>VMRN01000013.1:5132521-5312680 GCA_010277015.1 Poeciliopsis turrubarensis
AATAATAATAATAATAATAATAATAATAATAATAATAATAATAATAACTTTTAGTAGTAGCAGTGGTATTAATACTGTCCATATTTTTCACATTACAGACTGTTTCTTTTTTATTTATTGAGATTTTATGTGACAGACTGATGTTCATGTTATTTGTTTTTCACTCATTTTTAACTTTTCCATAGATGAGTCAAAAAGTTTTAAAACAATTAAACTTGTACAAAACAACAGTTGCTGGGGAACCTTTCTTTCTTTTATGATAATCTGAAACTTATGGCATGCATTTGTACTCAGCTCCCTTACTCGGACACCCCTAAATAAAATACAATGCATCCTATTATCTTCAGAAATCATGTAATTACTAAAAGGAAACAAAAAGTGTGTGTGTGTGTGTGTGACACAAAGACAAACCCACAATAAACTGCACTAAAATATGTGGCTGCAATGTGACTGAATGACTCATCTGCAAAATGTGAACGCGGCTCAGACACATGATGAGTAATTATGATTACGCTCAATTATGACTCCACCGACATAACTATGACATTTTTTCTTTTTCTGTTCAAACACAGAATATATGACATTTTGGTTGTTATATTAGTTGATTCAAATGAATAAAAACAAAAAAAAATCTTTCTAATCTGCTACTTTGAGAACAACTTTCATATATATGCTGAGCGAGAACTGAAGCAGTTTTATAAAGGCTCTGCTGCTCTGGAAACCCGAAGTAGCAGCTTGGTTTGCATGTACCTTGATCTGCCTCTGAGCACATCATGTTGTTCAAAGCTGAAGCTAAAGTGAAAGTTTCAAAAACCATTTAAATGCAAAACACTTTACAATAAGATCACAAAAGAATTGTTTTTTTTTTTTTTTTACCGATATAATCACAAGCACCACTGTAACCTTGAACAATTTTATGAAACCCTATCAGTAAAATACATATCAATTATGCTGCCAGATGCACAGAAAAATAAATCTAATTTTACAGCCTAATTTTTCCATTTTTCTTAGCTATTGTTTTAACTGCAGCTACAATCCTCTCCCCCCAAGGTGCATCTTTAAAGCTCTTTTTCTGTTGTTGTTTTGCCAGCGTGCAGAACGAAAACACAAAGACGTTGCCATACTCACTTTCATGTTGTCAGTGGAGTGAGACAGACTGGAGAATGAGCTAAAGGAAGGGAGCGTAGCCTGAGTAGCAGCCATCAATCTCTTGGGCGAGATTGCAGGACAATGAATTCAAATACTAACAGTGACTATAATTCTAAGAGAGATTTTAAAAACGTGTGAAATTTCTCATGGCTATTTTCCCCTCGCTTTCTAAAGTCGTGAGTCCTCCTGGCTCAGAGCGAGTCCCCTCGGAGCCCGAGGGCCTCAGAGAAGTAAAGTCTCCTTAGCGCTCATCACTATCTCTCCTCACGTCTCTTGTCTGTCTCTGTCAGCTGGTCGTCCAACTTCAAATCTCTCTTTTTCATGTAGCTCTGGACCGTTAGAAGGAGGAGGAGGAGGAGAAGACATGAGTGAATTACTTTAGCCTTTCCATTGCTCGACTCTCTGTCTTCTATTGACAGTTGTTTTTTTGTTTTTTTTTTTCCATTTTAAATAAAGTACATCAATTTGCAGAATATTTGAAGAAATGATTGCAATAAATTATCGCAGAAAAACTTCCAATTTATATGTGGGCACTAAGATAGTTTATATATTTTTTTTAGTTGAAACACTTGAATGAAACAATGTATCTGACGTAAAAAAGGTAAACTGCTAAAAATGAATAGTTGGAGAACATATTTTACAGAAAAAGAAAGAAATCAAGTAGGAAACAACTGAAAAAAAGCAACAAGAAAGAAAGAAAGAGAAGGAAAAGAAGAAAAGAAAGAAAGGAAAAAGTAAGAAACAAAGAAAGAGAGATGTTTTTAATTTTAACAACACATTTATTTTTCAATAAAAATACATTTTAACATAGTTTGCTTCAACATTCACGCGACCATTGAATTGAAAACTATCTTTTTTATCAACCACAGAGCACACAACATTATTAAAGCACCACAAAGATAAAAATTCAGTTAAATTTTTCCTCATTGGAAAAAAACATAAGTTCTGCTTTTACTCTATTTTTTACCATCAGATTAAACATCCTGTTGACTCTTTCTCCCAAAGCACCGTTTAATTGATTTCTTCTATTAATATAAATGGAAATGTCAAATAAGAAAATGTAACAAATTTCACTTACTAGACTCCTTTTAACTTTTGTATAACCTGCACCAAATATAAAAGCTACTTCAGACCAACAAACACCACTTTTTTCAAATAAAAATCTTCCAACAGAAAGAAAGAATCCTGAAAACCTTTGAATAAATCTTTGTTGTGCCACAGAGTGCAGACTTTGTGGGTATATTTTATGTAAAATATTAATTTCAATTTATTATGAAGAAATAAAAAAATTAAAAAAAAATTCTGTTGGCCTATCTTTAGAAAAGCTTGCTCATTTGATAAGTAAATATGTCACAAATTAGAGAAAACAGAAATAAAGGAAACATAGAAACAAACGCTTTCTAAATGCATTTTAAAGCTTGAAGTCCTCTCTGGAAAGCCAGACTCTTTTGTTTCCTTTCGGCAAGTTCAGCCCAGTTATTTACGCAGGCCTGTCCGTATATTCCTGGTGCAGACAGGCAGCTTCTGGGAAGACCTGTGCATCGGAGGTGATTATATCCTCGCTGCTGTTTATCTGTGGAAACGGGTCGAAGGCAGCCTGCTGCCTGCTCACAGATAAAGGCTGCTGCTGATCCGTGATAACGAGCCGGCCGCTGATAAAGACTCTCTTCCCATCTGAATGATGATTACAGCAGACATTCATAATGAAAGGCCTTAAACATGAAGTTTGTTTGATTCATAAAGTTCTCCAACAAGCGTTGTGGGATAGATGCCCAACCAAGCGCCTGCCTGGGACGAGGCAAGAGCTTGAACGGTTGGAGCCGTAGAGTGAATCCCTGTGTTGTTTCAGAAATATGACTCTATGAAGAAGTTGTCACACTATACAAACTTAGTAACTTTCTCATTCTGATGGTGTAGACTAAAATCTGGCTCACTTGTACGACTAAAAACACATTTTGATGCGTAAGGCAGAAAATGTTCTTTAACGGGTATTCTCCTTCGTAACCATTAATAGAAAGCCTTGTGTTTCTGTGGAGGCCAAAGGTTAAAGAAATGCTTGTATTTGAATTAAAAATAAAAATAAAAAAAACCCTCAAGAAAGACAATGCATGGGATTTAGACTCAAAGAAACGACATTCAAAAGCACAACTCTGGAACTCGTCTGAAAGAAATTAAAATGATGACTTTTAATCTCATAATTATGGCTTTGCACCTCATAAGTTTTTGTTTTAGATTGCTCACTTTATTCGTCATGTTTAAAAAATTTAAAAGACTTAATTGCCACTTTAAAAGCCAAAGGTCATAAAGATAACTTTGCACTTTATAATTACAGTTTTGAAACTTGCTATTTTGACTTTGTGTCTCATGACTAGGAGTTTGAATGTGACAATTACGACTCAGGTATTCCTGACGTGCTTCCATTATTTTTGCTTCCAAGCTGATAATTACGATATTGAAGCTGGTAGTTTTGACTGAAAATGGAAATGAATGCTTTTAAACCCATGACTTTGAATCTCAGTTATGATTCAAGACTCGGAAATTCAGACTTTTTTTTTTTTAACTTAAATAAATTAAAGTGTTAAGAACTTTTTCTTCTTTTTTTTTTTTCCTTCTTTCACATATTTAGCGAAAATCGGCTTTCACGATCAAACCTGCTGAAATAATACGTAAAGTGTAATTCAGAAACAACCGCCTACGTTGGACTTTCCTACTCTTTTGCTGTTGCTATAGAAACGCCATAGCAACGGCTGTAGCGTTTCTATAGCAAGTTCTTGAGCGGAGTTCTGGATTTGCGGGCTTTTAAAACTCAAGAGCAGGTGAAACTTGGTTGTTTTTGTTCGTCCGGTCACCATTTTAGAATGTTTTTCCCTTTGTTGTCTGGAAACCAGTCAGTCAGTTTATTATGATTTCTCTTCGTTTGCCGTGCCGTTGTTAGGCAACCCTTGTTAAAACAAGCTAGTTATTTAAAGAAGTAAATTGTTTAAATGTCTTTACCATATATGATATATATATATTTATATGACCTCTTGAGCCTGAGTAAGTGGTTTTCTGTTCATTCTTGTGCATGTGCGTGTGCGTGTGTGTGCGTGTGTGTGCGTGTGCGTGCGTGTGTCTATGCATGTTTACAGATGGAGCACATCTTCAGAGGTGCAGGAGGAGGAGGACTGTGGAATAATCCCAGACACCCACGGTACAACAAGGAGACCGAGGAATTGAGGCATAGTGAGTGGATGCATTTTTTAAAAAAATTATTATTATTTTACTGTTTCCACTCATAAAATTGACTATATTATAGTTTTAAATCAAATTTTTGATATCAGCTGCACGGCTAAGGATAGATGAAAACATAGCTATAGCTATCAAAACCTTTGACAATACATTAAAAACACCCATCATTTGGCTTTATATGCGTGTCCTCAGAGGATGAGATAGTGTCATTGGTTCAGCACTCCTTGTCTCACTTGTGCTTTTTCTTCCATGATGTTCTTCTGATTTGTTCAGTAAGGAAAGAAGAGGCGGACCTTATGTGCATCAAGAGAAAAGAGAGCCTCAGGCCAGAAAAGTGTAAGTCTGTCCATATCAGAAGCAGTAATGTTTTACCACAGGGAAGTATTTTTCATATCTTGCTAGTTACAAACCACAACAAAAGCTTGTAATACAATGGTTTTTGTGACAAGTTGTGCGTAGTTGTGAAGTTGAGCAGGAAATTTGGATTACTTTGCCTCCACAAAGTATGGCATGTGTCATGTCACTTTTAAAATAAGATTATCGTGCATCAAGTGAACTTCAGAAAATCATCCATGTAAATGAAAAAACTTTTTTTTTTTTTCCAGAAATGCAAATCTGTATATCTACAAATGCACAACAAACATAAAAACAGCTCACAATTCTGCAGTTTTCTCTCCAATTCTCAATTATAATCTCTTTTGTGGTGGAAATGATGTGGCTTTAACATGGCAAAATGTGAAAAGCTCAAACGGTAAAGACGGATTCCTTAGCAAGGTATAACGAGTTTATAAATTATTTTTATACACAGTGAGGATAGTTGATGTATTGATGTTAAATGGTTAGATGGTTTAATTCCAGGCCGAATATAGCTGAACCTACACTGTTCATGTTCAGTCAGCAGTGACTGACTGAACTACGCACCGGTGAATAAATAAAAAGCTTTCCTCCTGCGTTGGTGAAGCTTTGTCGACTTCAGAAAAATCTACTGCAAGTAAACCTGCCTATCAATCCAAGACGAGAAGGAATGTGAAACGCAATGCTGAAGCTTGTCGAGCTGGGAAGAGCTACGAGAGGGAAATGTTTCACCCTGGCCCCTATCGTATGTACCCGAAATCATATTTGACTGAACTTCAGTCGTTTTGAAATTCAGAACTTCCGGATCCGATACCGGTCACGCTGATCCCTTCTCTGCTTGCGCTCTCAGGAGATATGGAGGATGAGAAGAGGAGGCTTCAGAATTTCATGGCAACAGGAAGATATGAAGACCCTGGGATGGTTTTAAAAAAAGCCGGTCGCAAACCGGAGGAACCGCAGAAGCCCGACGCCTATGAGGAAGGTAATGCTAGGAACAGAGATCCAGATGGAGCAGCAACGTCACAAAAATCAATCCATCAAGGATGAGTCTCGATTGTGAATTGGTCTTCATAATTCCCTCTGAATCTCTTCTAGTTTTTTTTTTTTTTTTTCCCCTGTGTTCCTCACATGAAGCGTTTTTCTGTTCTGTAGTTTTGAATGAAATAGAAGAAAGGAAACAGTTTCTAGATGATATGGCAGCTCTGGGCCAGAACGAGCACACCTTCGTTGTCAACTCTCAGATATCAGAGGTGAGCAAGCCGTTCATGTTGTCAAAAATGCATGTTTACATCCATGCTGGCTACCATATTGTCTAAAAATGTATATATATATATCTATATGTATTTAAATGTTAATTGTTGTTCATTTGGATGATCATGTCTGATGAAAAAAAACAAAAAAAAAACAAACAAAATTCAGGGTGTCAGGAAATTTGAATAACGCATAAGACCAATACAGAAGGAATATTTTGACCAACATACTCATGGTGGAGACCGCTAATTTCACTGTTTGACCAGGAGACAGGCATCGATAACCGTTACATTGTAATAGTCAAAGATTATGACCGACTACAAGTGGAAGAATAAAATGTGGTAAAGAAAAGTGCAGTCAAGTGGTTGGGGGGAGATCCATGAGGTGGAGATTGCTTCAAGAGCCACCGTTCACAGGTGTATTCAAGGTATGGGCTACGACTGGTGCATTCTGCGTGTGAAGCCAATACGGGAGCAGAGGTCAGACATGTCTTACCCAGGTAAAGGAGAAAAAAGGCTGGACTGTTCCTCAGTCTTCTTTCCAGATAGGAGTCAATTTTGCATTTCATTTCCACAAAATTCGGGTTCTTGACTTCCTGCTAGAAATATTTCCATCATAAGAGGAAGGGTCGTCTCCCTCTGACCTTTCACAAATAAACAGATATTCCACACAGCTGAGGGCTTTCAAAAAAAAAGCAAGTCAGCAGTGCAGAAAGACAAGTGTCATGTGGCTCTGACGCCAACTGGACACGTTAAATTTGCTTCGTAAGTTTCCCCGGACCTTCGATCTCAAAATGCTGACGAATGCACTCAGTTGAACAATCCTGTTGTTGGGACGGCAAACATTTAATATTTTAATGTAATACCTCCTCAACTGGCAAGAGAACTGCTTGCCCAGCAGGCTCTATGTGGTTTCTGCAGGTCTCACTCAAATTTGAGTGAGATTTTTAAATTTAAAACTTTTTAAGACCATAAGGAATGGAAGTTAAGATCTCCGTTGTGACAGAAATATGCAAAAGAAAATGGCAAATACATAAATTCTATGGGTCAGCAGCAGAAGTGAACATCATCAAGCCAGCCGGTGATAAATTTGCACTCACCCAGGATGTTAAATTAACGACACATTTTTTCCTGTCCTTTCACCGACAACAGAAGCTTCATGAGCTGCAGGCCTTGGAAAAGGAACGCAGTTCCAAGCAGAACGCAGAGAAGTGAACATCCCTTCAGGGATAACGAGCGCCGACGAGACAGGTCTGCAAAGAACGTTTCGAGCTGCTGCCTGGCTCACGGTTCAAGTTTATGCGTCAGTGAAAAACAACAAACTGGATAAATAAATTCGGTTTATTCTTCACCCTACATCTGTCAGTACTTTATTTCATCCGGCCGCTGTTGCAGAATACAGTATAGATGAGAAAGATGTGCGACAGAAGCCCTTGGTTCACGCTGGACAAAAATCAGGCACAGAGCAGAGGCAGAGCGACGAGAGAGGAGTGAAACTAAATGACAAAAACATGAGCAGAGCAACAACACACACATGTACATGAACTCTGCAGACCTTCATCCACATGCGCAGTTAAATAAATGGCACTCAAACAGCAAGATCATAAATACGATTTCCTATGACCCTTAAGGCAACATACAAAACAGCAAGGCTTTGTAATGTGAAAGTTATTGGATGCATAAAGAAGCCTACATAAACCTGATAGTTAAAGCCCCTATAAAATGGTATTTTGCTTATTCTAATTATTGCATGTGTGACGGATAAGTCTATAATAACTATAACAGAACAAAAGGTTGTTTATTTAAAAAAAAAAAAAATTTCTCCCTTTCACTTTTTTCCCCAAACACACACTTCACATAAATACTGTAAGTTTCCAGCACAGGCACAAACAAATGACAAGTATTTCAGAGACACTATAGCAGCTGGAATTCTTCAGGTAAACTTTGCTGGTTGAGCTTTTCATTGGAAAATGCTGCAGTTTAAAGCAAAAACACAATCATCCTAAAAACCATAGTACCACCAGTTCAAACCAAACGGGTTGAAACAAATAAAAGATCCATCTTCTCTCCTAAGGAGTAAAGGGGATATTAAGGAGTAGGATCACCTTTACCCTAAGGTAATAACCCTCATAACTTCCCCCATTGCTTATTTTGTGAGTGTGTGTGTGAGCGAGCGGAAAGTGTGTGTTGTAGTACAAGAGGCTACATGACTGTAAAGGGATGTTACAATTGGTTTTATTCTGACCCTTTACCCTAAGGTAAATCTGCGTAATCTGTGATTGTCAGATTACACTTTATGTGTAATCTGACAATTTTTAGCCTTAAAAGACTTTGACCTGTGAGTAGTCAAAATGAAATGTTGTTTTTACTGATCATTGAACGCACCGTACCTCTGCACCATCAGGTCACAGTAACAAAAATCTGAGCTGTGGACGCCGTTACTGTACAGAGAATATTTTCTGTAGCTGTGGTGTTTAAAATGTAGTCAGAAGAAGCGCCACTGCTGAAAGAACCTTGTTGAAAACAAAAAATGCTTTTGCAAATAAGGCTGCAGAAGAACGAGAGAGAGTGACACTTTCAGTAGGCCACTGAATGAATGTAGGGCTGAATGAATTACATTCATAGATTAGGGGTGTACCGATGCATCGGCATAGATTTCCTTAATTTTTGGAGATCGGTGATCGTCCAAGACCTACAATGTGAAGTCAATCTTATCCCCCAATCATCTACCTCAGCAAAAGGCCTAAAAATCAGCCACTTCTTCTTGTCTCCTGTGAGAAGTGTGACTGATTCACCGGCCCACCAGATCCTATCTGCAGGTTTGCAGTTAACAGTTGCCAACTCTGCAACATTTCAGACCAAAAAGAAAAAAAAAAAAAAAAAAAAAAAGGAGCCAAAATCCAAATTGGCAACTCAGGCTTTTTCAAGATCCGTAATCAGCGATCAGCCAGAAAACTGCAATCGGTGCACCCCTAACTGTAGTTGGGCTGTTCTATTCTTTCTGGTTTTTAACATCAATTTATCATTATATGTTCTCAGATGCAGTCTCAAACTGTCTCCGTTTCCAAGATTAACCGTGATTGACTATTTAGGGCAAGAAATGTGTAAAAGAATGTTTTGAATGCAGTTTTCTTCTTAGAGGAAACTCCTCTCGTTTCCCCAAGTAAACCTGGATTTGGATAAAAAAACCGTTTCGGAAGGTCAAATTCATTACAGAAACCGGAGATCGGATCCTCTCCCACAAATAAAACCATGACTTGGGGGTCTCGGGTATCAAGGTGAAACAAAAAGTTTAAAACATGATCCTCTGCCTTGCCTTCATGGTCACTGAGCAACACCGGAAGATTAAAGCTTGGAAATGAAACAAATCAGTGTGGCGCAATAAAAGCGTCCCGTACACTTCACCATGTTTACTATTCAGAGCTCAGAAAGCCCTCGCTTGTTAGATTGACCATCGCTTTGAAACACAAAGACAGATGGAAACAGTCTCTGCAGACGTTTTAGAAGCATTGTGAGCAGATGCCAGGTTGCAGGTGAAGTTTCTCTTGTTGGTCTGATAAGTTTCATAATTCTGCTTTTAATAAAAACGTATTTAGTCTTGTTAAAACAGTCCAACAAGTCCCTGCTCCTCAGCTTTTGTCCTTGCGGGGGCTTTGGCTCTTTCCTGCGTCTCCTTTATGGCTCAGCCTCTTTAGCACCTTGATGGGTTTAAACTTTGTCCCTTTTTTCTTCTGGTGGTCACCGTCTGGATCCTTGTGAAAGTCTGACCAGAAGAGGAAGAAAAAAAAAAAAAAAAGAAAAAAAAAAGTGAATTATAAAAAAATGTTGTGACTCATTTAGGAGCCCAACGCCTAATTTCAAACATCCTACCTTTTTTCTTCAGCATGGCCTCCATTAGTTTGTCTTCTTCTTCTTCCCTGTTGACACAGCGATCATAAATATTACCAATCAGTATATACTAGTGCAGCAGTGATGGATACCAGTGAAGCAAGCTGCCGACTACCTCTGTCGCTCCTGATCCATGCTGTTAACTATTTGGTTGCGCTGTTCAATGATGGTAACTAGCTCTGCCATTAGCTCCTGTTCCCGACTCTTGTCCTCCTCAGTCCAGTCTTTCTCTGTTTTTTTTTTTTTTTTTTTTTTAAAGAATACAAACATTGGTTTTATACTGTTAGAGACTCAATCTGTTTGTGCCAAAGGGCCTTATGGAAGTCTATAAAAACCTGGTTTGTTGAGAAGACACCTCAGCTCATACTCCACATCAGCTTGCCTCTCCTCCAGGTTCTGCTGCTTTGCACTGTGTGGAGAACGAAAACACCACATTCTGGTTCATGGTTCTACTTCCATCAGATGCAATATAACCTTGTCGCCTTAGAAAATAATCTATTATTGCATGTTTGCACTGTGGTACAAAAACAAGATAGAAATACCGTCAAAGGTTTTGTGTACAGATGCATCAACGATTTGGGCCAATAAATAAAGAGTCAAGCAAATAAAAGCTTCCCGATAGTTTCTGTATCTGTAAACGGGTTGAAAGACTGCAGATGCACAAAAAGTCCTATTCTTCTGTAATTTTATGCCAATTGAAACTAGCTGCAGATAAATTTACACAACCATAGACAGGAAAATAAGACTTGTTTTATTTTTATCTTTACAAAAAAGACTGATCCATTTAACCGTTTGCTTGATGAGGAGCATCAACTGTTGCTGCTTTTAGTCCTCAAAATATGAAGAGAACTGTTTCTTCAGTGTTGGACTTACGTGTAAACCAGCTCAGCTTCACGTCGCACTAAGAGATGTTTATCGTGAATCAGAGTGAACCAGTCCACCAGGAGGCGCTCCTCGTCCTCGTCTTCACAAAGAACAGAAGAGAAGGACTTCAGCATGACTCAGCATTAAATGTCATTGAATACTTGCATGGAACAGAAATCATCTCTGCACACCTGGAGAAATGTTTCTGCGACTTAAAAAGAGGAGAACATGAGTCACTTCAGAGCTTTTCCTACCTTTAATGCGACACGTAACGATACAATTAACTGAAAAACAAAGTATGTTTTTTGGGGAAAGCGTAATCTTTTATCTCCGATTGTTGTTTTAGTGCCAAATTATGGTCAAAAGTTTTAATGTACGGTAGTTTCATAAAACTATCATTTGTTTTACAGAAGGGAGTAGGAGATTTTAGCCATGCCCAGATGTTTCCTTTTAAAGAGAAACCTTCTCTCTTCAATCCAGATATATAGAGAATACGTTAGTTAGTTGTTTTGATAAGTAGAACACAATTAGTTCTCGCTGAACATCGCCACAACTGGCGGATTCCTAGCGGCCTCTCTGACCCGCCCTCGTCTTCACAGTTTCTGTAGTGACTTAGCTATGCTGCTCAAAAAAATAAAGGGAACACTCAAACAACACAATATAACTCCAAGTACATCAAACTTCTGTGAAATCAAACTGTCCACTTAGGAAGCAACACTGATTAACAACCAACAATGATTTTGTTGTCAGCACATTCAACTTTGTACAGGACAAAGTGTTCAATGAGAATATTTCATTCATTCAGATCTAGGATGTGTTATTTGAGTGTTCCCTTTATTTTTTTTTGAGCAGTGTATTTATCCTACTGTTTATTTAGTACGATGAGATTTTGATCCGTTGTAAACCCTGTACAAACCACAGGCTGAGCCAAAGTGATGCACGTTTAATGAAAATCCTACAACTACCGCAGAAGACTGAAAGCCGGAATTGAAAAACCACTCAACAAAGTACTGCTTTAAGATTATGAACATTTATTCAACCTGACTACTCTTTCCTGTTTAACTATTTTCTAACAAATGTACTTTTTTCCTTTTGAACTGTACAAAGCAACGGTCACATGAAGAGGTGAAACAAGCTCTGAAATTATTTTTTTTAACGTCACAAAAATATATTTCCAAGGGTGAGTAGACTTTTTTTTTTTTTTATATTCACTGTATTGCATCGAGAACTAACAGAAACCACGCATATGATACCGTTAGGAGTGTCTCTCAGCTTCTTCTCCAGCTCCACCCCTCTCTGCTCCAGCTCATCCAGCTGCTTCTCCAGCTGAAGCAACTCCGCATGGATGTCCTCTACTGGGATGTACTGATCCGACTGCACCTGCAAGGATTATTTGGAGCCTGGTCAGAACGTACCCCATTGGTATCATTAAAAAAAAAAACAAAAATTAAAAACAGGATCAGGCCAAGCCGCTTCATACCTTGCGTTTGATAAGTGGGAAGCCGTGTCCTGGTGCCGGGGGTCTGGCAGGACGAGGACCTTTGGAAGGTGGCGTTTCAGACTTAGCATTGGAAGGAGAAGCTTTCCTGTTGAAGGGATTCTCCTTACAAAACCTCTGCAAAAAAAGAAAAAAAAAAGGCATTTGATGGAAGATAAGCAAGCAACCCAATTTTGCAAAAGAGAACTTACTCTTCAGGGAGAGAGAAAAAGAGGAAGAATAGAAAAAAGCCAAGATAACGATACGTTTGCGTGTCTCTTGGTAGAAGAGACAAGAAAATTAGCTAAAGGAAAAGCTTAGCTTCATAATGACGCTGAACGGTCTTATTCAACAGCCAAACATTTATGCTAGCGTCCTTGCATTTGAAACTGGGTTCGAGCTGATTCTCGAGGTTGACCCTGTGTGTTTCTGAGGTTTTTTTTTCTTCTTCTGGCTTCATAATGTATGATAACAAAAATTAAAACCGACATTGCGCTGTTTACACTAATCAACAAATCTGACATTTGATGCAACAGGTAGATGTGATTTCATTACTTTGTTGTGTGCCTGCGTGGTCAGCGGGCTGGGAGTGGTGGTCGGTCGAGGTGGCCTGGCTCCGGCGTTGCGGCTGGTCTGCGGAGTGGCCGGAGCAGAGCTGGCATTGGGCGGCAAAGCAGGCGGGAAGGAGCTTTGGGAGGAATGGTTCAGGAGATCTGCTGGGGACGACGGGTTGTCGCCGGGTGACGAGATGGACGGTTCCGAGACACTCTTGCTGAAGCTCTGCTCCTGGTCGCTGCTGGCGCCCAGTGGGAGCTGGGAGGAGCTGTGGTCTGAGGAGGAAGATAAACTCTCTATGCTGAGAGCTGGAGAAGGAGAACAGGAGGAGGGCTGCGAGTGAGAGGGAGCTGAGGAAGGCCGTTTGGTAAGAATAAAATAATACAGAGGCGAGATGGCATAAGTGAAGCGGAAAAGAAGCAGGGAGAGGATGAAATGGAAACGAAAGGAAAAAAATAGTTAATTTTCATTAACAGCACATCGTCTTTAGTTGGTCTTTGTTACAAACAAGTCATTTGAGTTCTTTTGGTTTAGAGTTTCAAAAAAATCAGACCAAGAGGAGCTCATCAGCTTCACACACTGACAAGCATGTAGAGAAGGAGGAATTATAACAGGACAGTATGCAGGTCTAAATATTTTTATGTTCAATTCTATTCATCCATTTCATAATGATTTTTGTTAATCATTATGAATTAATAAATTCATTCGGCCACCTGATCCCGGTCTGTTGGAGCAAAGATGCATCTTAATGTTGCAAGTTCGATCTTGAGGACTGACAAAAATGTTGTAAAGACAACTAGAGACAAAAATAAATGGTTAAGGAATCCTCGATTTCTTTTGGTGAAACTTTCTGGAAAACCCCTTAATGCTTCAATCACCCAGCACGAACCTGTAAACGCTTTGCAGCTCGTATGGGTTTAATACGAGTTTAATGTTCATTTTTGGTTGAAGTGTAAATGTTCAGCTAAAGGAGGTTTTGATCGAACCAACCTTGGTTCCCGGTAGCCGGTTGGGGGGGAACCCGAGGGGCCGGCCTTTTCTTGCTCTTCGCGCTGCCTGGGCTGGCAGAACGGGACGAACTTCCTGTTCTGGGCGTGACCTCTGAACCTGGCCCCTCAGGCGTGTGAGTGATGTTGTACCATGGGTGGGTGGCCGCCAGTGCAGGTGGAGCCGTTCCTCCATCGCTTCCCTCTTCATTGACTTCATCGTCCTCATCCTCAAATGGGTTGGGGGGCGTGGTGGGTCCAGAGCCCTCCGCTTGGAGAGAAGACAGAGAGCCCGTGTTTGGAGGCGTTGCCACTCCAGGAGGGGGCGGCGGAGGGGCTTTCTTCCTCTTAGTTTCTGATTGGACCAGGGCAAGCCAAGGTGGGTCTTTAAGTTTATGGGTGCCACTGAACCATGAGACACAGACAGTGATGGAGGGGTCATACGGAGGAAAACCACATCATACACACCCATATACACACACACACACACACGGTACCTTAGAAAAGCATAAATACCTCTTGAACGCTTTTTCACTTTGTCATTCAACAACCTCACATCAAGACATAATGAAATAACTTACTGCAGAGATGTGAAGTGGAAGGAAAATGATAAATAGTTTTCTTTTTTTTTGATAGTTGGAATCTGCTATGGAGTTCTTGTATTTGTTCCCTTTTACACTGATACTCCTGAAGTTGTGCAGATGTCAAATGGTCTTAACGGGAAACTAACTCTGCGCATCACCCTGAATTTGTGGGTGTGCTTTTCGTCAGCAGACGCAGTGGAAATTGCACACACATAACTGGAGCTACAATGTCAAGTTTTACATTACAATACACTGCAATAATGTGTTGGAACCATTCTAATAGATTGTTACATTACGTCTAGGCCTAAATCTACCTGGAAACCCTGTTTACAGGAGCTCTTCATCTCATCTGAATGATCATTAACTAGTGTAAAAATGTAAAATCTCAGTCTCTAGATCTGCCAGTACTGAGGTACACACATGCCTCTAAAAAATACATGTGTAATTGCAACACAGATAGAGTTATAAAGTATTATAACTAAAAGGTGCATGACACAGCTTTTAGATTTTGAAAAAAAAAAAAAAAAAAGTATCCATGTTTCATTCTCCTGCAACTTTGAATTATACACCATCCTTTGTTTGTGTAGCACATAAAATCCCCATACTGCAGTTCAAAGTTTAGGGTCGTAAGTTGACAAAGTATCCCACAGTTTTATGGGTATGAATACTTTTGCAAGGCACAGACAGTGACGGTTCACGCTGCGACAAAATGCATTTGAGAACAGTGACGAGGAACCGCTAATGACATGATTCAGGGAGGTGAAATGGTGGCGATGCCCAGGAGAGATGGCATCGCAGAGAAAACTGGCCCACCTTCCAGGAGACTGTGATCTTTCTCTTGGTTTGGGAGGAGTCGGAGGCTTCAGATGTTCACCTGTGATTTAAAAAAAAAAAAAAAAAAAAAAAAAAAGTATGAACAAATGTTTGTGTATCTAATTTGAGAGCACTCAGATCCTTATGAAGGAACTTACCGGCTGGGGAGCTGTTTGCGGTGCAGGACATCCGAACCCGAGGCGCTGGGCGAGGTGGAGGGGTGACGTCTGACACCCTCCTGGGTGCAGGAACAGGTCGACTGGCTTCAGCAGCTTCGCCATCAGAAGGAGGAGGAAGATCCCCATTTGAAGCTTCTTTAGCTTGAGCTTCTTTCTCTATTTCACCCTCATCCTCCTCTTCATCACTTTCATCGAAAGGATTCGGAGGAGAAGAAGGACGGGCTTCCTCTTCTTCCTCACCCAAAGACTCTTCCTTACTTGTTACTGCAGCAGTGATTGTGACCGGGTCATCAGCTGGCGTCTCAGTGCTTGGTGAGCGAACTGGAGAAGGGGTCTTCGCCTCATCCCTCTCAGAGAGCGCGGGGAAGGGAACTGCACTGCGGCCGGTCCGAGCACACTGAACGTCCTCTGGTTTCTTGCTGAGATCTGGACGACCGTTCTGACTGGCTGAAGCGTGTCTTGAAAGATGGTGTGCACACACCAACGCCCCGGAGTTATTTCCTTTGTAGGATCCGGGAAGCAGAGTGCTGCGGCACTCTGAGCACCTGAAACAAAAACATGGACCTAAAGATTATCTTGCAGAAACACAGAGCCGTCACCCTAGAAATAGTAATGATAAATCTTGTGTCAATAAAAGTCACAACAGTTTTTTTTGTTTTGTTTTTGTTTTTTTTTTTACACAAAAACATGATTTTATAATATATTTTGCTAAAGTATAATCCTGTAATTATTGATGCACATATAAAGCACATCCACCATATTTGCATTATCAAAACAAAAATGACATGTATGAGAAAGTGAAAATGCTAAAATACTCATTGCTAAATATTTTTAAGTGATAACATGATGGTGATTGTTGGTGCAGGAGACAAACATGTCTTCACTAGAAACATGTGATACAAAAAAAAACATCAGTCAAATTGCTTTTTCCCCAATTAGTCACATTTTCTTACATTTTTGAAAAATCTGATATTAATCTTCTTTAAAAGCGTGCTTTTCTTTGGTTAAAAACAAAGAAAGTATTTTTTTTTATTGTATTTATTGCCATTTTTATCATCTAAATGCCCCAAATATCTATCTCGCAAATATGAGTTTATAATTTAGGAAGGAAAATATTTATAAACAATAAAAACCCCAATTCTTATTAAATATTAGCTACAGCAATCCATTTAAATAGATGTCACATTAATCTAAGAGTTTATTTTTTTCCAACATGCTCAAAATATGTTTGATTCCACTGATGTTTTGCAGCCGTCTTCTCAGTGCTCACCTGAAACAGTTCCGATGGTAGAGCTTGCCGTCGATGAGGAACCTCTGCACCAGGTGAACGTGTTTCTGGCAAGCAGCACAAGTGCTGCTCAGACTGCTGCGCTTTGCCGCTGCAGCCACGTCTGCACAGGTCTGCACAGGCAGGACCCGACGACACCACAGACCCAGGATGTTGTTTGCAGGATGGGGGGGGGGGGAGCACAAGGAGCAGACATCAGGGGAAGGGGCAAGATGTAGAGCAATGAGGGAGGGGGAGATTACACATGGAGTCAGGATTTTGAGGATGTGGATTGTTCATTCTGCTTAATCTGGCTACATCTGCCAACTTGCTGATTCACTTCTGCACAGCTTAAAACAGCATTTAGTTCAAACAAAAAACGTCTTAAAGTAATAAATAGTTTTTAAAAAAAACATATTAGCACTCAAATATTTTTTGCTGGGACTGAAATTTATTCATCCATCCATCCATCCATCCATCCATCCATCCATCCATCCATCCATTTTCTTTCGCTTATCCAGGGTCAGGTCGCGGGGATAGCAGCTTCTGAAATTTAGGTTTGTTATATTTTTAGGCATTTCTGTGTGTTATGCGTTATGTAAAGCGCTTAGAAGGCAAAGCATTGCAAATCCTGCCGCACAGGATGTTAGAATGAAACCGCTGTTAGTCTTTTATACACAAAAGATGATTAGAAAACACTGACCTAAAGGGTTTTCCTTTACTTACTACCCCAATCCCCACCCCCACATTACTGCCTAGGCTGAGGACCAGAGAGTGAAGGGGGGACCAGATGTGAGGATGAAGAACAGGAAGAGGAATGAATTTCCATCTACAGACATGAGGAAGGGGGAGGATATGATGCCAGTATGGGATGGAGGAAAGAAGTTGGAGCCATGCGAGAAAAAAGAAAGACAGGATACAGAGGCTATCTTTATAGACTTATTCTATCGCTATGGTTACGCCCCCCCCCCCCCAGCCATAACACAATGCCCAAACAGGGACGCACAGAAATATCAATCCCAATGAGGATTGCTGCAATGTTGGCTTCACAGTTAAAAACCACACAGATCATGCAGATACATATGACTTCAGATACACATTTAAAGGAGGGAACATGCGGCTTCATAGGATTTATTTGAAAAATACTTGTTGCTGTCATGCAGTTTTAAAAAATATTAGCCACGGAGACCAAAATCCTGCAGTCAAGTGTGAAAACCAATGCAAGTACACAGACATTGGTTCATTTGAGTGCGTTTTCCCTCCATGCCATTTCACACACTTTACCTCAGGCTCAACCACTTTGTCTTCTAAAGGAGTCGACGGCCTTTTTTGAGCTGGTTCATTATGGCTGACTGTACTGAGCCTCTTCATAGACGGGGGGTTTGCTGTGGTTGACGAAGCAAAAGGGGTCAGGCTAATCACATGGCAGACTTTGAAGATGTTGGAGAACAAAGTGAACCCACCTTGGGACTTGTTGTTAAAAAAGTTATAGTACTGAGACACATATGTGATGACGCTCAGCCGGTCCGGGACTTTCATGGACACCATGTCTTCTGGGTCCAGCAGGGCTGGAATTCCCAGCTCCACCTCCGCCACCTCAAATGCCTGCAGCAGAAACATGAAGGAGGAAGGGAAGGAACATTATCTGATAGGCTGATAAATTATAGTAGCTGAGAGGTGCTAGGGGTCCATGATGTGTAGCAGGTTGGGCATATAGAGAACTCTTTTTGATCATTTAGCTAACCTGATTATCAATTTGTCAATCACATAATGACTTTATCAAATTGATTTCATTAAATCCTTGTGTGTTTACTTGAATTCATTTGTGATTGTTACAGGTGAGCCACACAAACAATGCTAACCGGCGAGCCATGAGGTTGCTCACTTATAAACACATATATATATATATATATATATATTGCTGCCTGATTAGCTTGCAAAAACAGATGGAGCTTGAATTATTAATCTATGAACAAATCTGGATTTTCCCTCACATCCTTTAAAAGTCATTCTCACAGTGAAAGAGAGACAATATGAGATGCAGCAGCCTGTTTGTGTCGCGTAAGCTAATGATCTTACATGTAATTAAAAAAAATAATTATTCCTACCCCTGGCATATTTAAGATTAAAGAAATCTTCTCATTTACCAGCTCAGTTCAATTCAAAAATACCTTATTGATCCCAAAGGGAAAATAAATGCTGCTGGTAAAGTTGCTGCTATAATGACTGGAAGCAATAGTGATATTATGGAGAGGATAGAACGATTTGAGAAGGGAACTAAAGATCAGGGTGAAAGGAAAGAGGGTCATTCAAACACCTGGAGCTGTTTGCAAAAGTTTTCAAAAATACCAGTAGAAATAAGCAAAAAGCTGCTCAGCAATCATAAGAAGAGTATGAATGTCTTCATGCCATTAAAGTTATTTTTCCCCTATAGGTTTTTTATAAACAGTTGGGGGGGAGGGAAAAAAAGTTGCAAATTAAAATCCCCTCTTCGTAACTTCTCTACAGGCTTGTGCAAAGAACATGCTTTTTTTTCTGACCTTGAATGCATCACATGTCTCCCTCAGAGTCTGAGCCTTGGACAGACTCCACCAGGATTAAGTAACATTAACCCTACATAAGCTGTTAAATAAATCAAAGTCACGTCAGCCATGACTGCATTCATCCCAAAGGACAGGCGGCGAACAGACACAATGCCTGAAAGCTAGCTTGCAAGAAATGAGCTAATGCGCTATCATTAAAAACAAAAAATGACTTTGTGAGAGCAAAACGTTGTGACTCACCAGACGGTTGTTCTCATAGACATTTTCTTTAGACAGTGAATGAAAGTCTCTGAAATAAAATAAAAAAAAGGAGAGAGACAGATACAAATTAGCATGTAGCCACTATAATTACATACAAGCTTATTTTTAAAAATCTTACCAGCTGTAAGCCGCCTGGATCCCTTGAAATTATCTTTGCATAATTTACTAATGTATTTAAATACTGTTGTATTTTGCAGTGAATTTTAATACAACCTTTGCTATTTGATTTCTTTTTCTTCATTCCTCCCTGGTACTGAAATCAATTTCTAATTTGCATAAGAGAGACAGTAAAACTGGAAAAGTGTTTTAAATTTCTTTTAAACTTAAAGAACTTTGAACAACAATGAAAATCGACCACATTGACTGTTGCTGTCAGTTTTTCACCCATCCAGGCTCTGGTAACTTTTTGTGCATTCAAGGCAACCAAACTGAAGGAATCCCAAAGAATCTTCAAAGTCATCCCTTTACCAAACAGTATGGTATTTATGACAAAGTCTTACTCATCATCTTTCTATTACTGGCAGGGCAGCTCGACACACAGCAATGTTGAGCTGGTCTGCTTTACACATACCGCAGCTGAGAATGTCCAACCTCCACATAAACGCCACGTGAGGCCGATAAACTGCCTGAACAAAGGGAAAGAAACGGCAGCATCAAACTAGCGTGGGCCTCATAATTACAAGACTTGGCCCTGAGGTGGCTGGAGCAAGCAAGTACAGCCGGGCCCCTGCCGGCAAACTTCCTGCAGTAAAACTGGAAAACGTCTGAGCAGCTCTGGGATAACCGTGTCTGTGTGGATGCAAATGTTTAATGAAGCGTGAAGGGGAAGAAAAAAAAAAAAAAAAAAAAAAAAAAAAAAAAACACACCCTGTCCTTGGCGAAAGCTTTTGGAAACCATGTGGTTGTTTCAAGAAGGCAGAATCCTCTGAATGAGCTGCGTGTCATAGGCTCACAAAGTGACCTCTGTTCTCTCTAATCTAGTTCCCATAGCAGCAACACAAAACACCCCTGACATCAAGATTGTGTTAAACTCCTCCGATGCTGCAAAATGAATTGAGAGCGACCTACAGCACTCCCTGAAACCGTTGGCCAGGGTTCCTGTTCTAGATCCTCGCTGACACAGACGTATACGATGAGAACAGGCGTGCGACTGGAACTGCAATCCTAATCCTCTGCAACTCAGCCCCACTCCTGGTTTATTTTGGGAGTGAGTAATGCTGAGGAACAGTGCGTCTTTGACTGTGTGTCAGGCGTTTAAAATCCTCACGGTGAAAACCTGGCTGTGTCAGTAACTCTGTTAAATTTAGTTCAGTCAGAAGATTTTTGTCCTGACTAAAAAAACAAAAAAAACAAAAACACACTCAAGTTATGACAGAACAAAAATACCTTCCAGTTTGCCATTTACCAATGTACCTACAAGTACTCAGCATTAGACGAAAATTTGTTCTACTGATAAACATTTTACATTTCATGAGTTTTAACAAGAAATACAAGACAATAAAAGCTTAAAAAGTTCAATAAAATTGATATCACAAGCAGTTTATTCAAAATTATACATAAAGTACTAGTAGCAATACCTACAGCAGTCTAAAAATCTGAACACACTCAACACAATTCTTCACAAATCAAGTCAAAACAAAAAAATAGTCCAAACTACTAACATTTTCATTGCCTTTCACAAGAAAAAGTACAAAAGAAGACAAACCAAAAATGACCAACATCAAAGGCCCTGAATGCAGCTTGAGATAAAGGTGAGAACATTGTCTGGACTTTATCTGGACTCCCTCTTTATCATCATAAATGTTCATTTTACCAACAAGGTGTCTTGATATCTTTTTAAAGTTAAAAAAAGAAGTGGCTACACCACTTGGAGGTAGCAGAAGGAAAAAGCTAACAGCAGCTCCCACCTGATTCCTGAGGAGGCAGAGGGTCAAAAACCCTCGACTGATTATAAGACCTGCAGTAAAACTTTACTAACAATGGGTTCAGTCCATATAGCCTGATATCTGGGAAAACGTTTACATTTTTATGCATTTTGGCCTTTCATCCGCACAAAAGCTAAAAGACGTTTTACATTTTCCTGGTTCTCCTCTCTCATCACAATGTTCCAACACTCTTTTTAGCGTCTCAGCAACTAAATATGCACATCAAGTGGGTTGCATGGAGGCAGGGAAAGTCCAGGCAACTAGATAGATATATTATTCTCATAGAATTTATATGTGTGCGACTCTCATCCTACCAATTACTAAATGCAGCAGGCGATTGCAGCGAATAGTGGTTCTACACGTCATCGATTCAGGGCAGAACGCAATGCAGGCCACACTTTACAATTCTGAATTTTTAGAAGCTTAAAAACTGTGTACCACTTCTCCTACGTGGTCTACAAGATAAAATCTCAATTAAATATATTTTCATGTTTGGGGTGGTAAAATTGAAGTTGCCCATTCTTCTGCAGGGCACTCCAGCTTAGACTAATTTGGCTGTAGCAATCCTGACTCCCCCTGTGTTAGTAATGGCTGGCCACAGGAATTATGATGACGCCTCTCCTCCGCATCACTGCCACTTTACTCAGATGAAAACGGTTGGCTGCAGAGTACAATACAGGGAAACAATGGCCTGGATCCAAATTGATGGCAAATAGAGTCTGACAGGCAGAGAAGTCTCATGCGCAGATCAGACCAGCAGGGCTGCCTGTCTGGATCAGCGCGAGTTCGGCTGATCGTCGGCAGCAAAGAGAAAGTTAAGCAAAAGCAAAACAAGAAGTATAAATGATCCATGAACTTTTGTCTTTTAAACCCTCCATATTCCACTCCACCGGATAGTCAAAGATTTAATAAGTCAACATGTACTCTGTAACATCAAGGCAAAGTCTAGTTTGCACTCTGAAAAGAAACAAGATGCTAATCTAAAAATCAGCCCACCAGATGTTTTCTCTTTGTCACCAAGTACCAGGACACAAACACATGATTTACAGAAGGCTTGTGTGCAATCCAGCCACTACAATGGAGGCCGTTGACTTGCTCCGGCAGGAAATCCTACCGCTGCTCAGCACAGGCGCTACCAACAGAGCTGCATTATGCTACACAGAGAGGATTGCTGAAGTGAGTCATATGCAGCGCAGATTTTCTGTGAATGGTTGCTGTGACCCTGCAGAGAAGAGCAATTGTTTAAGCAAGGGCTAAACGATACTCCGGGGGAAACGGCAAATATAATATTTATGCTTTTCTGCAGCATTGCAATAAACGGTAGAAAGTGGAGATACATTTTTTTTAGGGATGCATAACATTAAATCAGATGCGTTTGTGTAGAGATGTCTGTAAACAATAGTGCTGTGATGCATGACAAATTTCACACTTGTATATTTCAAGTGTAAAACACTTTATTTTTTTCCAGAGAAAAAAACTCTAGCCTGAAACTTAAAGAGAAGGAAGTTGTGTCACCGGTGCTTTGATGTTAAATTACTGCAAGTCGTGAAAGCGTTTTTATTTTAGATGCACTCTAGTTTTACTTTTGTTCTCACTTATGCTCCCTTTACTAAAAATACAAACTGTCATACACTTCTCGCATCTTCTGTTGTTATTATCACTAATTTAATATAAAAGCAGCTTTGCAGGATGACGTGCTTACATAAATTTGATTTCTGTAACATCCCATGTCCTGTGATGTGACTTGAGAGCATGCCAACGTTGGAATGTTGATAATAATCTGTGCAGGGTTTAGCTTTGCTTTGCTGCGCCCAAGGCAAAGCAAAGCAACTCCAAGCTCCTCTTTGCTAAACAAGGACGATAGGAATCCGGAATAGTATTTTTCAAAGAAACAAGCAGGCTTTGCTCCAGTTATGCAGTATTTGTTGTCAAGATGTCCCGATCAAACATCAAGGATCAACTGTCACATGATCTGAAGATCATAATGGAAAAATTTGATTATGTTCCCCTTGTCATTAAATGCAAAACTAGGAGTTTAGAAACTGGTTTAAGTTTATAAAGACGTCAACCTTCAGAATAAAGTTAAACACCATTTTATGAGTACAAGAGAAAGCAGATAAAAAGTGTTTGATACAATAATTGTCATAAAGTTACAATTGCTTCATTTGTTAGTGGATGGCAAACAGGTAACGCCACCTAAAAATAGCACAACTATCTGGTGTTAAGCATGAGAGTGTTCAGAATTAAAAATAATAATAATGTTAATTGCTCAAAAGCCGAATCAACAGAGCAACAAAAACAGGAGTCAACCAGAAAAAGCCTCAACTTTCCAGCTCTAACTTGATGTTTTCTTGGTTGTTTTCAGGATTTGGCTGATTTTCCATTGCAGGTTGGAGGTAAATGCAAAACAGGAAGACTAGAAATGAATTGCCTACCAGAATTAATTAACTGTCTGAATCTGAATCTAAATTAGTCCAAAATAGGAAACTACCGTAGTTTGATCCGCAGATAAATGACCATGCGTGTCATAGCTGCGGTCAAAATGACCTGCATGATGGTCGATTCTGAATCTGTCTAAATGTTTGGATTGCATTAATATGAATTTATTTGATTATATTCATCTATTGTTGGCCGTTGAACTGACCAGTTCTGCAAAAGGCCTTGAGGTGACGATCGTTTGTGAATTGTTGCTACACAAACAAACTGCATTGTGAGAACATTTCCTGCTCTTGACCTCAACCAAACCAGTGGCAAGTCATCCTGAACCTCTTCCCTACAACAAACCACCCAAATCACAAAGATGATGTTGTGTTTTGTGTCGTCTTGTATTCCCTCCCTGCTCAGGAGTAAAAGGTCAATCTCCCACCGAAGCACTACTTGAAACAAACGGAATAGTTTCAGAAGAAAAAATGCACTTCTTTTAAAATGTTTTTTAAAGTATTCTTGGAATTTAAAGGAAAAAGATGAAAGAACGCTACAAAGTAAGACCACTGTTAAGTTCTCAAATTTCTAGCATACAAACTGCTTTATACTTAATTCTAATACTAATTAAAACCCAGATCCTGTTTCAAAAAGGATCTGGGTTTATGCAGATCCCGATTAATGCAGATTTCAGGATTTCACTTTGGTCTGGCCAACGGTCTTCAATTTGTATAAGGACTTAAACACACAAGCGAGCAGACAAAAATGTTTGCTTGAATGAAGTACTAGTCTTTAGTCCAACAGAAAATCCAACATTACATTTAATGCATACGTCCCTAACCTTTATGTAACTCTTCAAAATCCAGAAGAAAAAAAAAAGTCCTTCAATTGCTTTACTTTTAAAGCATTTAATGAAAAGGGAAAAGGCTCTGTATTTAAAAAGGTAATTTCTCACTATGATTAGGTCATGGCCATTTTATTGGGGTTAAAATGTGTTGGGAAATTCCTGTTCTTGAGCTTGACTTAAACAATGTTAAGTCATCCCTGTGACTTCCCCATAAATAACCACCCAAATACCACGGATGATGTTGCGTTATCTTGTGTGGGTATGAAATATAGAGAGAATGGGCATTTATCACAGACAGATAGCAAGGCTTGTCCCACACTGATGAGCTGTTCATCAGGGGGGTTGGATTGGACAACACAACACGCCGAAACGTTTTCAAGAATGGAAACAAGCAATTGCTCAACAAATTGCATTTCAGTTTGTTATGATGCTTTATTATATCAATGTAGACAAAAAAAACCCATTCACTGGTCACTTTGTTCAACCAACTGGCATTATAAAGTGACTGACTTCTTTGTCAGCCAGGTGTGCAATTGAATCTGAATCTGTCTTTGCTTGATTACATGTTTCTGTGCACTGATTTCACTCTTTTTCTCGTTAACTGCCTTGACATGACATTTGTTGTGAATGACATCGAGCCACATCTTAGGTTATACAAACCCTCGTGTCTGCCAAAAGCCTTGTGATCCTCTGATTAAACTTGGAAGTGAATTCGCAGCTAAATTTAATACAGCCGAGTGTGATGACCTTTCATTTGTATTTTTCTGTTACAACATTCTTCACAATGCTGACGTTTTGTTAGGCTTCGTGGCGTTTAAAGCCACATCAGACACATAGAGAGGTTGTACTTACATCAGGTCTGGTCTGTGGCGGTGTATGATGGCACAAAACGCCAAGCCGTCCCGAAAGGACGCGGACATGTCCCTGATTTCCACATCGCTGTAGGTCTCGCACTGTATTCGGCACCACTCCTGGAGAGCCTTCAGGGATCCCATCGCGCTACTGTTCATCACACATGAGCGGCTGCATTAAAGCCAAATCAAAAAATCGACGTCTTTTTAGTTTCGAACGGCGTCAGGAGAGACAGGAAACCCGCAACGACAGGCGGAGCAGCAGCAGCAGCAGGGGCAGCGTGCTGCTGCAGAAGGTCGACAGACAGCCAGCCAGCCAGTCAGGCAGGCAGGCAACACCCGAACTATGAGGCGTTGCACTCACCCACGTCCACAGAGTCACGTTAGGAACACGGACCACAGAAGTTAGCTAACTGTTGCCAGTGCGAAACAAACAGGCTTAAGTTCATTTCCCGTGAGAAACTATCGACACTCAAACGGCTACACGAGCCTGGTGTGGTTATAACACTAACTGAAGCCCGGAGCCGAGAAAGTGAGCTTTGTCAATACAAGCCTCTTGACGAATCCCCTTAGAGAGGCTTCTTCGTTTCTTGGGTCCGCAAATAATATCCAGATGCTGTGATAATGTCGAAATGGGGATGATAATTTCCTCTTCGACCTGGTACACACCGCCTCATTGTTGCTACAGTCTCTAACTGACGCTGGGTCAACTCAAAACTCTTGACAAAAACTAAAAAATTCAAAACGGATTATAATTTAAAAAAATGGGCAGGTGAAAAAATTCAAAGCAGTGGAGTTACTGTAGTCGAGTTGAGCTAGATTTGTTGTCAGTACACCTTCGACCTTTCTTCTCTGAACCACTCTGTCGTTCCTCCTCTCAGCCATCAGGAGGCGCTGCACAACCAGAGAGAAGAAACGGGTCAGTGCGTCCGCCATTTTATGAGTTTTTCTTAAGTGAACAAAAACAGGAAAGCAAAGTCACTAAAATATTAACTGTTTAATAATAATAATAATAATAATAATAATAATAATAATAATAATAATAATAATAATAATAATAATCCACATGCATGCTTCATACATACTCGAGCTTTTGCTTCAAATAATGGGACAATTTGTTTGCCTGTGCATTAACCAATGCCACTCACAACATGACGGTCACGCCGACGATAACTGCCCATCCACGCGATATTACAAAAGTCACGCGACAGTAGCCACTTGGTACGAATCTTGTAAAGATGGCGGCGGCCCCTTCTGATGAGACTAGCCTTCAGTCTCTGATCAGTAAGTCATCATACATTACTAGACATGATGACGTTTTAAGCGATGTTAAGAGCTGAGATACTGTTTTAGAGGGATCTTTAGGGTTAAACTCGTGTTTTCTTTCGGTTGTCACCGACACACTCGTCACAAGCTAATGAGTTGTCACTGTCAAAATATCAAGTCAGCAAAGTGCAGTTGGTGACAAGGAAGAACGACAACTACAACTTGTGCTGTTTTTGGCTCTGCTGTTAGCGTCTACACCGTTGTCAGTCGTTGGTTAAAAAGCGAATGAATGTAAATATCCAGGAAGCGTCCATTTGATACTAACCAGGTCCAAAAGCTACACCTTCCTGAACTTCTGCAAAGAACACATTTTCCTGATTTATTCATCCGTAAAACCAAAGATATTTTGCTACTCGCAAACATGGCACAATTTAAAACATAAAAAAGTCACAGAGTCTTGTTTGTTCCATGATTTTAAATGTAATGTTTGTTTCTCACACACAGACAAGGCCACCAATCCTCTCAATAAGGAAACTGACTGGGACAATATTAAAGCATTTTGTGACAAACTCGACAATGAACCAGATGGGTAAGATGGCGAATGAAAATTACAGCTACATAGCTGAATATTTATTTGTCCATTTAAAGATTTCTTTTATTCTTGTGGGGTTTTTTTTTCAGCTACAATGACATGTTTCAGATCTGGAAACAAATTTACAGTTTGTCAAAGATGAGCTCAGTGAAGAGAGAAAGCTATTTTAAATTGCTTATTTCAAATTTTGAGCTGTCTGAAACACTACTTGAAAGACTAGTCAGGTCATA
This sequence comes from Poeciliopsis turrubarensis, assembly GCA_010277015.1. Classification (NCBI taxonomy): domain Eukaryota; kingdom Metazoa; phylum Chordata; class Actinopteri; order Cyprinodontiformes; family Poeciliidae; genus Poeciliopsis; species Poeciliopsis turrubarensis. Next base: position 5,160,052 of record VMRN01000013.1, read on the forward strand.
CTTAAGCATCTCAAGTGGTTTTGAGTACAGACTTTGACGAGGTCACTCCAAAACCTTTTGTTCTTTTGGAGCCACTTTGAGGTGTGCTTTGGATGTTCAGTCGTGCTGTGTGATCTTGGGGTAATACATTGATTACCCTGATTTCTTCTTTACGATTTTCTGGAAGCAAACAGAATCTTGGTTCCATTAAAAAAGGACAAATTGTCCAGGCCCTGAACCATAAAGACCGTCGTGTTTGACTGTAGGTATTACAGTCAAAAATTACTTTTTGAGATATTTTAATCCTGTGACAGACTGGCGACCTGTCCAGGGTGTACCCCGCCTCTCGCCCAAAACGTCCGCTGGGGATGGAGACCAGCACCTCTCCCGAACCCACTAGGGACAAGGGTGTTAGAAAATGGATGAATGGAATTTTAAGCTAGTTAATACTTAAATAAAATTATTTTTGGTTGTGCCTGGTCAAAGTGAACCCAAAAAAGTGACTTCTCTCAGTTAATTGAGGAATAAACAAGGAAGTGAACTACATATTTTTCACATTGGGACAGGTACAAATCATCATATGAAAACTGCATTTTGAGTATAGCCTTCTGTGTGACCTTAAAAGTTGTTTCATCTCAGACATTTAATTGTGAAAGAAACGCAAACTTTTAAGGGGGCAAATACTTTTCAGTGCTTTAAAATCTGGACTAAAAAAAAAAAAAAAGGAAAACAAATCACAAAAAGTTTGACTGGTTGGAAACAGTGCAGTTTATTTAAGCCAAATGTTTTTCTTTTGTTTTTTTGTGTGTTATTTTTTGTCTTATTTGTTAAAATCATTTAATTCTAAACGACGATGCTTCCATCCATGTTTTAAACGGCTAGAGGATTTGAAAAGGCTACAATTAATATTTGTATTATTACCAGGCCTCAGCTTGCAACCAGACTTCTCGCCCACAAAATCCAGTCTCCTCAGGAGTGGGAGGCAATGCAAGCACTACTGGTAAGACTTGAAATCAATAAGCACCAAACTTTGAGTGAAATTTGGTATCTTACAAATGGATAGATGGATATATACAGAAATTAAAATTCTTGTCCTCTCCCAGGTACTTGAGACTTGTATGAAGAACTGTGGAAACAAGTTTCATGGTGAAGTGGGAAAGTTTCGCTTTCTTAATGAGCTCATCAAGGTGGTCTCGCCGAAGGTAAACACCTTCTCACTTGTCTCACTGGTAGTTTGTAGCAACTTGATACGCTTGAGATTGTTTCCTTTCTTTTTGAGCTATAACAACAAAGGAGAAACCGTGTCTTTCATCATCCAGTGTTTCGTAGAGTAGAGCCTGTGTGGATGTAGCAAGAATGATAAAAACTTTTATTGTACTTGAAATCCAGCCAAAAGCAGCCAAATTTTCAATACAAAGTCTAAATTATAAGCTACAAAAAGCAACTTCTCTTTGTTCCCATAAAAAGGTTCCTTCACAGGCTGGAGAAGTTCATAATCTGACGTAAACTTGGGAAAAAATTACAACACCGTATGAAAGCTCATGTGTGTCTATAGTATTTGGACATATGCTTATTTAATATGAATTTTAGTTTAGTGGGAAATAGAAGTGAAATAAATATCACTACAGAAAAGGCGTTTAAAAAATGTGTGATTTAATCAATAAAGGTTTGTTTTAGGCAACGGATTTAGATTTAGTCCAACTGAAATTGCTTAAACACAAACAGGCAAATCACACCTGGTGCTCATGATGTGAGCAAACAAACGTGTTAGAAAACACATTTCTGTTTTATTTATTTTTTGTGCTTCTTGAGTAAAACCAGTGTTATTTTTCAGTTTTTACATGAAATTCTATGGCTTTCTTTTCAGAATAAAAATGAAAATTGTGTATTAGATATGCATCTCTGATATATATCATATTAAGTATTTGTGAGCATCCTTTTGATTTGTTGTGACTTTTTTCCTCCTCACGTAACCAGGTATCGTCTTTCTGGATACATTTGAAAAATTAAATGGTGCATAGAAAACATATTTGCATTTCCAGACTGTTCCGCTGTTCCATCGTGTGTTTGCTGATCCATTCATTTATCAAACTGTCCGTTTTCCAAACTACATCATTCGAAGCCTGACCTGTGTATGAAAATCTTCTGTAAACGATGATTTGCATCCTGTTAAAATGGCTTCTAAAGGAATTGGAGCTGGATATATGAGCGTTAATATGGATTAAAAACTTCAGGAACCTGCCGTCTCCAGCCTAGCTCTAAAATAACCATTACAGTATTTGAGTCATTTTCTCTCTTTCTCTTAGTATTTAGGATCCCGGGCTCCAGAGCCGGTGAAGGCAAAGGTGTTGGAGATGATGTACAGCTGGACCGTGTGGTACCCTGATGAGGCAAAGATAGCTGAAGCTTATCAGATGCTGAAGAAACAGGGTGAGCTCTTTTTTTTTTTTTTTTTTTTTTTTTGTCTTTTAAGTAATTAAGGAATTGACTTTGAGAGGGTTTCTCGATTATTCTTACTGCCTTTTCTTTATATGTGTGGCAGATTAATCAAAAGTAGCTTTTGGAAGTTTTTAGTTCTCTTCCCAAGCTGATAATGTTGGTTTTGGTTCTCCATACTTGCTCTTCTCCAGCATGTAGGTAGATGGAATCAGTTCTGCTTTTAGCTCAAGCACAAGACCGCTGTCCTGGGTCATGAGTAGTTGACTCTGCTGTGATGTTAAAAATGGACTTCCCACATATGACTTGATGTGTATTTTGAAATGAACGCTCTAATTACAAGATGTGAGGTTCTCACTTTAGGGCAGGGAAAGTTTAATCTGTGCCAGATTTGAAATGTTTTTGGGTGCTCTTGAAGTATTCACACACCGTGTTTAGCAGAGGCTGGGCTGTTAGGAGTTCGTTCTGTGGGTAGTTAATGGATGCTCCTGTCATTTCCAGGCATTGTAAAGCAAGATCCTGTGCTTCCTGGTGACAAGCCACTCCCACCTCCTCCACCCAGAGCCAAAACTGCCATCTTTGAGGACGAGGAGAAATCCAAGGTGTGTGACGAGAGATCAAGACGCAAAATGCATCATTGTGAAGCAGATCGTTTTTGTTTTGTTGTTTTTTTGGGAGGGGTCAGGCGGGGGTCGTTTGTGGATATGCTCAACTCATAATGAACAAAAATCCATCAGGTCATGTGAAATTGAACTCCTGAGGACTCGCTGTATACACATCCCTCTTCCTCTTTCTTTTTCCACTCTCTTCTGCCTCATCCTGCTATTGTAGACGCTGTCCCGCCTGTTGAAGAGCACCCAGCCTGATGATTTAAGAGCAGCAAACAAGCTCATCAAGGAAATGGTTCAAGAAGTGAGTGCCTCAGCTCGCAAAAGTGCAGGACATCAACTCGCATGTGAACGATTTTGATTTCTGTTAAAAATGAAAAGTGCAGTTTGCAGGAAACCCTGAATCGCCGTCATTTCCCTTGTGTCATTTTCATTTCATGTAAATATTAGAACTGTGTTGGAATCCAGTGGCTTTAAACTGATTGCTTTTCCATTTTCAAACGCTAAATAGAATCATTTAATTATTTGGACATGTGTCCTATTAAAAAATAACTGGATTTCGAAAATGTCCAATTCAGATGACTTCTCCTGTCTCGCGTTATTCTCCCCCCGGCCACCCCCCCGCCACCCTCAGGACCAAAAGCGTGTGGAGAAAGTTTCCAAGCGAGTGAACGCCATCCAGGAGGTGAAGGAGAGCGTGAGCCTGCTGAGTCAGCTGCTGGAGGGCTACAGCAAGGAGAGCTGCTCCCATAGCAACCAGGAGCTCGTTAGGGTTTGTAACGCTCAGTCATAAACAAAGTCATCTATCACTCATTAGGTTTCTTAACGGTGTATCTACAGTAGATCAGCATTTTTAAATGTATAGACGCATTTGCTTCTCCTGCAGTTCATTGTTACAACGACTCCTTTTTTTAAATTTGCTGTCTGAATCTTCAGTTCCTGCTCGCTTGAGGTCACCAGAGTTGCTCAAGATGAGAAAAATATAAGCTCCAACTTAGGATGTCACCTTTTGCTCTTTGACGCCACGATTAGAGCAACGTTACCATTTCACATGAACCAGTTCAAGCAGCACAGGGTGACATCTACTGGTCGTTCACTGGCAGCCCAGGCTGCAGTGTTTGGTTGTTTTACATTTCTTCCTATTTTTGTTATATATATATATTTTTTTTCTTTGAGTTGGGTTTTGCATGTCAGAAAAAAGCTGGACTGTTAACCAAGCAGCTGATGCAGTTCATAGCAGGCGTTGCTTTCAGTGAAGATAAAACTCCCTTTTGTCTGGATTTGAAGTTTTGTCATTCTGTAAACTTGTTGAGGGTAAAGTATAATTTATTTTTCTTTGTTACATTAAAAGATATCCCCTCCACTTTTTATCACACAGCATGTATGGCACAATTAAAATGATCCCTGTGAGCTTGATTCTGTGCCCACCTTATTTATTAGTAAAAACAAACTAAAGCGCCTTGAAATGAGTTACGTCACACCAGGAAGTTGGGGAATAACCTAGCCTTTGATTTGGATATGAAAAAAAAAAATTGACTTGATAGATTACTGTTTAGCGACGCTGTTTGCACATTGTGACATATTTTTGATCACAGGATCTTTATCAGCGCTGTGAGAAGATGAGGCCAACGTTATTCAGATTAGCGAGCGACACAGAGGACAACGACGAAGCTCTAGGTACATTTGGGTTTAAAGTTGAGCATTTGAATGCCACCGTGACGTCGCTAACACGTTTGCGCCCTGCAGCCGACATCTTGGAGGCCAACGACAGCCTGACGCAGGTCATCAATCTGTACAGGCAGCTGGTTAAGGGCGAGGAGGTGTCGAAAGAAGGAACGTCTCTCGCCTCTCGGCAAGGTGCGTTTTGTCTTTTCGGAGGCATCGTTGCAGTTGTGTGCAACTCCGTCCCTTTTGGTTTAAGGTGCTTGTGTTTATTTTAATTTCTTTTTTCTTCTACAGACTCTAAATCAGGTGGCGGCAGCTCAGCACTATTAGACCTGACAGGCCTCAACATTTCAGAAAACACCCCACAGGCTGCACCTCAGAGCCTGGGCTTGAGCCTCTTGGATGATGAACTCATGTCTCTTGGTAAGAACGCCACAGACGATTTAAACCTGAGAGCTGTTTGGTTTTTACCACTTGCACATCATTAATCCCCACCCCCTCACCTGCTTTTCAGGCTTGAATGTATCAGAAAACTGTGACTCCAACATCATCTCTCAGGTGGGAATCAACACCCTCACAAAAGCGCTGCAGTTATGATTTGGCATGAAAACAATGCTATTCTGCAGCCTGTTGTCTCACTGCGTCAAACTTTCCGTTTGTTGTCAGCCCTTAAATATTGCAGAGTCTTCGGCTCCGGCTGTCGCGCTGCAACCAGCTGTGGTGCAAACGTCACAGGCTACACCAGCAGGGGGCGGCACTGCTGCGCCGAGAGCAATGGAAGAGCTGGATTTGCTGGGGAAAACATTGTTACAGCAGTCTCTACCTCCAGAGAGCCAACAGGTGAAATGGTGAGTGGACATCCTGTTCAGGGTTCCTTTACGGCCTGAAGGTTTGTAAAATAAGACCTTTGTGTTCCAACGCCTGATTCATTATTCAGTTGCTTCTCACAGATCTTAAATTTTGCCTGTATTTCTGAAAACCTATCAAACTTTTCAACAGTGTTTTTAAGGGTTCCATATGTAAAATTGACTTGTTGAGCTTTACATTGTGTTTCAATGCAGTTCCCTCGTGTAAAACACATCTAGAGCGCTGCTGTGATTCCTTCATCCATGGTTGAAAAGCATGAATTTAAGTGTGTGGAGAAAAAATCATCTGATGATCCTGATTTATAAATCTCTACTCGGCTTCGCTCCAGCATACTTAAGCTCTCTCTCATATAGATTTAAATAGTTTTCTATTGTCTTGCACTTGTGCATATGTATTCATTAGTTTTATTTTGCTGTGTCTTGCAGACTTCTGCCCAAGTCCCTCTTGAAAATGAGATCTAGATCTCAACGGGGTTTACCTGGTTAAATAAAGGAAATGAAAAAATTTTTTAAAAATCCTTGACTCTCCACTGGGAGCCAGTCTGTTTGCAGAAATGCCTGCTATTTCAAAGCTTTCCACAAAGCTCCTCCAGACTAACTGCAGCAATTAGCGAACACCCCGGTGGAACTGCGATTCTGTTGAACTTATCATACGAACTATTTCTCCGTGAAGTGTTGGGTAAAAAAAAATAATAATAAAAAATCATTGTTAAAGGCTTAATAGAAAAGCATTGTTGTGACGACTTCCTGAAGGCGGAGATTCTTAAAGAGCAGGAGCTTCTTAAAGAGACAGAGACCCAATTTCAAGGTGTTAAATCGCAAAGTCAAATTTCTTCAAAGTCATGTTTGATTAAAACAGCATTTTTGATTGTGCTAGGGAATGATCCTCTGTGGGGTTTGCTTGTTTGTTTTCCTCTGCAGGGATAAACTCCAGCCTCACTCTAAGGTCCCTTTGCGAGATCTCCAACTAAAGTCCGGGGTGAGCTCCAGGCCTGCTGCGGGTCCGGGGCCGACGTCCAGCCTCCTCGTCCAGTCGGAGCAGCCTGATGGCGTCCTCCACTCCAGTCTTGGCATTGCAGACAAAACATCATCATCTGCTGACCCCAACGACCGCATCTCATTAGCGGACGTCACAGTGCCTCTGGAGTCAATCAAACCTAGTAAGCATCAAACCTTTAAGCTGCAGCGGCTGCAGGAGTTGTTCTGCACTGATGGTGCAATTCAAGAAGCATGAATTTAATGTCTTTAAGTCGGATTTTCCCTCGTAAATTTTCCCTTTTACAGTGAAAATTTTATAGACATTGAATTTAAAGCTTCTCGGCAGATTTCCGCTGCGACATCAGTAAAACTTGCATCAGATTTAGTTCGTCACCTAAAAAATCAGCTCAACATCTGTTGGTTTAGTATTTTTTTTCCCCCCCGTAATCGTTATTCACTCATAAAGTCACCTTGCACATGTCTGTAGTAACATGTTTGTAATCAGATCAAAGCCATTTATTGCACTCTTATCTGCATTCTTCATTTACAGTTTGTTTTTCTGTTGCAGGCAGTGTGTTACCGGTGACTGTATTCGACAAACACAGCCTAAGGGTTTTGTTCACGTTTGCGTGCGACTGTCCTCCGTCGAGGCCCGACGTGTTGGTGGTGATCATCTCCATGCTGTCCTCGGCACCCATTCCCGTTACCAACATCCGTTTCCAGGCAGCCGTTCCCAGAGTATGTCGGTGATTTTTTTTCTTTTTTTTTTTCTTTCTTTTTTTTAATCAAATACTGAAAAAGTATACTTAATTATATTGTCTCCTATTTTGTTAAATGCGCCGCAAGTAATTAGTACCACCACTTTCGGTTGAAATTTGCAGCAATCAGCTGCATGCACGTTTTGGAGTTTAATAAAAACCAGATGAAAGTTAAGGTTCTTGTTTTTAATTATTAATTTTTTTCATTAATTTTTAACCTTTCCATTCACAAGTAAAAAAAAAAAAAGTACACACAATGCTTAAAGAACAAAATAAAGATGGGAAAAAAAAAACCCTCAAATAAATAAACAATAATATTTGCATTCCTGTCAGTGGTGCAGAAACTGGCATCGTATTGTAATTCTTCAGTTTCTGTTGGATTCAAACAACTTATAACTTCTGAGATCTTTAGAGAAAAATAAAAAAATCAGAATTTGTTAAAACTATTAAGAACCCCGGAAATCGGTATGGACCTGGGAAATCTTGATCGGTTCGTTCTTGCTAATAGTATCACATAAATGTTTCATTTTCATCTCTGCCAGCTCGGCTTGAGACACTCTGAAAAACAAATGAAAGTTAATCATAATTCTTGTGTTTAGAAACATTGGAGATTTATTCCAACCTGTGGGCTTTGACTAATCAGTGGGTTTATGTTTCCCAGGTAATGAAAGTAAAGCTGCAGCCTCCCTCCTGTACTGACCTGCCAGCCTTCAACCCCATCCTCCCTCCAGCCGCTGTCACACAGATCCTGCTGTTGGCCAACCCTCACAAGGTGCTTTCTCCACATTTCACTACAGAGAACGTCTGATGCGTTTTATCTGTGCCCAGCAGGGTCGGATTTGCCCTGAGAGCGGACTGTGACCTGTCGTTTGCGGCTCTTCTTTTCAGGAAAAAGTGCGCCTGCGCTACAAACTAACTTTCAACCTGGGGGACAAATCTCACGACGAGTCCGGCGACGTGGACGAGTTCCCACCTCCAGACACCTGGGGCAACCTTTAGAGAGAGAGAGAGGGAGAGGACCGGGCCTGCTGTCGTCAGACCTGCACCAACCTTTATATTGGGGTCGACGTTTTCCTTTCGGAGGGGGGAAATAAAGACCAGGTTACAACGAAGCGGTTTCAGACTCTGCTGTACAAAAAAAAAACTGACGGACTGTGAGAGCAGTTGCTGAAGCCAGTTGACCTTGTGCCTTCTCATCCTTATTTGGTCCCGTCAGTGTTTCTAAATGGAGTTGCTGCCTCATCCTCCTCACATAATTAGCCCAGTGTGTCGATTTGCAGAATTTCTTCTGAATGTGAATTGGTTTAACTTACAAACCGTTAAGCAAATCCCGCGTCATATGATTCATGCTGTCGTTTCAGGCATACCCGCAAATTGCTGTGGTCCGTCCCGATACGACATCCTGCGCCGTCGGCTGCACATTAAACAGTTTGGAGGAAACCACCGAATGGGTTTCCTCCAAACTAATCAGACACAATCAGATTAAAACTGTGATGTGTGTAGATGAAACGAAACTAAACGCATTTTGAAAACCACTGCAGTGGTTTAATTTTCAGTCTAATCTTTATAATCTTTTCAGAGCGGGGGGAGCCGACGTAAAATGGTGTTATCAAAGCGTGCAGGGTGAACATGACGATGTCTTTCTGCAGGAAACTCAGCGCTTTCACCGCAGCCAACTGTTGTTACCGAACCTGATCCAGCCAAAATGAGTCCTTCAATGTTCTTTTTGCCTCATTGTTTCCTTCTTGTTGTAGTTGAAAGGCACATGGTCTCCATTCCTTTACAAACTTCTTCATTCCTGCACTTTTTCTGTTTTTAGGATTCTGTTTTTTTTTTGGTTTTTTTTACGGTTTAGCTCAGGATCATTTTCCTTTTCCTTATTTAAACTCGTATGCACTTACTTTGTTCATATTTTGCACGTGAAATCATTCTTGTTTATTCATCTCTTGTCACTTTGCTTTTCTACTACTGATTAACCCAAAGACTCTCAACTCTTATGTTCACATCATACTGATTTTGATTCTGCCACATGTGCCTCAGATTGGGTTGTCTGGTTGTTGTTTTTGTTTGTTTTTTTTGTACACATAACTTAAGTGGGTTTCTTTTTTTTTTTTTTTCCTTTTTTTGTCATGTTTGTCTTTACCCAAAATGACTTTGTAAAGCATAAGATGCATTATGTGTTAAATGATCTTTCTAGATGTTGTTCAGCAAGAGAAGAAATATATAAACTCCTCTGTATATTTTCTGGCGTGTCCAGAAAGTATACTCTGTTGAGATTTTAGGAAGGTGGCTGTTCTTGGGGCAGGGGGAAATTATAAGGATAAAAATGTGGAAGTATTTGTTGGCACCACTGGTAAAGTTGTGTGAAAAGCATTCAATTAAATTTTGTATGGGAAAAAAAAAAGAAGAAATGCAACCTTTAATTTAGGCTATGCCACAACTGTTCCTATAAAAAAAAAAAAATCCCTTCAACATAAATGTAATCAATTCAAAAACACTATTAATCCAAAAAGAAAATGTAATATTATAACTCATATCATAAAGTGTCTTCAAAGCATTGTGGATGGTGAGGAAGGATCTCCTGTAGCAGACAGTCTAGCAACGAATCTGAAGAAGCCTCTGTGACTGAAGTCTGTTTCTGCATGACAGTCTCATGACCGTCATGATGTGAAGTTGGGCTCAGAGACATTAGAGTAGGGGATATGATCATTTCCCATCATGATTGATGGATGAGATGATTTGAACTTTTTCACTGTTGGATGTTATTAAATAATATATTTTGTGATCCAGTTGCAGCTTTAGAGGCCTCTGAAAAAATTAGAAAAAATCTAATTCTAGACTTTTCAAGTCAGTACAGAAACCTTGCTTATGAGTTTTAGTCAACAAAAAGGACTGTTTTTAAAATGACTTTACAAATCACCTAATTCTAGAAATCAAAATATTACTATACATGTAATCAATTCTGAGAATATTCTATTATGTGTGAAGCAGATTCAAGAATTTACCTGATATTTCAGAATAAATTGCAAATTATGACAAAAATGTATTGATTTAATATGTTTATTTAGGAAAACACTGTAAAAAAGAGCATAGTTGACAGAAAACAGGCAACAATATGTTTTTAGTTAAAGCTCAAAACACGACTTCACTTCCGACTTGCTACACAAAGGGAACATGTGGAGGCATGCATAATTAAATGTACCTAAATCTAACACAATAGATAATAAAAAGGCAAAATGAAAGTTATCTAAAAGTGGTCATCACTGAAACTAGTGAGGAGAAGACCAGAAACAGGTTCTGTGAAGCTGTAATTGAAGTTACAAACAAAAGCCACCTATTTCTAACTGAATAAGTCAAGTTGAACAAGTACAAAGATCAAGGAGGTTTGGAATGTGACCACATCTCTAACTCCTAAAGTTTGGCTGGTGAAGGAAAAAAAAAAAAAAAAAGAGAGAAAAATCTCTATTCTTCCTCCACAATACTTGGTTGGGGGAAATTTAATTATTTGGGGATTTTAAAACAAATCTGCTTTAAAATTCGTGTGAAAGTACAAGCCCTTATCTCATTGGATTATAACAACACTGTTTGGGAGACCACAACAGTAAAAACTGAGCTACAAGCACTTGAACAAATTTACCCAGAACGTGTTGATCACAACTATTTACGGGGTGGTTGTTGGCCCGGCGGTGGAGGCGGGGCGGCGGGGAAAGGAGGGAAAGGCGGCTGCCCCATGAAGCCCATAAGTGGGGGCTGCGGCGGCGGCGGGAACTGCTGCGCCATCAACGGCTGCGGGGCGCCTGACGGCGGAGGGGGCGGAGGAGGGCCCTGGCCGAACTGACCCTGCGGCTGGTTGGGCTGCTCCTGGCCGCCGCCGCTGGTCGGGCCTCCGCCGCGGGTGTTGTAGCCTCCGCCGTTGTTGCTGTTGTAGTTCTGGTACTGGTCCGAGCCGGCGTTGTAGTTGTTCCTGTGGTCTCGGTTTCTGTCTCTGTAGGAGGACGACGAAGACCGGGTGTCTTTGCCGCCTCCGCCGGAGCGCATGCGCCGATCGCACTCGTCTTGATACATTAGGTTGGGGTTGTTGGAGTTGCCGCCACGGTAACGCATCCTGCCACCTGCATGTAAACAATAAAAAATAACATTTGAAATGGACTCTTTCTTCGCCTCAAAGAAACCTGATTATTAGCCCGAAAAGAGAAATATTTAAGCATCGTCACTCCACCACCTGCCCCGGAAGCACTATTCGGACCATCAGCTCTTTCGCGCATTTTTTTTTTTTTTTTTTTTTACATTTATTTATTTTGGCTTTAGTGGTCTTTTGTTGACAGGAAAGTGTAATAAGAATATATGTGGCAAAAAGTCGATGGGCCAGAACTCGAACCTGTGATCCCCGGAGTGCGTACTTGGGCCGCGCGCTTTACCTCTGCCCCGCCGCTCATTTGCGCATGCGCTCAAACTAGTACTTCCAAATCACTGCTGTCGTTCAGCAAAGTAAAACTTTCTGATAATTGTCACAATTGTTATAATGCAGTAGAAAATTGTGTATTTGACTCACTGGATTGTTACGTTATTTGTCAATGTCTTATGGCAGAAGGCCATTATTTTTGTAATTGTTTATTAGATTAACAAAAGGTGTCATCAGATTGTAAAAGACTATATCCCATAGTTTGATGAAAAATCCAGAAGTGTTACGCCATCTTTCCTCGTGCTCGACTCTTGTATGCAGGCACATATGCTTGGTTTTGTTTTTCACATGAAATAGCAAAGCAGTCTAGCAAAATACAATTAGACCCTTTTTATCTGTGTTTTATTACTGCCTTTAAAATGTACTATTTTTCCTATTACAGTTAGATGCAAAAAGAAATGAAAAAAATAAAACATCCTCCCTCTTGCATAAATGAGCTGATGGAATGGATCGTGCTTCCGGAATGGATTGTGCAGTGAGATGCATAACATAAGTCCAAAGTTGTTGCTGGGCTGCATTTTTTCTAAATAATTCAAAGAGAAATCAAATTAATTATACAGACTGCTGTATATGTACATCACTGGTTGGCACTGCAAATGAAAATAAAGCTCCTCCTACCGCCTCCACCTCCGCGGCTGGAGTCCACCAGCTGGAGCAGTTTTGGGTTTATAGCCTGCCGGGCTTCCTCCAGGACCCGGACCAGGTCTCTGGCCTGTCGCAGGTTTCCCGGGGTGAAGAAGGTATAGGCGGTGCCCTTATTGGTACTGCGGGCCGTGCGCCCAATACGATGGACATAATCCTCAGAGGAGCTGGGATAGTCATAGTTGATGACGAACTTTACGTCTTCCACATCTTTGGGATAGACAGCAAAGGAAGTTCAAGAAGGGCAAAGAGCTTTTAGAGGACAGGAAGTGATGTATTTCATGAAATTCTAAAGAATGCGCTGAGCTTTATGTCTAAGATCGACTGAAGTTCATCTATGAAGGCAACAACATATCTTGGTGTGAAGCAGAAAGATTGAAACAAATTGGAGTTCACTTACCGTGCAACAATCCACACATCCATAGATTAATTTTCACAGCTTTACTATTCAACATGCCTTCGACGTTGCGCACTCACTTGATTTAAAGTGAGAACCGGCATGTAAAGAAACCATTTTAAGCCTCTGTGCTTTTCAGAGGACTCATGATTACCGGCCTAAATGTGGAAGGTAAGGAAGTCTGTTTCTCATTACAGAAGGCGTGGGGCTCTGACAGCACTGCTGATCAATAAGTCTCCCATCTCCCCCTCCGTCACGAGAGGGAAGCCATTTAATCATTTATTACACAGTAACAATAGTGTGCTATGATTATTGAACCATGAACTCTTTTCTTTTTGCAATATAAGCACAAAGGCAGAACCTGACTGTAGGGTGAGCTCGTGAAGGAGTTAAGACAAAGGGGTGTTGCGGTACTTACCCCCTGCAAGTTGTTTTTACAAAGGTTCCCCCTGATCAGTCCTGGTTCAAAGGGAAGGGCTGAGGGAGAGGGAGACTGGATTCCTCCCTCACCTTCTGCTCACTCCAGCAACGTCAGACGGGAGCAGAACCGTTAAACCCCAAAGGACACACCCACGCACACCCAATGGCTGGTTCTGTTGCTCTCTCGTCGCATTGCGGGACCCTCCTCACACCCTGGCCAGGACTGGATCCAGACGAGCCCGTCTAATTCTCTCTCCCCTGTCTGTCTGCTTTTTGGACCGACGGGCAGACATACAGGACCCTCAGGATGCTCCCAAGGAAGGCTCGTTGGATTTGCAAACTGACATTAATGGGGAGTGTGGGGGCTGGAGTCTCCCGCTTTTTTTTTTCTCATTTTCTTAGTTCAGGAGTGTAATAGGGGCGTTAATCCCACTAAAGCTCACAAAGTTTGCCTTTTATAATGTGACTGAGGGGGACAGAGACAACAGCACAGACTGTTACAGCTGCCGTGTGCTGCCAAACCCTGAGAGGAGAAGAGGGGAGAAGAAAACAAGGATAAAGTCATCGAAATTTGGTAAAAGTTTACAAAACTTTACTTATCCCCCCTTCTCAGAATATTCTACAGCAATGTCAAGATGATAAACTGTTCTTTTGTTTCCCCCTCCGTTTTCTTTCCAAAGCTCTCTCCTAAACATACGGCTCTCTCCTGAAGTGAAGATTTTGAGCAGAAAAATGTGAAACATGAGCAGCGATCCAATGAGTGTATACTGACACCACACTAGGAGACATAAGAAAAGGTGCGCAGGACGTTGCGGGCCCACACACCCCTCCTTTCAGGCAGCGTGCCAGAGAGCCCCGCATGAAGGAAGCTTTTAAACTGCGGTAACAAGAAACAGACTATGAACCTGCTGGATCGAGAGGCTCGAAGCCTGCAGCTCTGCATGCTTCAGCCGACAACGTTACCAGGTTGCAACGTCTTAGTTTTGTCGGACTCATTCTGTGATTTTCACACATCTGGCTGACAGAGCTGGAGTTTCACTTGTGCAATTTTTGTAAAAAAGAGCAAAACATAAATAAAGAAAGACTCAATTTTACGGACCTTAATTATACCTAAGAAATTAATTTGAAGAAGTACACAAGATTTTTGTTATTTTTGTGAAAGCAATACCTGCAAATAAGCTTGTGGGATATAAGTAATAATTCTCAAGCCTGCTTGCCGTACAACAGTCTTTTGCACCAACTTGTTATACTTACCACCTGCTTAATTTAATTCAGAGCATTAACTGGTGATTGCGGTTGAATGCATGTAAATTCATCATTAGCTGAAGAACAAATTAAATGAGACAAATGATGCTGAGGACAGAAATCACAGGAAGTAAACAATGTGATGCCAGACATACCCAGACCCCGAGAGGCAACGTCTGTCGCGATCAGGATCGGGGCCTTGCCGCTCCTGAACTCTGTGGAGTTGAAACGAAAGCATGTAAGCTGAAAAGGATGTTGCCAAATAGTTGATAAATCGAAGCAGGAGAAGATTAAATTAAAGGGAAGAGAGGAGACATCTTAAAGGAAGGAAAGTTTTGATTATGCTTATGTGAATCATTAGACTGATGACTAACAGATTATGGATTGTGGAAGGACTGGTGGAAAGATTGATTGCACAGAGACGGACGGATTGACAGAGGAAGCTTCTAAATGATAAAGAAAAAATGTCACACATGTTTGTCCATATTCTATTTTCACATTTATTTGACTCTAAAAAAAAATTGCTTACATTCTATACTTTTAAAGACTTCAACCCAAAGAATGTTTTTATCTGTAGACTCTCATTTCATTTATTTATTTAAACGAGGACAATGCATATTAATCAACGCCAGCAGTTGGCATCAGTGAAAATATGTCGGCGTTTTCATTTTTATCCATAGTCCTAAGGTATGCGTGATATGAAAGTTGACTTTCAGAGATGCCAGCATCCTGACCTCCACTGATTGTGATGCGTTCTTACCAGTGAGAACCCAGTCTCTTTCTGGCTGGCTCTTGTCTCCATGGATACACATGGCTGGCCATCTAGGTAACAAAACCGCATCGATTCAGCAAGTCAAACTCACACGCCGAAAGCTGCCCACCACGTTTTTAAAAGAGTCACAGATCCTCCTCACCCATCGCGCCTCATCCTCCGGGTGAGATCATCGCATCGCTTTTTGGTCTCCACAAAGATGATGGTTTTGTTCTCCTTCTCAGCCATTATCTCCTCCATTAGCTGAATAAGCCTGCATGCACAGAGACAATATAAGCAAATCAACTCAGATCCAGCAGCGTGAGAAGATCAGACCATACAAAAGCAAATGATGTAGGTCGCACGCTTAAGTCTTACTTGTTGTCTTTTTCAGTCTCCATGCAGACATCGACGATCTGCAGAATGTTATGGTTGGCACTGAGCTCCAGAGCGCCAATGTTAATCTGGATGTATTCCCTTAAGAAGTCCTCGGCAAGCTGCCGAACCTCCTTTGGCCACGTTGCACTCCACATCAGGGTCTGTCTGTCAGGCTGACAGAGACAAGAGAGCGACAGATTTATAAGAATTGAACAAAAAAAAAAAAAAAAAGAAAAAAAAAAGCACCAAAACACCCTCACTTATCAATGTTCATTTGAAAACGACAGAACCGCAGCCGCCTTACTCTGATTTGTTCAACAATCTTGCGAATCTGCGGCTCAAAGCCCATATCCAACATGCGGTCGGCCTCGTCCAGCACTAAATAAGTGCAGCGGCGCAGGTTGGTCTTCCCCGCCTCCAGGAAGTCAATGAGGCGACCCGGCGTGGCGATGCAGATCTCCACGCCTGCGGTCGGATATGAACAGAATGTCAGACACAATCAAAATCCAAACCGCCCACATCAGCCCACCACACCCACCTCTCTCAAGGTCTCGAATCTGCGGGCCTTTGGGCGCGCCGCCGTACACGCAGGTGCTCTTGATGCGGGAGGACTTGCCGTAGTCGTAGGCAACCTGCTGGACCTGCTGAGCCAGCTCTCTGGTGGGTGCAAGGACCAGACACTGAGAACAGAGGAAGACAAAGGAGAAAGGGATAAATGACTAGGATTGTGTGCACTGAAATGTTTCGACTGAACTCTCTCTTGCACTCACTATGGGGCCATCCCCTCTCTCCAGGTAGGGCTGGTGGTTGATATGTACGATAGCAGGAAGGAGGTACTGCAAGGGGGGAAAAAAAACAGGCAATAAATTGTTAGAACTGCTCTAACAATGTTTTGCCACTAATTTAGATTCAAAACTTTAAATATTAACTTAAATTACTTGAATTTTGCTTATAAAGTCTAGGTTATTTATGATACTAATTATACACCATGAATTACTTTTTTTACTTTCATCTGTCTCTTTTGTTCATATTTCAGAATCCCTCACAGATTTCCACCCATTAGAGAGCAAATTAAATGTTAAAAATTATTTGAATACGTTATTGACAAGATCATGGAGGGACATCCTTACAGCCAGCGTCTTCCCAGAGCCAGTCTGTGCTATTCCCACCATGTCCTTGCCGCTCAGGGCCACAGGGAAACCCTGGGCTTGGATGGCTGTGGGCTCCTTGAAGTTCTGCTGCACCAGGACGTCCATCACATACTCTGCAAGGCAAAAAAAGCAGGAGACAGTTTGACTCAGCCTGAAAGTGATCTGTCTGGGTTTTTCTAAAAAAAAAAAACATATATAAATTTAGCCAATTTATGCATGACATTTAAATAATAGAGAATATTTACAAACGTGAAAGGATGAGTAAATGTGCTAAACTGAGGCAAATAAGGTTTTATGGAATTAAGAGAATTTGACATTTTTCTTTGTTTTTACAGCAAAACACTTTCTGAAAGATGGAGTAGAATGAATCGAACTCACGAGGAAACTGAGCGTGGTGAAAAGCAGTTACGGGTTTTGGACAGCCAGAGCCTCTGATAGTGATCTCCTTCTTCCTGCGAAACTCCTCCACATCATACTAGACATGGAAGCAAACAAGAAAAATAAGCATTCCAAAAGAAAAAAAATTGTACATAACCAATCAGCTTGTTATTATCATTATTTTAAATTATGGTGTGTGAGCAAGTACAAAGAAAAGAAGAAAAATAAAACCTACCTGACCCACGCGTTGGACTTCAACGTGTTCAGTGTAGAAGTTCTTTTCAAATTTCGGCAACTCATCTAAGTTCCACCTCTTTTTGCGGAGACGCTCACCAGGATTTCCAAACTTCATGGGCGGTGGTCCGCTGCGGCCACCCATGCCCCCTCCGAACCGTGGTCTGAGAGATGTCAAGCAAAAAGAAATTAGGATACAAACCGATTATCGCACAAATTAAGTCTATCTAACCAATACCCAAAGATTTCTAAAGTACTTTAGAGTAAATAAGTGTTTTTTTATCAGTTTAATATATAGTGCCTTCCTAGTAAAACACAGGCAGTATATCTGGGGTTTTTTTTTCCCTTTATGCTTTCATATTAAATCTGAAGCTAAAAGTATTCACAATGGCCAAAGCTAACTTGATTTAAATCATTAAATGACTGTGTACGATTGACCCAAATTGAATGAAACCTTACTAAATGTAAACTGGAGCAATTTGCCTTGCAATGTTAAGCATCTTGAGACAGCATTTGTAGTTCATGGGTTCCATGAAGAAGTGTGTGTAAAATGAGGCTAGTGTGTTGACAAGCTGGCATCATCATGTCAACACATGGCATCATCGACAAGGTACATTCTGCCTTTTGCTCTTCTATTCTCTTGGACAGATCTGTTTTATGCCCTTATTTTCTTTTGGCTTCTCATGATATGTTACCAATGTGTTGTCTTAATTGTAATCAATTAAGAATTTAGCTATGGCACTTGACTTAATGTAATGTTTTGATTGTCGATTCTATGTTGCACGACTTTCTGTTTTTATTATGTAAATCACTTTGAAATGCCTTGCTGCTGAAATGTGCTGTACAAATGAAATTTGATTAATCGATGTAACTTTTAAAATTAAGACAAAGCAGTAAGTCAACCGAGTTATTCATGTCAATTCTGCACTGCAGTATCTAATTAGAACTCCTTCAAAATTGCTAATTACTAAAATCAAGCACCGTTATTTTTTGCTGCAGCCTAAAATCTAGGGTAATTATTTGCACAAGATCAGACGCGCAATAAAAACTTTTATAATGGTTGGAAGACTTTTGAGTGAGAAAACCTGACCCACACCACAGCGAGGCCAACTTTGAAGCAATTGAACGGGGCTCCACAAACACGCTATTAGCATTTTTCAGTAATATTATTTTCAATTTACACTTTACATAATTTTATTCGTCGACTGATCGGATGTTTTTCTGCTAATGTAAGTATTAACTGGGATAGCGCCTCAAGCGTTAGCTTAGCCTTTGTATGTGTGTGCCTCTCATCCAGAAGAAGCCAAACTATGTTTGAAGCTCAAACATTAATTAACACTAAGTTTTTGGGGGTTTCTTTGTTAAAGCTTAAAAAAAAACTTACCTGTCTCGTCCACGATCTCTGTCTCTGTCCCTGTCTCCGTACGAGGAGCCCCCCCTCATTTCGACGAAACTGTTAGCCCCTTTGGTAGATTTGTCGCTAGCTAGAACGATGGTTAGCCGCAGTGGGCTCGACGACAGAAGCGTAAAAATGAGCGGGCACACAACAAAGAATTGCTACTTTATTCGTAACAGCTGAAATAAGAAGACGAACCGAGTTAACACGGGAATTATTGAGCAACTCTAAACACGTCGCCAGCCGCCTTGTTTGTTTCCTACCAGCGAAAAACATCGACTTCGGCCTAACGGCTAGTAAAAATACGTAGCGCTTTTTCAAAACAAACCCCAGGACGTACGCAGATTGCCTAAGTGATGATGGAGAATCTCACTCCGTGTAAACGTTGTGGCGCTTTAAGACTCTCGGTATGTTTGCCTCAGTTGCGGCACAAAAGCAGCAAATGTGCACTGTGCAGCATTAAAAAAATTAATTAATTAAAAAACAAATATTGTTCCTATGTCTGAAGACATTTTTCATAAAGCAAAATTTGGTTTGACATATTCGAACAAAGAAAATGTTCGAATATTTTCTTTGTGAAAATATTCACAAAGAATATTTGTGACCATAAACGGTCAGTAGGTGGCGACTATGCCGGACTTTGTTCAAAAAGAAACACCGTTTAAAACGAAAAAGACTGCGGTCGTTTCAGGAAGTTCTGTTTTATAGTGAACCTGATACCGAAGTTATTGTTGTTCTTGGACTGGTTCGGAAGCGGATCCGATTGAAGGATATGCCTTTGTTTTTTCAGAACAGAGAATTAGATTGCTTCAGATCAACGGCGGAACTATTCGACAAATATCCACATTTACAGGTCTGGTTCCCGAAACTGTCTGGTTCTGTGTGATCGTGTTACTTTTGGCATTTGTTTCCCATGTTACAAATGTTCTTTAAGACAATTGTTATTTCTGTATCTGCGTCACGTCTAAACATAAAATAGAACATTAATTGCGCCGGGCCATTTTTTTTTATATGGACCTACTGTCTCTGTTATAAAGTGATTATAATCATTACTTCTCTGAAACACAAGACGGGGCTGCAGGTTTCTATCAGTCTGGGAAGGTAAGAAAAATTCTGTAGGTTAAAAAATGGAAGAAGGAAACAAGACGGTAAAGGGATATAAATGTGTAATAATGATATAAATGTAGACGTTTTGTGTGCGTTGCATTCTATGTTGCATTTGTCTGTTTTTCAGTCCATGCTGTTCATTTCAATGTATCTGTTTATTTAGCAGCAATTTACAATTGTCATCTCAATGGACTTTACAAGGCAAACAGATCTAGCTGGTGTAAAGAAATACACAATCAATTCAATCCAATCATACAGTAAATTTTTCATTAACCATATTCCAATTTCATCCTGTTCAGAATACAGTACTATTAAGTTCAGTTTATCACCCCAGTTTGGGACAAAATAGGATCAATTTAAAGAAATAAGTTCAGTTGCAAAAAGTCAGATTTTGCAGCAATAATTTTGTTTTGCAGGAAAATGCAAAAGCATTTCGCTCCAAGCCACGTGTTGATGTAGATCCGAAGCACCTTCTGTATGTTCAGCAGAGAGAGTTTGCAGCGACAACTCCAGCAGATAGTGAGTACACCTGCTGTTCACGATGACAAATCACATCAAATCACAGTCAGACATTTTAGAACCTGAATAATCTTCTGAATTGACAACCATGTATTAGTGAGAAACGAAACTCTGTCACACACACTAGTTACATTTATGCTGAGATCAGATTACAAACAGCTGGATTCTTTTTGCTACTTATGTTAGTTCTGGTTATACAGGGCATTATTTAGGGGCTCACGAGTATAAGGGGCTGAATAAAAATGCATGGCATGCTTTTCAGATCTGAGAAGAGTCTGCTCTTTTTAATAAATCATTTTGATAACTATTCAATATTTGCCAGCCACTCCATAATTATGAGTTACTTTGTGCTACACAAGATCCAAATGAAATACATTAAAGTTTAAAGTGTAAAAACGTTTAAGGGTTATGGGCAGCTGTTCATAATTTCTCCATCACTCGATGGATTTTACACCTACTTTTTTCTCTCTCTCTCCATGCAGTGTAAGATCAGTGCTTTTGTTGGTGTGTCTTTACAATTTGAACTCATCAGCTTCATCCATTCTGGTCAAATCTTCCACAGACTGCGTTTCGATCCTTGGATCAGATGATGCTACCACCTGCCACTTGGTCGTGCTGCGACACAGCGGTACTGTTACTTCTACCAGATCCCTTCGGTGCGTCACACCTGCCTTCAAGGAAAGGATTCTAAATTGTTTCATTTCTTGGCAGGTAGTGGAGCCGTCTGTCTGTCTCACCTCGATGGCTCCAGCACCAGGACTGAGGTCCAGCTCACTATGAAAGCCGTCACATCACTGAGTAACGGCTGTAAAGAGGGCAGGCACGTCATACATGCACGAGTACAAGTTCAAAGTCCATAATTTCCCATTAACATTTGTTTCACTTTCTGCTACCGTCTAGATTTGAGCTGCATCTGGTTGGAGGGTTTGATGACGATGACAAAAGGTCTCATAAACTCAGCCTTAACATTCTGGGTAGGTTCATAAAGTTCTCTATGGCATATTGCTCGTGGACATAATCTCAGAATCGCCAAATTGACATGTGCTGCTTTTACTTTATAGCAGCGTTCCAGAAACAGAAGGATCACATTCACCTGGAGACATGTTGCATCACAGGTTTTTATATGTTTTATATCATTTGTACATACTGTAGTTGGACATTCTGATTTCTCAGTCACAATTCTTTCTGTTGTAGAGATGAACAATGTAGTTGACAAGGGAATTGATAAACCGATTGTCTATGGAATAGGTGAGTGGCAGATGTGCAGCAACGAAACAAGTGATATGCATATATGTCATATGTTATTGGTAATAACTTTGACTCTGTGTAGGTGTAAATGTTAAAACAGGGGAAGTGTTCCCTTCCTCATTCCCTCATAAAGGACCTGCAGAGATGCTGCGATCGGCACGGACCTTCACTGGAGGAGAGGTACAAAAACCTACGTTTTTTTTTTTTTTTTTTTTTTTTTTTTTTCTTTCTCTCTCCAGGCGGTGTAAGATCAGTGCTTTTGTTGGTCAAAGCCCAGCTCTAAAGTCAAGTTGAAAATATATATATGTCAACACTCGAAAATTTGAATGTTCACAGGCAATTTCAATCCAGTCTGACTGAGCTTGAGCTGCTCTGCAAAGAGTGATGAGCAAAGAGCCAATGTGTCTAAATGTCTGTGGCTGGTAGAGGCGTATCCCAAAAGATTTGTATTTGTATTTGCAGCACCGTTGAAATATGCATTTACAATGGGCTCATGCACTGTAAATACATATTTACAGTGCATGAGCCCACTGTAAATATGTGGGCTCATGCCTAGGCACTCTACAATTTTCAGATATTAGTTTTTAAAACAGGCCAAAAAAAATAAATAAATAAAAAAAACATTCCTTTCCATATTCCCTTTAAGCAGTACTTTATGTTGATCTGACGCATAAAATCCCAACAGAAAGCAGTGAATTTTGTCGTTGTGACATAACAAAACAAAACCAAAGATCTTGGGGGATAAATAGTTTAAAATGCCTAATACTTTAATGCCATCTTCAGCTGTAAATGCGATTGTCCTTGTGATGTAAATTTGTATGCATAGTCTCATTTTTAAGGGACTGAGGCTGGACTGCACACATCGATTCTTAATAAAATATCTCTTCTTTGCAGATGACTGACATTTATGACTCAAGACATGGACTTGTTAAAGTTGGACCATGCCAGTGGAATCCTGATTTGGAAATTGCCTTCTGGTTGTCACAAAGTGATGCCACTATTTTAAAGGTAACGTAATACCTGGGAAGTATTGAACCTCTGACCAGAACAACAACGGGACAATAAACAGTATAGCGAGTTGTATAAATATATATATGTTTTTTCTGTGTTTGTAGTACCTGTCCACGTCTCCGTTTGCTGAACCGCCGCACTTTGTCCAGCACATTAAGTCCACCATCCAGTTCCTTTTGTCGCACCCAGACTCTGACAGCCTGTTCCCGGGAGGTCAGCCGCACCTCTACCACCGGACGGAGAGCGGCAGCTGGGAGAGGCTTGTCCAGTCATAACAAGTCACAACTGAACCTTTAAATGCTATTCGACTGTTTTGTTTTGTTTGTTTTTTTTTCAGTTTTTCAATGGAAACACTGTGACCCCTTTTCAATCAGAGTATTTTATCAAAGGTCCAATCCCTGACCAGCGCTTTGCAAATGTATTCACACCACATGGATCATTTCTGATCGGCTCTTCTGAGTAAAGCCAGTTTCGTATTTGTGTTTTGCAGATTGGATGGAGAGTTTTTGTGAATATCATTTTTCAAGTCTACAGATTCTCTTAGATTAGGGTGAGGATTTTGATTGGGATATATATACACGCAAATATACTTTGATCTAAACCACTGCTCAAGCCAACACACATCATGTCCTTATTATCTAAGCCAACACAGCTTGTGTAAATAGTTAAAATGACTCTCCTAAGTTTCTGGAGGAGTTGAGTTGAATCATGGAAAGACCTAGAACTTGCAGGATACCAGACCCCGAGGACTTACTTTGGTGTGTCTGGTTTAGATGAATGCTAATGTTTTGACCGGTTAATAGTTATGATTTAAGCTTTTACACACCTGCCCTGTTTTCTGGGGGTCCCTGGTTTTCATGATGCTGCTTGTTCACTAACGTTCTCTAGCAAACCTCTGAGGCCTTCACAGAACAGCTCCATTTAAATTTAAATTTACTCATACAAAGAATTAGGGCTAGGCGACAGAGTATGACTTCAAAATTAAATCTCATATTTCCTCATTCCACATCCACATTTCTTGCTTTCTTTTCTAAAAAGAAAAATGAGAAAATATTTTCAAAAAGTTGCCTTTTGTTATTTTTTTTTGTGTGAGTTGTACGAGAATGTGTTGGGGCCAGGCGACAATTTAGTTAATTGTTTATTTGCAAGAACAAAGTCACAATTTTACTAGAAGAACACCTTAAAATTGCAATAAAATATGAGATATAAGCTTGACTACCTAAATGTAGTTCTTCAGAATAGACAGTCAATTGCACAATTGTTTCAAAGTCCTGTTGCTGATAATAATTTGATGCTGATGTGTTGAAAGATGAGCTATTTTCTTATCTGTAAAACTTATACCAGAGTATAACCTCGTACACATGAACAGAAGCTGTAAAACCTGCCTACCTTGGGTATGCTGACATCACTCTGAACTGTAGAAACCCAGGGAATAAATTGTTGAAGACTTCATTTTGCCCAAACATGAAATGTTCAAAAACCCAAATTTAGATTGATCGATAAAATGTATTCATCGCCCAGGACTAGGAGGAATGTATTGAGGATTATGTGACTTGTGAATATATTTGCTTGTTCTGTATTTTATTTGGGGGTATCAGCGTATTAGGACCTGTATAAATAGGTTTTCCACACTTTTGAGGATTTTATTAGTGAAGGAGAATGGGATATTTTCATTTTCCTTCAACATTGTAGTTATACACTACCTTATGTTGGTCTGTCTGTCTAAATGAATGGAAGCGTTCTTTTGCAAGGTGCAGCACATTACCTCTCCAGGCTCATGTGGTAACAAGATGTATCCATAGGGCCACTGGATTGCTGTGCATGGTTTCATAACTATACCAGTTTGTGGTTCAACTTTGCCTTAGTGTTGGCCAGTTTCACACTGCAGTCCAGACGAAGCTGACACTTTACACTAATTTTCTTTCAAAGTAAAGAAGGTTTTTTTTGGGGGGGACACGTTCACCACAGCTCTAATGAATGCCCTACACTGAGTATTAAATGTTTCCTAAAAACAAGCGCCCTTACTGATTTTCTTCTGTATCTGCTGATGATGGATACTCGGCTGATCTTTCTCGGTGCCACCTTTTCATGGTTCATGTTTAGTCGGTGGGTTTATATTGTTTCGCAGGTTTATATGTTGATGTTTTGTTTGTGTTTTTAATGTGAGAACATGTGTTTCCATACTATATTCCCTACGTGTCCACTGTTTCAGTTTAACTTGTCGAAATGGTAGTTTTGGTTTATGTTAGCTTATGTGAGTTTGACTCTTTCTGCTGCCAGAACATCAGATCTTCAAGGAAAACATTACCCACGCAGGATTTCTGAAGAGAACCAAAGTATTACCACATACAGTACCACACAGTAAAGTTAATAAACACTTTTACAGAAAGCCAGCAGGGAAACTTGTGTTTAATGGAAAAGTCCATTTAAAAACACCCATCCATTTTTCTGTACACCCTTGTCCCAAGTGGGGTTGGCAGGGGTGCTGGTGCCTATCTCCAGCAAATGTTTTTGGGCGAGAGGAGGGGTCAACAACCATGCACACACACACACACCAATTAACCTGACAGTCATGTTAGGTAAACTCATTCACAAGTCCATTGCTGTGGGAGGAAGCCAGCATACCCAGTTAGAACCCATTTACACACAGGGCAAAGATGCAAACTCCATGCAGATAGACCTGGGACCCGGAATCGAACCCCAAACCTTCTTGCTGTGTAGTGCTACCAACCGTTCCACTGTGCAGCCCCCATTCAAAACCTTTCTGTATTTGCAGACTCAAAACAAATATCTGTACTGTTCTAAAGTGCACAAATTTTACTTTTAGGAGAGGAAGTGGTCAGTTTGTTGAATGTTTTTTTTTTAATCTGTGGAAATGTAGCTTCAAAAATAGAGTTGTCTTTTATGTTTATTTATCCTTCACTCTTGACCTTGTCACACTTTCTATGAATGTGTTTCTTTTCAAAAGTGCATGTGTTTATGTCCATCAAAATCCTCTGTGGCTCAGTGCAATAAAAATGTATTGAGTTTAAACCTGAGCATATGGCCTCCTGATAAGTTTTCTATGGAGTACATTACCAAAAAGAGGGGGGGGAAAATGCTTGTCATTCTTTGATGGGGTCATAGTTTTGCATCCAGAACTATCATTATTGAAATGTGTGAAATTACAAGTGTAACAGCGCTTATGTTTCCAACCTAGATTGATTTCAAACTACAAAAAGGTGCATCAAAAGGTCCCCCTTTAACATTGTCATGTCTGGGACAACAAAGTGGGGAAACAAACCAATCTCCTTTCTGAATGACATGATGGCGGCTGTCCACACAGTGGAGTCAAATATTTAGCTTCAATTGTTCACACTGGCATTCTTTGTCTTAATGCATCAAATGAACAGTAATAATAATTGTTTTAAAAAACCATTTAATTTCTTGGTGTATTTGACCTGCTGCTGCTCATAGACCCTCCTCTGGTCAACTGAAACTCATGATGGAAACTCATTTATGCGATTGAGTTGAAACATTTTTTTTTTAACCTCTATTTATTATAATAAACACAATAGAAACATTTCATTGTATTTTTTTATCTTCATTTTTATTTTTTGCAACTTCAATTTAATTATCATATGTATATTTACCTAAGTATTCACTGGATTATGGCGCTTTTAGCCCATCCACAGCTGATTATCCTACTCCACCCATTCATTTCTTTACGTAGGGTTTTTTTTTTTTTTACGTAAGAAAAGTACGCAGTAGGAGTCAACTCAGCCGGTGGAGGACCGCCGCTCCCGTTCTCTCTCTGCTGGAAGGAGTTTGACAAGCAAGTGGGCGACACCGATTTACAACCTTCGCTGTCAGAGACCGACACTGTTTGCTTTATTTGTGAATGTAATTGGTTGGTGCCTGGAAGGAAGCGGACAGCTGTCAACGGTCGTCCAGAAGGAAAACGGGAGCGGCGGTTTAACATCATGGTTTAGCTAACTCCCAGCCCGGGACAACGGCGTCTTCTGCTCTCCTTCGCGTTGGGCCACAGGTTCGGGCGCAGACCCAATTATGCTCCAGGCGTTTCTGAGGCACGTCCGCCGCTTCCCGTGGGTCACGAACGTCACGCTGTACGGCTGCCTGTTCGCCGGGGGGGACCTGGTCCACCAGTGGTTCTCCGCCGGGGACCAAATGGACTGGAGACAGACGCGCAACGTCGCCGTGGTGGCGTTCAGCTTTCACGGGAATTTCAATTTCTTCTGGATGCGCTTTCTGGAGCGCAGGTTTCCGGGCAACTCCGCCGGGATGGTCATGAAGAAGCTGTTCTTGGACCAGACGACGGCGGCGCCCCTGGCCACCAGCGTCTTCTACACGGGTCAGTGAACGCATCACCACGCTGACAACACGGTGCTGTTAATAGTTGACGCATAAACTTATCGATTTGTAACTTAAAGGCAGGACATCGTGATCCTCTCATGTGCCCCACTGGTTCATAGTCCAGTACAGTTTGACCTACAGAGGCCAGGTCAAACAATCTGACTAAGGGTAATTAGAAATTACATTCATAACTTCCCCCTTTTGGAGTCTGGAGAACCACAATTATCCCTTTTTATTACATGTTTTAGATGTATACATCTGGGGATCTTCAGTCTTTGTTTTGTTTTGCTTCTTTCCATTTCCGGCATTAGTTTCTTGATGCCCACTGTTGCTGGTGCTAACAAACATATTTAGAAATAGAATTTAAAAAAAATAAACATGAAACAGTCTTGCAGGTGATGCTGGGTTCACAGGTTAGTGGGAGGACGTGGAGATGGTTTTGCTTTAACTGTTTCATTTATCTGAGAACGTCTGTGTCCTCTACTAGGTGGTGGAGGTCAACAAATAATTTCAATAACTGGTTGAAAAACCGAAAAAGTTGACAATTAATATTTAACAACACAGACACTGCTAAAAAGGCAGCGCAGAGGGTGGGGGATTTAGGGAGTTAAGTGCTTAGTTCATTTGAACTTTTTAAGAAATAAATATGACTGGTTATTATTGTTTTGTAAGTTATTTTAATGTATTTTTTCCTAGTACATGTTAAACGGTTACTATTCGAAGTTGTACTGTCACAATTATCTAAACCGTTCAATACAGATAAATATATTGCAGTAATTGTTTTTAACCTTTTTATCGCTGACCCGATCAGCTCCCACCTAGCGCATAACAATAACACCACAAAACAAAAACAGCTTTAAAATCAGGCCAAATACGGACCGAAAGGAGATTAGAGCTATTCTAGGAAGCCGATGAACCAGTTCTCTGCCAGTGACTCGACTTTCAGAGTAGTGATTGGTGTGAAAATCATTTCCAACTGCAAGCCGCCAACCTCACCTCGCTAACAACCAACAATTGGCGGAGGTCTTAAAACGAATCTGCTCTTACACCCTCCCCCTCTAGCCCTCAGCTGCTTTCCTCCTTGCAACAAGCTTGCTTTGAGGATCAGCTGAAATGGTATCCAACAGTTTCGAAACAGAGAAAGTATGTCAACTTGTTCTGTCTTCACCAAGATCTTCAAAAGATCACATTGTTTCGATATGACACCAATTCTCTCTGAGCTAAATGATTACAGACTTATCTATGTACCATCTGTAATCATAAAATCCTTTGAGAGACTAGAGATGGCATGCCAGTGAACAACATCCAATTTGCGTCATGCCAGGATTTTGCTAAGTTGGGGCTGCATCACCTTCTGGCAACATCCTGAGCTGCCAGTAAGATACGTACTGATCCCCTGTGAGAAATAAATGTGCTTAAAATATAGTTTTTAAATGAGTTTCCCGTCTTTATCCACAAGTGGATTAAGAACCTTTCTATAGACACAACCTTCTAAAGAGACCAGGGAAAATCTGCATCCAGGTATTCCTCAGGGCTGTGTTTTCTCCCCTCTTATGTTCTCCATCGAGAATAACAACTGTGCATTATGCACCTCTGCTAAACATCTTAAATTTACAGAAGACATGTTCCAAATATGTATTATAATTGTTGTGTAAGTATTAAGTTAAGTTGGGAATAAAGTGTAAGCACTGGAGAGATTAGATCAATAAGAAAAAAAAAAAATCCTATCTTATGCTAACATGTTTGGCAATAAAATACTTTTTTTGGGGTAACCTAGTAACTTCTGCTGAGCAAAAAATGTAGCATTTTTTTTTCATATCATTTCAGAAGCAGCAGTGTTTACCCAGATTTCCTGAAAGGTGTAATTAATGACAAACTGCGTAACTGCTTCAGTTTTTACCTGTGAACATGACAAACCCTTGATAAGGACTGATATTTGATACTATAAATATAAGATCATCTGTGGTTGATGGATGATGCTTCTTGAGAAATTAGTGGAAAGAAAGGAGGCGAACTGAATCGAACACAAAAGTTGTAAACCAAACCTGTGGATTTTGGAAACTTTGAAACCACCAATAGCTCAGATGTACAGCTCCATGTTCTTGTTTGTGCCCGTATATTATTTTGTACAGCTAATTCCAGTTATTAAAAGTTATCTAAGTTCTTAGTGATTCCAACCAGGACAAAAAAAATCTGCATTTTTTTCAGGAAACCAATGTGTTTTTAATTAAAAAAAAAAGTTTTTTGAGAACATTGCTCCTTCTGTTTAACTAACAAAAGTTTGTTTATGAAGTGCTTATTTTATTTTATTTTTTACAAGTGATGTATTGTTTTTTTTAGCAATGCTTATAATGCTCTCTTCACTGTAAATAATTTTTGTGTGGTATCTTCTGCTCCAATCAGGTGTCAGTTTTTTGGAGGGCAAAGAGGACATCCTGGAGGACTGGAGGGAAAAATTCCTGAACACTTATAAGGTGGGTCGGCTCTCAGAAGCATGGATTTGTCTTTTTGTCCAAGATGGAGAAAAAAAGTAAGAATATAAACACACTCTGTTGTTCTGCAGATTGCTCCCACCAAAGATAAGGAGTGAAATGTTATATTATTATTACCCTGTGAAAAAGGCAGATTTCTGCTACTGCTTGTGTCTGTTAGGAGGTCACCTCTTTTCTTGGGTCTTTTCTTAATGTGTCTTTGCATGGGGATAAGTGTTAAGTGTAAACAAATACTGAACACTGTAATTTAGCTAATTTGCACTTCACGTCCACAGATGGGCCTTTAATGAAGTAAAACGATTTAAAAAAAAAAAAACAATAAAGCACTCATGGTAAAGTCTTTCTTTTTTATAATTTTGGGCTCCTGAGAATTCACGGTATGAATGAACAGACCGGTTCAGCCACAAGGTTGGCTATTCATTCCACAGCTTCTCCATATGTCAAAGAGTTTCTGTTCAACACAATTCACAGGATTGAGTCACCAAACGTCACTGGGTTTTCTATAGCTGCACTTCTGCTGGTGATTTTTATTAGATTTGTTCTAACTCTTCCAGTTGCAGAGGTAGAGAAGTAAAGAATTTCAAAGTGTAAACCAGAGAAATTGTTGTTTTTTTTTTGCTTGTTAGAACATTTAAACACCTACATTCAATTTTGTGATTGTGAGAATCGCCGCAGGTGAATTAAAGCGGTTTTGTTTCTTTGTTTGCTAGTAAGCTGGTATCTGATTTCTGTTTGTCGTTTTTTCAGACCGGGCTGATGTTCTGGCCGTTCATGCAGGTAATTATTAACATATTGTTGCACGACTGTTTGTATTGGTGTAAGAGGGGGGGGGAATCTGAAGTCCAACATCCATGAAGAAAAGTAATCCATTTACCCTTTCATTTGTAATTTACATGCATTGTTTTCGATCCAAGAACGCAAGGTGAAGGCGAACATTGGTCTGCATATCTGGCTGAGTCTCAGTTACCTGCTCTATTTATAAATGAACATGTGACCTTTCTGCCTCAGCTGTTGGCAGTGGATAAGCAAGTGTGCAAATATTTATACGAATACAGACGTATTTAGTGATTTTAAGACTGCACTCTATTAGGAAAGCATGATGTTGCAATACTATTTCTGCAATAACAATGAGTTGTATTCTCCTTTTTTCATCGCCATAGTTTCCCGTCACTCTTCCTTTGCTTTATAAAATCTCTCAGTTGTGTGAAAATTAAAAGTTACTCCAACTGGCCAGTCATATTACTGACAAGTAAATCGGTAATGCACGTCCTTTTAGATATGAAAGCGTAATAAATAGTGATTTCAATCATGTACACAGTGACATTATTCTAAGATGATTGCGATTCAGGCTGTAATTCAACTATCAACTGTTCCAAAATAAAAACATTTGTTTTATTGAATCCAACATTAAAACCATTCATTTTCATTATCTGGTTGGCATTCTCGCCGAGGACATCAGAGTTAGCCTAAAAAGTCCGCTTATTGTCCAGGATGGTGT
Organism: Poeciliopsis turrubarensis; assembly: GCA_010277015.1. Taxonomy (NCBI): domain Eukaryota; kingdom Metazoa; phylum Chordata; class Actinopteri; order Cyprinodontiformes; family Poeciliidae; genus Poeciliopsis; species Poeciliopsis turrubarensis. Next base: position 5,191,024 of record VMRN01000013.1, read on the forward strand.
CCAAACACAGGACAGGAGCACAGACACTGATGCATGTTGCTGCAGCTCCTAAGAAATACTCAAATTCTGTGCAGAGCCAGAAGCTTTTCATAAATCCTAAATCACTTCTTTCATATCTTAGTTTTTCATGCCAGGTTGTTACACTGTCCCTTTAGCGTTGCGCACTAAAGGGATAGTGTAACAGGTCAGGAGACGTGTCCTCTGGATCAACGTGGCCTGAGTGATTGGACCCGAAAGCGTCCTGGACACTTTCACACATGTATTTAACGCTTCCTGCTTCTTAGCAGATTACCCAAGAAGCAGATTAACACCAGGTGGACAAAGAGCCTCAGGATAAACTTGTTTCCATGTATTTTGTAACGGTTATGGAAAGGCAGCATTTCCAAAAACAAGCGCAGTGACTTTAGAAATATAAAATATATCGAATTATTAAAAATATTAGATTCATACTCAGGGTATTTCTTAGAATTAACAAGCTATCTACTAAATGTTGACGCTAAAATAAAAGTCAGAATAAATGATCAAAATGAAAATGTGTATGCAGACTAATACATAAAAATAGAAAGGTAAGTGCCTGTCCTTGTTTCCTTTCTGGGACTTCTCGTCTATTGAGTTTCAATCATAGCAACTGTGCCTTTCATACATTAAGAGGCGTCTGTTTCTCCAAGTTTCTGAACTTCGCCCTGGTGCCTCTGTACGTGCGGACCACCTTCACCGGCTGCTGCGCCTTCGTCTGGGCCACCTTCCTCTGCTTCTCGCGTCAGACTGGGGACGGCACAGCCAGAGCTGCCCTGGCATGGATGTTCCCCCCGAAAGACGGGGCAGCCGAGCCTGCCAAAGACGAAACGGACTCGAAGCAAAAGGTGGAGGAAACGGCAGCATCCAGGCCTGCGTAACGGGAGTATGGGAGGTCGTTTTGTCAGGAGGAGATAATGGAGGATAAAAACTGGATTCATCAGGTCCAAAGGACAGCATCTCAGTTTCTACTGTCTCATTGTTTCAAGAAACACTGCCAGACCCCGTCTACCGAGGTCCCCCTGATGCTGCAAACCTCCACCAGCTTGTTGAATGTGTTCATAAAGCACAGTAATAGAAGTACAGCAGGTCAAAAAAATACGATCTAATCTTACTGTGCTGACCTGTTTTTAGATTTTATTGAACCAGGTTAGCACCGGTTATTGTGTTGTTCTTCCACCCAGTGCTTAGCTTAAGTCATCTAAAAATACTGAAAATATTCATGAGCATGTCTTCAGTTTTTAATGATAAAAACGGATGTGCAACAAGATATCATTTCCACATTGCAGAGAGGGATCGAACTGATTTAATCGAAATGTTCTGGAGATTACAGCCAGTGTTTTGTCAGCTTTGCTTCAGTTCACACTGAGGTACATCAACCAGGTGTGTTAGGAAATCTGTTTTTATGTTTAGAATTCAAAAAATGTGGGAACATTTCGAAATGAACATCAGTCGCAGCAGTTCAATTTCCCTTCCAGGAATTTATAGTTCCTATATTCGGAGCAGCAGCACATTCCAAGAAAAGGTTGGGCTGTGGTGGTTTTTACCACATTATGCTAGCATGTCTGGCACTGAGGCAGAATTTCAGAGGGTGTTCATTAATGCCTCTGGCAAGCACAGATTAATATGCACAGCGGTAGGGGCTTACTTTTTATTTCATATTTCTCTTGACGTTGAGATTTGTTGTGGTTTCATTTGTCTGACCATACTCTCAGGATCTTCTGGTCCAAGCAAAGCAGAGAGTAAATCTGAACAAGTTTGACATGCAGCTGTCAGCATTTGCTCCTTGTTGGCTTTTCCATACAATTTTTATTTATTGTGCTGTTTTTCTTGACTGACATTTTCCGAAGCATCCGCACACACTTCCGTACTCTTTCTGACACTCCACCTTCAGCGCATTATTACAACAGCGCTTCTCCATTATGCTGTTTGCAACCATTTTCAGCAGCATTTCACAGAGAAATCGAGTGCACCAGGTGTTTGCCAATTGCTGCGGCTGCTAGTCTGAAGGAGCTGAATGGGCTCTCCTGAGTTGCCCAATACAGACATTGAGTTAATTTGCTCCTGTTCTGTTGATTCATCTGCATGTGAAGCTTCTACTGGAACCTTCCACACTCACAAGGTTTAAATTATGTATTTTAAAAAGAAATGATTGTTGAGATTAACCAGTTTTAAATTAACATTTATTATGTCAAAGCTTGCCATGTCTTGAATTGTGCCAAGAGGTTGAATGTCAAAAACGAGCTGAGAAAGGCTGCCTACTTTCTTTTTTATTTGTCATGCTTTATGTTTGGTTGTGTCAGCAGGTGCTTTTTAGGGAAGGGAAGCCTGTTTTTATTGCTTTCTCCTCTGACCAGCTCAAGAAAAGATTGAAACACTACAGCTACTAGCTTTCTAGTGAGCCAATCTTCTTTTTCATCTGATTTAAGACATCTACTTGAATATCTATATACTGCCCACCTCTTCTTCTTCTCCTTCTTGCTCTTCTCATGAATGCAATACTGTTTGCTTTTGTTTTATTTGCATCCTTCCATTTCGTCTTCAATGCAGTCATCAACCGTCATCATGCGGTAGGCGTTCCTACCTTTGTTTTAAAGAGACAGTATTTTAGATCCTAATTTTATTTTCTGTTGTGACAGTCTTGATTTCAGTTCCTATTTCTATGTGGATGACAGAAAAATATTCACTTCTGTTTTTTATAGTGCAGAGAAGGTATGAGTTACGCAGTTCTATCTGCTTGTGACATTTCATGCATCACAAACAAACACAACTGAGTTGAATTAATTTTGCGTCAATATAAGAGCATAACTTGAAGATTGTTGGAAAATAAATTCAGCACTGTGGCTGTTTGTCCTATTTATGTTTAAACTGCATCCTTGGAATTATGGGTTTATTATTTGTGTAATATGATGTGATCCCCCGCCCCCAATATTTTCTTAAGTAAATATTTGTATGGAGATTTGCTACACTGGATATGAAATGTAATTGAATATTCCCTTTGTTCCTGCTGGGTCATTTTAGCAGCTAATTTCATATTTGGTTTGCACAGTCAGAGATTTCTGACTTTTTTTTTTGGGGTGTGAGAATAGATTGGTGCTCTTGAATATTTAAAATTAATTGATATTGTCTTGCATTTGTTGCACTAATTGAAAAGGATAATACTATGGAGTTAATAAAAAAATAAACTCTATTTTGACTCTGTGTGTCTTTCACTGGGTTTATATATATATATATATATATATATACATATATGTGTGTGTGTGTATGTATGAAGGGGATGTTCTCAGTTTTTTTGTTTTCTCTGTTTTGTCAGACCCTGCCTTCTGGAATATTTCTATTTCTAATAATCTGAATGTGTTTCACTGTGTGCGTGTGTGCGTGTGCGTGTGTGTGTGTGTGTGTGTGTGTGTGTGTGTGTGTGTGTCCCAGCTGTTTTATTTTTATCGTCATCGCCATCAGCATCCCAGAGTTCTTACGCGTCTTCCAGCTCCCCTCATCTCCGCCCGCACTGCGCATGCTCCCAGCATCCCCCCTCCATCCAGCAGGATTTGAAGACTCGGCTGAAGATGCTCTCAGCTTCTCGGGTCGCTGGTCGCTTGTCGCCGGGTGAACACTGACTCGTCCGGAAGAACCCAAACAGGGAGGAGAAGCCGCAAGATCATATTATTTACTCGCTTCTCGGATTTTTTTACATTTTTTGTAATTTCTTGGTTTACCCCCTCCACTCCGGCATGGAGATGAAGAAGTCGTTCTCGGACACGGAGCGCGCGCTCCGGAGCTACGGCGCCGTGTCGGAAACGGCGTGGACGACGGACAAAGGTGGGCGAACTGACGCGCGTCCGGGTGAACTGGTGCTGTAAACGCAGGGCGTCCTTCTCACGCAGAGCCAGCCCGCTGTGGTGGTTTTCATTTCGGTCGGCGCTGAAATGGTTAAAGCGTGACTCACAAAGGGTTTTCTGATGTGCCGACAGCCTGACGTTGCTGTAGTGCCATTAAGGCCTATTACTTACTTACGTGACCGCGGTGGGTGATAAGAGGCTGCGGATGAGTTGGAGTCAATGTACAGCCCTAAAATAAACCCCCCTTTGGATCATGATCGCTCTGAGAAACGCAGCAGCGAGTCTCGCAGCGGACATTGCAGGACATGAACGTGTTATGGTTGAAAACTGAGCACCGAGGAGGAGTTTGCATGGGGCTGATGACTCAGACTGAGTAGACTAATGAGGATTTACTGTAACTCTGATAGACGTATTAAACATAATTTAAAACAAAAACGTCATTATGCAGCGTTTTTGATTTCTTAAAAAAAATATATATATGATTGCAGTCTTCAAGATGATTGTAAATTACATTTGTTTTTCTGATCATTCTAGTCAAACTTTTGCCTTACTTATAATTAAGTTCATTTTTTATTTATTTGTTTTTTTTAAAGTTTGCTTACATCACATTAGACGTCGTATTCATTTTTTTTCTCCTGTCCCAACATCTAAACCTGTGAAAAAAAAAAAATAATAATAATAATAAAATAAAAATGAATGATCCTGGCTCACTTAAGATCAGTTATTTTACTTTATGGATCCCTGCTGGACATACGCTGACATTCCTGTGTTGTTTCAGTTCAGAGGGGGTGCTGCAGAGTTTCCAGGCAGTTTGATGAGGAGCGCGCCCTTTTTATTTAAATAAACCTGATTAAAAGTGGCCTTACACCACTTTGCTCATGAAACGATGGGTGGTAGTCTCTCATTAACTGTTAGAGGTTAATAGAAAACTTGAGTTAATTGTCCTGCGGTTTTCATTTTTGGTTGATATGAGAAGAAGCTGTAGAGATATTATGTAGGTGTCATATCAGCACCTTTAGTGGTAAAGTATCAGTAGACTACAACTGGTCCTATGGGTTTATAGACACCTGGCCTCTATTTATGGTGGAAGAAGAAGGAAGATGAGGAAAACAACACCTTGGCTTGTCTTATGCTGCGACTCTGCGATAATAACTAACCTTGGATTGCCACTGGTGTTTACTATCCACAGACACATTAAATGATTTGAAATCGTAAGCAGGCAGAAAAGAAACCGAGTGCTCCTGCGCAGGCATTTATGTGGTGAGTCAGCTCCATCTACGTGCAGAACCCCTCAGAAGCAGACTGCAGCGCCCGGCCAGCTGGTCTTCCACTGCTACAGTATAAAGCATGGATTCATCATCGCTGTTGACTCAGGAGAAACAGGGAACTTGAGTTGTTTACTCAGTTGTTGTTTATCAGTGTATTTCTCTGTCAATGGGTTTCACTGCAGCGTGGATGAAAGAGGGTTATAGCCGGCTCAAGTGTACAAAGCTGCTGCCTCCAGGCTGACAGCGGTCCCCCAAGAGCAGCAGAATATTGAAACATCTCGTGTGATGTTTGACTTTTGCAACGGTGATTTATCTGTGCAAAATATTCAAAACGAAACTTGCGACCCTCTTGTTTTGAAATCACCAAATCAGTATAGGGTCTTTCACTCCCCGGGCCCCCAAACAAACTGTTGTTGTTGTTGTTGAAAAGATTAGTGCTTTAGAAGTCGGCTAGATTCACCTCTCGACATGTTACAGTCCTCTAAACCCCAGAAACAACAAAAACAACTTACACAACATCAAGAAATATTCATGTTTTTTCTCATAACTCTGTAGATTATTGCTTTGACAGAACAAGATTACGATTACAGCGCCTTCTGTCAGATTATTTCCAGCCTGTGTTCAGGCGCCATTGATCTCTGAGTTTTAGGTACGGCTTTATAGTAACGTATAACAGAGTACTTTCATGCTTTTCAACGCTGCGTGCTCTCTTGCAAAATTATTGATAGCTCCTAAAGCTTCCCACATTTAATCACTCTACAACCAAAAAAAAAGGTTGGTATATTTTATTAGGATTTTATGCAATAGATGAACACAAAGTGGTGCAAGCGGAGACCGATGCATGGCTTTCAATTTGTTTGCAAACGGACGTTTGAAAAATATGGCGTGCACTTGTAGTCATCAGCTTTTACCCTGATAAGAACCAGTTCAACCAGTTGAAGTCACTTAGTAAATCAAGTCTATCTGTGTGTGATTTCACCTCTGTTTCTACTAATCTACTTCAAAACGACCTCTGACTCAGGTCGTTGTAACTGCTGCTAGCGTTTTCTCACAGTGAGTTTGGATTTCCAGTGCCTTGGCGTGAGTCACAGCAGCTTCACAGTTTCTGAGAAAATCAACACATTGTCCAAGTTCAAAGCTGTCCTTAGACCAAAACTTGGAACCTTAACCCAGCTCTCCTTGTCACTCTATGACTTTGCAGATTCAAATGGGATTCTCTGGACTTAGCAGAGTGTTCTCTATCAGCTTTACGTATCTTGGGTCTGAAAAGTTTGACTCTTTTTCTTTGCAAAGTATCTAAAGCACAGGCTGATGGTTGGAGAGCATCTGTGAACTTCCATTTCCAAATACTGCACCAGATTTTGAGTTGGATTCAGGTCTTTGACTAGGCCCTTCTAGCACATAAACAAGGTTTGACCCAAACCTTCCCTTTCGTAGCTGTAGGTTCATGCGCATCGTCGAACATCCAGCTCCATCCGTGCTCCCACCCTACACGGCCTGAAGGAAAACATCCCCATAGGATTTTGTGCGAGGATGGTGCGTTCAGGGTTATGTCCAGTGTTGGTTTTCCCAAAAGTAGATTTTTGCATGGAGTCTACAAAGTTCAGTTTTGGTTTCATCTCTTGATTTTTTTGCCTTCTCAGTATCAGTTAGTTTGTTGTGCCACCATCTTGTGACGAGCAGAAACAACACGACTTCTTAAGGATTCATTTAGACGATGGCTTTCTTCCCCCACTCGTTCATAACAGCCATGTTTATGCAGAACAGCCATGCAGAACGAACAGAAGTTCTGTCGACATTATTTGACCAACGCTTTCCTTTCCCACTCTGTTAGATGATGGTGACCTACATAACTCTGATCCAAAATTTTGTCCACCACCTCAGTCCTGACCTTTCTGCTGTGTTTCTTGGTTTTCATGAGGCTTTTTCTTTTTCTTTACTGTTTTGTCTCAAACCTCTGAGGCCTTCAAATAACATCTGGAGACCATCGGCTGCATCGAATTTAATTTAGAGGTGTTAAAGAAATGAACTTTGTACAAATACTTCATTTTTTATGTGGGGGTGAGGGGGAAATTAAGCCACGTATAATATTTGTTCCACTTCAAAACTGAATTATTTTGCGTTTCAATGTCACCATACGAAACCCCAGTGTGGTTTCAACGTGGCAAAGCTGCTGCAGCTGGGATGTAACAAGACAAGATCTGTGCTGCTCCCTGTTTGTGTGCTGGAAAGGTCAGCACGCTGCAGATCCCGGAGCATTTTCAGCAGTAAATTGATCTGCAGATTAAGTGGTTTGCAAAAGATCGTCATCAGAGGCTGCAGCTTGTGCACATAATTGCCAGACATGTTGTGTAAAAATCGATGGCAGCGCAGAGGGGGGCTTCCTCCCCTTCTGCAACAATAACAACCGTCACCTCGGGAAGATGATTCAGTCTGACTTAAAAAATAAACGATTTAATAAAAAAAAATACAATAAAATTGCTGCTCTCTCCGGGAATCTCACCCCTCCCGGCTGTGTGAAGACACTTGTCACTGGCTTGAAACTGTTTCCTTCCCATCACACCGGGGCTCTGTTTCACTCTCAGGTCACTCCGACGTGTCCATGGCGGAGAGCACCATGTCTCCGGAGGAGATCGAGGTGGAGATGGCTCGCATCCAGCGCCTGCGGGAGGTCCTGGTGCGCAGGGAGTCGGAGCTGCGCTTCATGTGAGTGTGACTCCTCCCTCCGTGGCGTTTCACGCCGGTGCAAACAGAACGTGACAAGAGAGCCGATCGGCGAGGCGGCGTCACGCCTCCTGAACCTCGGCAGGAGCTGATGAGCTTCATCATGTCGCAGTGAGACTTTTGGGAGGATCTCTTGACAGTCTGTGACCTGGGTTGATTGTTCAGCAGGCTGAGCACAGCGCCGCCAGCAGACCAGCGAGTCACTGCGATGAAGCTGCTGGATGCTCCTCGACCAGCAGCTTCACGGATCATAGATCAGTTTCCTGGAGGGAGTCTAAAACTGTCTCCTTACCCAGTCTGAGCTGCTTTTTTCTTTTACGTTTTATTGTTTTTTTTTCATTGATTTTTATTTTTAAAGCACACTGACACGTTGAAATCAGATTCAGCGGTTTAATGCCTGTCTAACATTAAAAGCAGAGTGAACTCTTATCTGCTTCAGGTTGGTTAGCTTTGAGTTATAACTGCTTGCTTACAGTCAAAAAATAACGAGAGCTACAAAAAGCTTTATTCAATGCCAAAAACGTACTTTTTTTCAAAATGTATTCATTTTTTTTAGTGTTTGGGTAGAATTGGCTTTCATGCTGTAGGGCCGGGGTCAAACCTTCACCAGCTGCTTTCAGCAGTTGCCAGTAGATCGTCGCTCCAAAACTGGTGTCAGTGTCTGTTTTGACTTCCTGGCTCATGTCTTGAGGCGTTGCTTCAAAATTTCCACATGCTGCCTTTCCCCACGACGTCCTGGAGGAGAGGAATCAGGAGTTGAGTCGTGCTGAAGATGACAACTTCCAAAAATTAATAGCTCTCAGGGGGAAAAGTGTGACGATCTGGCTGAAGAGGAGGCCAGCGAGGGTGAAACCACGGCAACGGGTATCTTTAGTGCAGTACAAGAGTTCGCCCTTTTTGTTTCTTGATGTTACTCTTATGACAAAAAATAATAATTTAGAATAACAGTTATAAATAACAGTTTAAAATAATAATTTAAACTGACATGTGCTGTAAATCTGTTGAAGCTAATTTATGATGGTCAAATCAAACACCAAGGAAAAATCCCTTTTCACAAATCTCCCGAGCACAATAAACAGTCTTGGAAATGCATTTGGTGTATTTTCATTCGGTCAATTGTAGGAACAACCCAGACATTCAGTGTGCTGCAGCGTCAAGCAGACAGTCTTCATGTCAGACGCTGCGGCGTCCTCTTCCTTCGGTTCAAAAACATGCAAATTAGATCTTTTTGAGATTCGACGTTTCCTCCAGATTTGAATATTTTTCCATATGGAGACCCATTTGGATGTGAGATACCCCACCTATCACCAGAGGTAATCTCCAGCCTCCCTGTGCCATTAAACAGGATTAACAGATACATTTTAAATAAGTACTTCCTGATAAAACGGTCTGGTTATTTCTTTTTTCTCTCTCTCTCTTTGGAGAGCTTCCTTTGTGACTCACCGCCCAACACCTGCAGAAGGACAGTTAAGGTGTCAAATGGTGTTGGTGATACAGTCGAAGAGCTTTGAGGACGATGTTCGTACCTCCAGGATTCGTCAGGCCTGCTGTCTGCTGACCTCTCGGTCTGCAGAGGCAATACACCACATACACCCAGTGTGGACGTCAACGTACGGAAGTGGCCGGGATCCACGGATAGCATTTAGAGGGTGAAACGCAAGGCAACACAAGTGAGGAAACACAGGCAAAGAAGGGAGGGAGGTGCCAAGCAGAGTGACAGTGTGAAGAAGAGGAGCAGCAGGAGGAGGAGGAGGAAGGAGGGTGTGGATGAGTCATAGGTCTGATCCGTCATGGCGTGAAACAAATCTGCGGACGATGTCGGAGACGGGAGGGATTCGGGCGAGAGTTTGCCCCACGGAGGACCAATAAAGAGTTCTCCAGAGAGACGAGTTCTGTCGATGCATCTTTCCTCATCGTGTTTATGATTTGTGGCAGATGCCTGAGGCTGACTCAAGCCTGGCTTGGTAACATCTGACAGACTGTTTAAACATCAAAGTGCAAACAACTAGCCTCCGTCAGTCGATTTATGCTTTGAAATCAAGTTGTGAAGGATAGTAAAACTGTTGGGAAGACCCGTTGGAGAGCAATTTATCCAGGACGTAACTTTGCTGCTTGATTTAAAATGCGACGTTCTGCTTTTTGTTGAACCTATAATTTCCTTTACGACAGGATATTTTGTGGACCGTATCCCGTCTGACAAACCTTCTCCCTCACATCTTTCGGTGCCTCTGCCTCCCTCCAGCATCCTCTAAGCAAAACAAGCAAAACAGCTCAGCCTGATTTCCAAAATAAATTGAGCTAATAATATGAGAAACCCTTTAATCTGATGGAGGCCATTTATTCACTGTTCTGTTTCTCTCTCTATTTTTTTTTTTTGCATCTCAGGATGGATGACATTCAGCTCTGCAAAGACATCATGAGCCTGAAGCAGGAGCTGAGACAGATTGTTTCAGTACCAGGTATGCTGGCGTATATTCTGCTTCGCACAACTACAAAAGAAGTTTTCAATTCACATGAACAGGACTGAGTTTATGGATGCAAAACTATCGATCGTCCCTCTCTGAACTTCACCAAAAACAAAAAAAAAAAAAAAAAAAAGGAGCATTTTGGTTTCAGATTTTTATACAATATCTGATTAAAAATGCAACTTCCTCTGTGACAGATTTGTCTTTTCTTTGAATACATTTTTTCAAAAACTGAACAGTCTTAATTTCTTTCTGAAATATTTTACGACTTAGATAAGGGGCGTCAAACTCGTCTCCATTTGGCGCCGTATCGACATGGAGACTGTCTCCAAAGGGACGGTTTGAACTGATAAAATATGAATAAACTGCAATTGATGAGCACTTCTTGAAATTAAATAGCATCAGATATGTTTTTCACCTTGATCCAATTTGGCAGAATGCAGAGTAAATTGCTTTGTTTTGATTGATAAAATAATAACTGGGCACACAATTGTTATAATAAAGAACGTTTCATTTCTAGGGGCCGCAGCTGAACTTCCGATGAGCCGGATTCGGCCCACGGGCCTTGCGTTTGACACATGTATTTATTTATTTATTTATTTATTTATTTTTCTGCAGATAAAATTAATCATCAGAAGCAACCAGACAGTTTCTAGATGAAATTCACAGAACTGAATCTAATCGTAACCACAGTAAAAAGGCATAGCCCCACACCGTGTGATGCCCATCCTGAGTCGGGTAAAGTTCTTCCCTGACGTCAGCAGCGTCTCCCATAGTAACACGAGCAGATAAGACCTGGCAACAGCAGCATAACACGCCCCCCCTCCCCCAACCCCCCCCATGGAGAACGTACATGTTGTTTCATTATATGTCAGAGTATGTGCGCGTGTGAGCTGGAGAGGAGGTGGCGGTGTCACGTTCAAGGACGCGCGTGACAACACACGGGTGACGTCTCCAACATATTTCAAAAGCCGGGAGAGAAAATAAGTGGATCCACCTGACAGCCTGTAGACACCTGCTGCTGTCCTGATGGGATGTTTGTGTTTATCGGTGAGAGATAAGAACGTCACCTTCGCTTATTTCGACTTTATATTCTTGTTTCTGGATAAGTAAAGTCTTACATCCTGCTGGAAACGGGCCTGATTGCCAAGCTTGTTGACACCGAGTAGTAAAATGTTTGCTCCCTGAATGCCCCAGCTCATTAAAACCAACACAGAGGTCAAATCCCCCCACCTTCCCCTCTACCCTCCGTTTCTTCTTTTGGAGCCACTTCTCTGTGGATCTGCTCATGTTCTGTTGATCATCATCATCCCGGTGGCTCAGACAGATGGCCTGACGCGACGCACGCTGCGCTCTCTCTCTCTCTGCAGGATCTGGTCCCAGACGCCTCAAGTGCACCAAAGCTTTATTTCTGCCACGGTTGCTACGACTCTGTTCCCCCGAAAAGCTTTCTGCGGCCTTCTCCGAGCGAGAGCTGCGTTTCCGCTCTGTCTGGTGCAGCAAAGTAAAGAGCGGAGTCACATCTGGTGACACAACAAGCCTTGTGATAAATTCATCTTTTTAACTGAGGCAGGGATAACTTCACTCTCCAGCCAAAAGATTTTGCCTGAGGCAAAGGCCAAGGTGTCCCACGTATCGACAACTCTGCCGATAGCCATGAAAGTGAAGCAAAAAAAAAACAAACAAAAAAAAAAAACCACACACACAAATGTTGCAGCATTTCAGCGGCAGATGGAGCAACTGGAGGTTATTCCAGCTCAGGACAGCGAGCGCCGCCCCTCTCCCTGGGTTCTGCACCCTTCAGGTTGTCCTGCCCTCAATGCCCCACTTTCACCTCCCGACAGGACAAAGAGCCGAGGCGTGCAGATGACTCGTTTTATTTCCCATCCTGAGACAACCTGCCTGTCCGGCTGCAAGCATGCGAACACGCATGTTCACATGACACAGCAGGCGGCTCCGGTCAGTGCACTGACGCATGAAGGTCAGACCAAAACCGATGTTCTCTCTCAAGAGAAAGCAAGCGCTCTGGTATTTGTACACTGAAGTTGATGCTTCAACAAAAAGCAAAGGAGAGAGTTAAGGATCTATTTGCCATGTTGGGATTTAGGAAATGGTTCATTCGTAGTCCACACTGTTATTAATACATTTTTATTTATTCATTTATTTTTTTTGTCATTTGCCAAAAGAGAAAGAAAAGAACAAGAAACACAAGCAGCGGGAGGAGGAGCTGATCCTAAAGATCCATAAACTGGTGCAGAAAAGGGATTTCCTGGTGGACGACGCCGAGGTGGAGAGATTAAGGTACCACCTGCATGACGGCCAGAGTTAATATCCGGTGCCTCGGTGCTGCTGTGCCCGAGGGTTTCATCCAGACATGTGATTCAAAGTGAATCTGAATATTATTCACCTTATTATGAATGAAATGACTAGTTTTCCCATCAATGTTAAGGAGCTGTTGACCTTAAAAGAAGCACTTGTCTTGCTGAGATGTCAGTTTTGTCTCATTTGCACTGGAAACTAAACCAAAAAGACTTGCTGAGATTTGATCTTTTTGCTGTCTGCTATTCGCTGGAGTGACTTCATTCAGAAAAAAAAGTGTTGTTTTGTAGTGATTGTGCTCTCGCTCAGCCCACCTCTGGAAAACAAACACAAACAAACAAAAAACTGTCAGAACTAAATGAGTTTGGATTTTGTCTTTCGGACTAATCGATTTAGTCGACGAGGCCAAAGCTTTAAAAACAAAAAACAACAACAAAAAAAAAAACACGCAGAATACAGGTTCTGATTGGTCTGGTCAGATAACCGCTGATGCATACTGAGCTGCATTAGAGATGTCATGGTTCCTCAGGGAGAAGGAGGAGGACAAGGAGATGGCCGAGTTCCTCCGGCTGAAGCTGCGGCCCCTGGAGCAGAAACTCAAGGCCCCGGCGAGTGAGTCAGAGCTTCGAAACTCGCCTTCAGAGACAGAAACTATGTGCCGTACATATGTTATGTGCTTTTAATTTTATTGCAGATCCTCAAAAGCCCAAGCGACAGACCCCAGAGCCGCCTCCCAACAAGCCCTTCATCGCCAGGTCAGGGGCGGCCATCATCAAGGACTGCTGCGGAGTCGCCCAGTGCGCCGTAATGTAACCGACCTCCTCATCGACGGTCGCTACTCTTCATGCCACACGACCCAGTCACTTCCTGTTTCTCAGAGAACCACAGACAGCAGCACTCGCCCTTGAGCCCCTTCAGGAATCAGAGCCACTTCCCAGCTGCAGGCGCCTGGGAACTGATCCCTGATCAGGGTTCAAGGTGGGGCGTTTCACAGTGGGAGGGCGTCCACCTGGACTGTACATGAACTACGCAGGGCTGTAAATAGAGTCTGATGGCTGTATGGTTGAGGTGTTTATGCAGAGGCAGGTCAGGTCCTTCCTGTATGTCGCGTTCCTTTTAAGGCGAGGATGCGTCCGACGGGACGAATGAGGCCCAAAAGCACAATACCCACCGCATCAGTAATTAGCCGGGTTCTCTGACACGAACATGAAGCCTCTCACTGTGTCATTTAGGAAAACACTTCTCATTCATAAAGCTGCTATTATTTATCCCAGTTTGTGAGTCCAAGTTGTTCTGACGAGCCGATTCGACCCATTAATTGGTTCATCTTTTAAAGGTCGGGTTGCAGTGGATACTTTTGGACATCAAAGTAAGCAGTACAAGCAGACGAAATCTGCGGTGGGCAGTATGGGGTAAAAATGGATATAAGTAACTAGTCTCATGCTGATTTAAAACGTGTTCACCACCGCAAATGCTGCTGCAAACGGTGGATCCAATCAGACTTGATTTCAGTCATTTTGATGAGCTTTAAAAGGCACAAAGGCCTTCGAGATCAGGGAGTCGCAAACGGTGGATTGGATATCTTTACATGGAGATCATTAGTCATTTCTCTCATCTTGATGTTAGAAATCTTATTTTCTGACAAATGTTTTCCTCTCTGATTGTCGCAGGATAATGGAGCCCGTTTTCTACTGACATCTTTCAAACCTCCTTGCCCTAGTGCTGCATTTATGGTGCACGCTTTAGTTCTTTCCCTGGTTTATCAGGTCTGCATCTACAGACCTGCTGCAGGTTCTAAAAATATTAAGAGTGCCCCAGACCACCAGCATGGTTCACTGCATGGTGCTAGGTTTAGGTCAGATATAGCAGCTTTAAAAAGTTTTTATCTTTTCTCAATAGTCTTGGCCATCATAGGTGCCGTTGGAGAGTTTTTTGGTTGTGCAGGTTTTCTTGTTTTCTCCTTTTGTGGATAACGGCTCTCAACTGGGTCCCACAGTCTTAGAAATGGTTCCATAATCCTTACCAGACAGATGTCTGCTTGACTGTCGGGATCAAAATAAATCCTAGCAATCTGGCATAGATCAGGTAACGCACGCCTTTGATTTCTGATAAACCTCTCAGTTTGGCATCTGATCAAAGAGGAGAATCCACTGAAATGACAACTGGGCTGATGAGGCTCTCTGGGGTTTTACTTTAAACACAGAGAGGAAAAAAACAGGTGGAGATTTCTGACTGGCATGAAGTCTGATGTCACTTTCGTTCTCTGACGTTACTCCGAATCATAGTTCGACGCTTGTAAATACCTCCGATGTAATCATTGGTCATGCTTCCTCATTCTGCAGGGTCATCTATAGACGCCATCAACAGCCTGGACATAACAGACAGTACTACCTGACCTGTGGCGATCAGAAACCGTCAAAACAAATTGCATCCTTCAAATTTAATCTCGCATTTCTATGACAAACAGCAGGAAAGGAATGAAGCCCTTTTAAATGCCTCCAATAAACTGTGTGTGCTTGAGTGTATTTAGGATTTTAGTGACTCGCGTCAAGAAAACCGTTGATCTCTTATCACTTCTTTCTTCTGATAACTTGGCGTCCTGTAAGTGTAGTGACTTTATAAAAGTTCTTCTGTTGAAATAAAAAAAAAAAAGAGAAAGAAATCAAACAAATATGCAGAAAGTAAGCTGAAAACACTTGTAAATATGTTTCAATAAAGAGCATCTTTCAAGAACGAACCGTGTCATGTTTGTCCTCTGCAACTGCAATGAGAACGCTATTAAAATGTCAACTTATTTCACTCGACTCAAATTCGCAACCAAGCCTATTATTTGGTTAATAAGACGCCAAAAATGTACATGCCTCTTAGAAGAGGCATGTATAAAATTAACTTATGAACGGCTTAGTACCAAAATGTTATGGCCTAAACAGTCATTGGCATCCTAAAGGTTTGTACCAGTTAGCATCACCAGTACCAATTGGCGACATTAATTACCAGCAATAATTGACATCACTTAGTCATACTAAGGCTTAATTACCTCGCAATTGAACTTCATCAGATATTGCATAAAGTGAACATTGGGTTTTTGTTTTCTTTTAAGCCATAAATCATCAACATGAACTCAAACAATACATCCATCTGCATGACAGTCACTAAACTTAATATTCTCATTTATTAAGCTGCACCTGGAACACATGTTCACACACACACAACAGATGCTTGTGAATTTTATTAATCGATTCTTTTTGGTCACTTCAACATCATTTGACTGTTGCAACAGTGTTGGTGCGGCAAGGCAGTAAAAACTGTGACTGAAGGGACAGACGACTGCAGACACAATGAATCGCTGAGGTAAACAAAACACTCATGGCAACATAAAGCTTTAAGGAAACAGTCAAATAAATAAAGTTCCTTAAAATCTTTTGCAGAATAATTGTGAGGAAATTCAACACATGAACTCATTTGGATCCCTTCTCAAACATGTATTTCAGCAACTAAAACTATGCAGAAGTGCATATTCCAACAGGCACAGCAGGTTCTCGCTGATGCAACTGAATCGAGGACTCGTTAAAATGGAGTTAGTCGTCACTGTAGTTCGAGCAAAAGAAAATAACCATTTGTAGACGTTCACTGATCTGTTTAAATCTGCTTTCGTGTCATTAATTTCAAACAAGTACTTTGAACTGATGATTCCTTCAGCTGGTCACTAAAACAGTGCAAAAAGAAAGGAGGAACAAGAGTCACTTTTAAAAACTCTGATTTGTGCAAGATAGAGCTTATTAACACCGAGTAAAAAAAAAAAAAAAAACCCCAAAAAAACCTTAAGACTAAACCCAGTGTCAAGGGAAACAAACATGGGCTTTGACCCAATCCCTAAAGGTTTACAGCAAGCAGCAGCTTCGACTTCAGTTACATCCAGTTTGTGCCAAACTTCACACACACACACACAGCCGACATCTGGAGATATTTCGGCAGCCAGCAGGCGAGACGGAAAAAGAAAAGAAAGAAATCAGAGACCACCGCGCACCTACAAGTTAAAAACTACTGTGCCTGAGAGGGAGGAGCGATGGCACCGCGTTTCACCGCCGAGGCGAATACAAGCCATTGTAAAAGCCCGGCAGACCCCAGAGAGCGGCGGAGGGCCCCCTCTGTGAGCGCAGGAGGCCTCTTGGGGCCCCCGCACTCCGAAATCCATCTGCTCCTTCTCCCCTCACGTTTCCTCTAAAACATAGTCACTGTGCCGTTAAAAAAAAAAAAAAAAAAAAAAAAAAATCAAAAACTCAGGACTGTGTGCCGTCCTCTAAATACGCCACCTCTGATTCAGGGCCCACTAGTGGCAAAGGTTAACTCATCTAACCTTCACGAGGCAGCTGCTGGGCGAGACCGCGGTAGAAAAATCAAGACCGACCTGAAACTAAACGTCTTCTCCTCGTCTCACCCTGTGGTTACACCGTGCATAAACCCAATTATGCACACCTCGCACATTTCACTCCATCGTCTCCAATGTACACCGCACACACGCGCGCACACACACACACACACACACAGAAACGCAGCTTAAGACAAACATTCAGAGCTGCTGGCTGCAGATTAGCGGCTTTGTCGTTTAGGATCCACCGTCACATTTAGGCCCAAGCTCCTTCACAGATGAACACAGACTCCGCAAACTTTTAGAAGGAACTAAAAAACACACTGCAGAGACACTGCAGGGGAGCGTACAGAGGCCAACTACTTTAAAAATCAGAACTAATTCATCGGGCAGCGACTCTTCAGCTGGATTGCTCATCGTAACCAACCAAAGACTGAATCGCCAAAAGGCTGAAACTAGGGCTTTAAAAAGAAAGTTTCTGTTTTTGGCAGGGAGCAAAGAAGGGACCTTGAATGTTTCACTGAGAAATCCTAATGCAGTTTTACAAACTGAAAAACATACAGTGAAAATGAACTCAGTTTTTAGAACTCCGAGTTCCTCAACGTGGTGACTATGGCGCTCTCTGAGAATCACCTGTTCCTGGGATGAAAGCTCGGAAACAGAACATCAGTTTTCAAATCGAAGAATTGCAGAAGATCTGCAAAAACTAGATCAGCTCGGTGAACTTTAATGAAACGTTGAGACGAAAGCTTGCCGAGGAGGGAAGTGAGAACGCAACAGCCTGTCGCCATGTCGAAGGTACGGACCCGTTTGGAGCTGGTCAACTCTTCCATCTAGAGTTACACTGATGAGTGAGTGAGTGAGTGAGTGTTGAAGTGGGTCAGAGGCCTGCTGTGAAGGAGAAGTTGGCAGCCAGTTTAAATCGGCTGCGGGAAGCTCTCCTGCCAGGACTGTCCATGGACAAAATGTTCTTCCCTTCAGGGAGCGACGGTGCAGCGTCTGAACCGCCGCGCTGCTCCGCCGGATCAGATGGACCATCTGCTGCCACCGCCTCTACGGATTCCAGCTCTGAGATTCAGAAAGAAAAAAAACAAAAAAAAAACAAATGGAAAGTGTGCAGCGTTTGTATCTTGAACGACAAACGGGGTTTAAATTACTGAGCAATATCCGACCTGTTGGTGGCTGCAGAGGTGGAGTTCTCTCAAAATCAATCAGGTCCATTTGCTGCAGGAGAACCGGGTCAGGATGGAGCTGAGGGGACGGCAGGCAGGATGGCACAGGACCACACAACAGGTCAACGGGCGAGGTCAGACGGAGCAACTCTGAATCGGCATCGCAACCTGGAAAAAAAAAAAAAAAAAAAAAACAGATTCAAGAGTCAAAGTTCAAGTCAAACATTTCAAGACAGACAAAAATAAAAACAGCTTCACACAGTGAGCCGATTTGTCCAAGCTTTTTCTTGATATGAAATTCACAGTCAATCAATCCACATAAATCAAGTTCAGTAAAGTGACATCTGGAGTGGAGATTCACCCTCTGAACACAACGATGGCATAGAAAGAACCAGCTGGAGTCCAGCAGGAGTTGGAAAGCATTTCTGCTGCTATCGACGGAAATAAAAAGGTTTGTCATGACTAAAGCGTCGCAAAAACTTTAAAAGTCTTATGGTTTACAAACAAACTAAAGGTGACGCTTACAACCCCATTTCTAAACGTCTTGAATATTCAAGTCAACATGAAGTGGAAGGAACGTCATTTCACCAGAAAAGTATGATTCGTAATAGTGTTTCAAAGAACTTGGGAAGTTTACATGCGACCCGTATTTCATGCAGACATATCTGCGACTTGGGTTACCTGGACTTTGTGTTCCTGATGTGCTGCTGATGGGGCTGTCCCTGGGACTCTCCATGCTTTCTCCCGGCTGTGGGCTGCTGGGCACCGAGGAGCTTGGCTTCGCTAAAGCAAACAAATACGCCGCATTTAAAGTTTCTGTATCGTCTTTCCATCCGTCTGAAAATCTTTTTTTCAACCTGACAAAGATCTAAATGCGCTCCGTACTCCTGTCAGGTCACCTTACCTTTCATATCGTTCTTTAAAACGATAATCCTCTTATGACCGTGTCCTTTGATCCAGACCACCTGGAAAAAACGCAAGACGGTGTGTTTAATTATCAAAAAGAAGAGATTTTATAGATCTTTTAGGGACTGAATTACAATATTTTTTAAAAATTGAGAAAATAAAACAAAAGGTCCATGTTGACCTGTGGAATAGCGCCGAGCAGGTCATCAGCGCTCGCGTATCCATAAAAGCGAGGTTCTAGGCTGCAGCCTGTAAACTTGCTGTAGGCCCCCTGGAACTCCGTCAGGAAGATCTGGTTGTAGTGGTAGGTGTGGAGCAGCGCCCGAACGTTACGAGCAAACTGGTAGAGTCTGGTGAGCCTCACCCACTCAACCCCATGGCCGCCGCTGCAATCTTCGTCACTTCCGCCACTTTCTTCAAAGTACAGCTGAGCAAGAAGGAGGAGTTCAGCTGTTAGCTGCCATTTAACGAAACCAGAAAATCTACCACGGTTCTTCGGAGAGAAATCTCATCCCGACCTCTACGAGGTAGGGCAGGCTCTTCAGCAGCTCGCTCAGAGACAGAAAGCCGTATTCACAGGGATTGAGCTGGGCCCCGTGAACGCTCAGGTACTGGTGACTCAGCTCCTCCACCTTCAGTCCTTTCGTCACGTGATCGTTTTCCTGGGACATGAGCAGGGCCAGCAGCTGCGTGGTCAGCAGCCGCAGAGACTTCCTGTTGATCAGCATCACTTCCCGACCGTCCGCTCCGTCCACCACCTGAACAAGAGGCACGGAAAGCCATCAGCGCCCCAATGGCAAACTGGGGGGGGGATATTGGAGTTACTAACCAACAGATATTGTCTAGACTTCTGAAGCTTATAGCCAGGATGATATTTTGCAAAAGTGATAAATGGTATATTTTAGCAGTAGGTACAAGTTTAGGGGCTTCAGGGGAAACTGATGTAGCCGGACAGGGCCGCAAAACCAAAGTGAAAAGGAAGAAGAAAAAAAAAAAAAAAAGCATTTTGTTTGAAAATATACCAAAAAATTTCTATTTTTGTAGTTTTTATTTAAAAGTGGTACAGCTCATTTGTTCTCTAGTGAGCTTCTGAGGTATTATTAGTAGTTGCTTTACTTCCTACTGGTCTGAGAATCTCATCACTTTACTATAAACTTATCTCACTATGGCAACCTTATTCTCCAAGGAAGGGATCTGATGACAAGATACCGCAAACATGGTCACTAATTGTTGCTATGCAGTAAATTATCTTCCTGATAACTTCTTTAGATAGTCGTTTCTGTGGCAGAAAGAGACTGAACCAATTTATATTCCATTATATATTTCAGATCAAATGTCTTTTTTTTTTTAACCTTGACAACATGGCAGAGTTTGGCCAGCAGAGCGGGCAGCGTCGCCGCGTCGTAGTCCTGCAGACGAAGCCCATAACCGAAGGCCTTGCTGTACTCTATGAGCAGCTGGCTGACAGAAAGGCTGAAGTTCTTCTGAGTCCGTAGAAGCTTGACCAGCTGGGCTGCCAGAGCCTTGACGCGCTCCACCTCGGTTAGAGTCAGCACCTTCTCCTCCCCACATTCCAAGACCTGATGAGAGATGGAAACGTTTGATGGGTCAGAAAGCGACCGGGGCGCCCAGGGGAACAGAAGGCGACGTGAAGTCCGGAGCGGCGTCGTCGGCCGTACCGTCAGAATGTCTGGGATTGCCTCGAAGAGCTCCATGAGCTTGGTGAATCCGTAGTAGCTGAGCTTGCACTGCCGGCCGAAGTGGTGGTGGTAGGTGGGGATGAACTTACTGAACGGCATCCGGCAGTGTGGCTGATGCCGGAGGAGGTCCACCACCTCCTTCGCAAACTGCTTGGTTCGCTCCATTTCCTCCACGGTCCGCTCTGGCGAGTCGAAACGGGTTCCCAGAATGAAAGCAAACGTTTGACTCGGTGGAAGGAAAATGGTCGTCGATTTCTTTTGTTAAGCAAGTAATTCAGTTTCATGCACCCATTACAGACTTTAAAAATCACAAAGTGCTTCACAAAGACTCAATCACAGAAAGCAAGAATGTAAAAACGGACATAAAATGCAGCAGCCTAGTTAAATATATATTACACACCATTTTCTAATTTGGTGACAACATAAAAGGCAATCTGGAATCTATTTAACATCTGCATGCTACACAGATTGCCATAAGTTAAAAAAAAAAAATTTAAAAATGGCATTGTCTTTTTTTTTTAATGTTTTTTAGAAGTGACATTTTGGATGAAACGTCTTGCATTTTTACATAGTGAGATCTGTCAGGTTCTAGATTAGATTCTCCACAACCTTCGCTTCACAATTACTACTGGTTCCATCACATTAAACTCCAACGAAACGCGACGACGACCCTCAAATGGTTTAAGATTTTCAAAATCTGACTGCATAGAATTGGACAATTCTCTATGACAAACATCGCCGAAACATGGTTCTTCTTAACGCCTCGTTTCGTTAAGAAGCGAGGCGTTTTTATTCGGACTCAATCAGACCCACCTCTCTTGGGAACAGAGATGACTGTGTCGGTGGCCTGGTTAGTGATGGTGATGGTTGTGTCTGGGATCTCAGCCAGCAGGTCCATCAGGTCACATACGCCGTAGTCTGTGACTCTCCAGTCTCTGGAGAAGCACCTGGAACAAAGAATACAAGACCTGAAACACCAGCGATTCAAACCCTTTTTCATGAATCAAAGTAAAAAAAAAAAAAAAAAAAAAAAAAAAAAAACCATCGCTGCCATCCTTACTGACCAATGGTATGCCTGCATGAAGTCCTTGAGTGCCACTTGTTTACTAGCTTGAAACTTGAGCAGCTTAAGAAGGTCTTGTGTGAAACGCTTCACTTGCGCTCGGTGGGTGAGGGTCAGTAAACGTTTGGTACCCATTCCAACTGTCTGTCGGTAAAAATAGAAACAAAAACATGAAACGCATAAATCTCATTAATGGGAACATAAACGGAGCGGCTTTTCTTTAGAGAACCTGGAGGACATGTGGGACGGCTTCCAGAAGCTCCAGCAGCTTGGAGAAACCGTAGTCAGAGACTCGGCATTGCTTGGCGAAGTGATGGTGGTATGAAGGTATGAATTTGCTGATCGGCATGAGGCAAGATGGCTGACTCTTCAACAGGTCAATGATCTCTCTGCTAAACTGGATGAGCTGGGGATTGCCAACCGGACTCTTGCAACGCTGAAACCAGGGATCTGCAAAAAAAAAAACAACAACAACAAAAACAAAAACACATAAAATATTAAAGTTCAGATACCTGTGAGAGTGGTGAAGGCTGGAGACATAATTTGGATATTTGTGTCTATTCCTACCAGAGTGTTGTCCAGGTGGTTTGTTGTGGACCCACTTGACGACTTTGAAGCCGTTCTGCGCCGTGACGACGGCGATGCTGGGAACGCAGGTAAGGAGATGCTCCAGAGGAACACCGTCCTCTAGAGTCTCATTGCCAACTTGCAGAGGGCTAAACGCTGCCGCGTAGCAGTCTGGAAAACTAAGATTAAACATCGCTCATTTCAAATGTGCCCACACACAAGTTTGGTGAACGTCACACAGAATTGTGCCATTACCTCAGCAGTGGAAGAGTGCCGTCATGCGTCTGTAACAGACTGTGGACTTCAGTGGACAAAATACTCAGCGACATCACAACAAAGGGGATTTTATAGGATTCAGGGTCAAAGTCTGCCTCGCTGTTAAAGATTTTAAAAATAATTTTTAAAAAAATAAGTAAACGTTCATATTTTTATCTTAGTCATAAGTACAAAAGGACCATGACCAGTTTTCAACCGTGTAGAATTCAGTTTTTAGGTCAAAAAACATAATGATGATATTGAGACTTGAGTTTCTGATGATGAAACTGAGGTCTCACTATTCAAGATGGCCGACTGTTGACCATAGCATGTTTTTAATGTTTGCACTAAAGTATTTTACAGTAAATTCTGTTGATAAAAAGTAGGAAGTTTTAGTTGGTAAACTACTAAACTCTGAAAAACACTACACTGAAAAACTCTGATCAATAAAAAAATAAAAAATTAAGGAGCTCAAAGGATTTGAATACTTTTGCAAGGCACTGTTTGAATGTTTTTTTTACCTGAAGTCCTGCTTAATGTAATGCTGTCTGCAAACAGGCTCGTGGTACTCGAGTTCCTCAAACACAACGGGACTCCCGCTTGCAGAGGAAGAACCCTCCTGTGACTGGGAAGATCCCAGTGGACTCTGACGGATCTGGACGCTCGGCAGGAGACACACCAGCCTGGAGCCGCCTTGTTCCCGCACCGAGAGCACGTCCGACAACTTGTACAGCTCGCCAATGGCGAGTTTATGCAAGTATCTGGAAAGGAGGCCATGATAAATGTGTCACTTTACAGCTTAGACGTTTAGTAAATACTAAATTGAAAGCAATGGGTTGAAACGGGTACCGACTTCTTCTCATAGATCTCAGCTAGCTTGAACAGAGGCAGGCAATTAGCAGGAGCATCCTGAAGAATGCAAATTATCTCAGTGCTGTAAAATAGCAGAAGAAAAATTACATCAGGATTTTGTTTATTTTTGACCTTTCCATACAAAAACCAAAGAAGAAAAAACACCACCATGCTGAAAAAAAATATGTATATTTTTTTTAAATTCCTGTCAATGGCAATAACAAAAGGTAGACCAAAAATGTAGGTGGAAGCATAAGCTTTTTATACCTTTTGTTTATACATTAGAAATAATTAAAAAGGAAAAAACAGAAGGATCTTTTCTGTATATGTTTCTAAAACATCTCCAAGGAATTTGAGGCGAGTCTGTTTTTTTTTTTTAGTTTGCCTATAATCATAATCAAACCTTTGTATGTTTAGCAAAAGTGATTTTTATTCTGTTTTTATTTAAAGAGTGAAAGACATAATTTGTCCTGACCTTTAGTAATTAAAAAAAAAAAGTAATTCTATGAGTTAATGTCTTAAATAATAGTTTCTTCAATTTAAAACCGCTTCATGGAAGAAATTTATTGTAGGGTTTGTATAACAGGGGTTAAATAAGACAAGAAGTTTGTCAATTTACTAACTAATTCACCGAACTGTACCTGAGCAAGGAAAGAGATTTGTTGTTGCCACCGGTAATGAGAGACACCTGGATGCGTTTACTTCCAATCTTGTAGCGATGCAGGCCGCTGACGGCACTGACGGCTTGCTGCAGGAACGTCATCTGAACTGTGGCCTTCAGCTGGTAATCCGTGTGCGGGCTCAGATCCACAGCTTTCACCTGGACGAAACAAAAAGGAAACGCAGAAATGTTCGACTCCCTGAGTGACGCGTCATATCTTTCCATACTCTAGGTGTAAGCTTTGCCTGGCCATAACGCGAGAAGGTGTCGTGCAGTATCTGCTGCAGATCTTTGCGGGACATCCTGTAGTCAAGGTTGGCGACCAGAAGCTCCGCCCCCTCTGAGAAAGGCTCAGACGGACCTTCAGAGAAAGAGTTGCGAGCGGTCGTGAGCAGAGGAGAGGAGTGGCTGGACGGGCAGGGGGAGCCACTCCTTTTTATAGAAAGAGGAGATGTTTGTTAATCCAAAAATAACAGTTGTAGTTATAAAGCAGTGCGGATGGATAATGTTCACGCAGCATTCGTACCGGGGGGACCAGGACCCATGAGACGGGACGAGGGGGCTGAAACTCCTGTTCAGATTCAGCTTGCTGAAGGCGGAGGGTGTGCTAATCTTAAACTCGTCCGAGCTCTGGTCCCTCTGCGCTGCTGGTGATCCGGTTACACTTCGGGGACTGGAGCCCTCTCTTTCACACAGACAAAGGGGAGGGGCCGGTTAGGCTGGGAACGACACTGCACAGACGCCATCAACTCGGCAAACAGTTGTGGTCAAAACTAGTTAAAATACGACACAGGTCCTGTGAAGATAGTCACACCGTTCAAACTTCTTCACAATACAGACCACCGATCCATTTTACTGGAAATTTATGAGTGAAAAAATAAAAACATCATGTTACTTTTTACAGCACACAGTAGTCCAAAATATTAAGTTTTGGTCAACAAGTGTTCTTTGTATACAATTCCCATTGGATTGAAGAGTGTCATAGAAATGTTTGTCCCCTTGATGACTTGCTATTTTTTTTGCATATTTGTCACATTTCAGTGTTTCAGAACTTAATTAGTCAAAGTAACACAAGTAAACACAGAATAGAGTTTTTAAATGAAGAGGTTTGTGAGGGAAGTGTGACTGCTTTTCCTGTTAAAACATAACTGATTTCTGCTGCAGTCCACCGTCTTTAGACATGTACTGATTACTGCCACACCCATTTTCCATCAAGACATCACTTAAATATAACTTAGCCTGACAAATAAAGAACACCAAATGATTCTGAAAAGCTAGACATCATGCTGAGAGCCAAAGAAATTCAGTAAAGTAATTGAAATCTGCCAGGCTGGAAAGGGTTACAAAGCCAGAACATGGTTGTTCTGAAACACTGAACTGTTACAAACATGCAAAATAAATAAATACATTTAAAAAAAAAAAAAAAAAGGAAAACAGGAAGGGGGCACGCTTTTTCACACCCTGTTTTCAAAGCTTTCGTCATCATTTCATAACAATCAGGTTTGTTCACTACGATTCTCTTAAAAAAACCTTCATAGAACAGCTGCAGTTACACCGAGGTGAAATCAGACACTTCATCAATTATAACTTCTGAAGGCAGCTAGATTATATTATATTTAGGAACATCAAAGTATAGGGGGCAATGTAAAAACACACACAACCCTCAAGATTTTTTTCCACGAAAAAAAAAAAAACCCAATGAATGCTGAATTTCACAGTTCTGTACAACCTAAATGGATTAATATAGGCACTTCTTCAATAAAACCAAATTGCCCCCCATGATGCATGTATCCATGTGTGCACCTCTTCTTGTGCGTCGATTCCCCTGACAGGCCGGTCTTTGCCTGCTCCTCCAGGGCTGCGGTCTCTTTTCTCTGGGGTGATAAGGAAGCAGCACGGCCCCCGCCCAAGTGGGGCAGGCCCACCCTGGACTTTGCATCCATGTTAGTCTCCTAAATAAAATAAAAAACAGTGGAAGATTGCTTTTCAGAAAGGTGTAATAAGGAGAGACATATTAGTGACATCTGCGAGGCTGCATGCAAAAAAAGCTGAAGAAAAATCAGACCGGAACCAACTCATTAAGGTGAATCTAGCAATGTGCAGTTAAGATCAACAAAGCAAATGAATCAAGAACAGATTTTAAATTATTTTGGACGATAAATTGTCTCAATAATTGTTGCAATAAAATAAGAAAACTGTTGTTTTGAGACCAATCTCAAGCTAAATGCTGATGATGGCATAAAAATGCAAGATCAATGAACTTTAATTTTGTAAAGAACACGTCACACACGAACTGGAAAATATTTGAAATATCCAAACACAGCAACCAAATAACTTAAGCAGAAATAAAAAACCAAAACAAAATGGCTTTAGAGGCATCTACATAAAATTTGTGTGTAAAAAAAAAAATATCAGAATGGAAATGACTGAGGTCATTTCAATTTATCATGCGATTATTGTGACGGGGGTAGCTAACAGAAACTTTTGATTCAAATTTCAAAGTTCAACTCTAAATGTTTGAATTTTACATCTCTAGTTTTGACCTTAATGGATTGGTTTTGATCAGTCGCATTGGCTTAATTGAAGGCAAAGAAAAAAGTGTAAAAGCAAAAAGCATTAATCTTTTCTGTAAGAATGGAAAATATTAACAAAAAGAAATAGGTTAAAACTGAGTAAAGGAACGGGCCAGTAGAAATATGGCTTCACAACACAAAAAACAAGCACAAAAGCTATGAGGCAACTCATCTATTGATATGACTTGATAAATGAAAATGCAGGGCAGTCAGGAGAGAGCAAAAGCACAAATACTGCATGCCATTTGCTAGTAGCGGCAGACAAGCGAAGGCGAGCAAGGCGTTAGTTAAAGCAGCAATCAGGAGAGCTTTGAGGCAGGACAAGCTACTGCCGTTTGACGGCAGCCCAGACAAGGACAGAGTGCAGCGGGAGGGAGGCAGGAGGGCGTGGAGGAGTCTGCTGACCTGATGCGGTTTGGTTGGAGCGCCGCCCGGAGGCCCACTGGACCCCCTCCTGGGGCTGTAGGGCCTCTCGGGGACTAGGGCAGAGGTGGGGAAGGGGCGGGTGGCTCGCCGGGGCCTCCTGGGTGATCTGGGCTTCTCCAGGGGGAGAAAGGAGGAGGAGGAGGAGGAAATGGTGGGGAAAGGTGCGAGCACAGACACCTTGGTTTGGAGGGGTCTGGCCTGAAGCGGAGCCTCAGGACTGACTTCGTCTCTGGGCCTTGGCGTGAAAGAGAGGCTGATTCTGTAGCCAAACACATCCTCGTTCTCCATTCGTTTGCGGGCGCGTGCGGCCGCCTCGGGGCTGCTGAAGCGGAGGACCGCCGCACCCGGGGACAAACTCTGCACTTTGCCCCCACAGTTGTCTGACAGGCGCCGAAGCCTGAGCCTCACGGCGTTCTGCAGGGTCTTGTCACTGATGACGGGGAGGTTGTGCACATAGAGGAGGCTGAAACTGGGCTGAGAGAGGGGAGGAAGAGACATTGTGCCCGTCTGGTTTGCATCAAACTTAAGATACAAAACTGAAGCCGTGTTTGTTTTAAAAGAAATCAGGGTAGCCTTAAAGACATTTACTGGAGCTGAGTGAAAGTTTTTCCATTAATTTCAACACTGAAAAAAAAAAAGTGCAGCTCAAAACCACAAAAGGCTCTAAAACTTGCACCATTAAATTAAAGGTTGTCATTCTTTAGTAACTTAATATCTTAGACATTCAATACAAATTAAAGTCTTAATACAGTGTCTGAAAAAGTATTTAAACACACCTGAAGCTTTTTCCACGTTTGTACCACAAACTTGAACGCATTTCATTGTGATTTGGCACAACATCTCATCCTCACACAGACAGAATGGAGCTCATCCACCAACATTAGGGTAGTTTAAGACATTTGGAATTAGAGGTATGAATACGTCTGACAGACACTGTAAAAATAAGTTCAGTTTTAAGGGCTAAAAACAGTGTATGTATGGACTTGCTTAAACTGTGAGGCGGTAATCATGTGATTTGATAAGCAAGCATTTCATACCATGCTTATCCAGCATTGATATCCTGGATAAGCATGGCAGTGAGGGCAAAGAAACAAGATTGCATCCTATATTTTAATCCTGCCTTTTTAAAAAGGTGCTGATGTAGTCAATATGCACATTGACCAACAATTATATTTTTCTTTCTTAAATATGGACAATGCCAACTTACCTCATATACAGCTTTAAAAAGGCGTTTCAGGCTTTAGTGGAGGATTCCGAGTCTTACCTGTGATTTGACCGCCATACGTTGTGGCAGATCCGCTGTGATTTCCTGAAAGGGAACATGGCGGTGGGCGTGCTGCAGCAGAGTCGAAGACGTGTGGTTGCCGTGGATCAGAATCACCTGGAAGCCGTGGCGGTGACGCAGGTCACTCAGCTCGCTGGCGAAATTCACATCCGCTGGCGGCAAAGAGAGGAAACGATTGTTTTTAATCAAAAGATCTCCCTCAAAGATGACCTTTATCAGTGGATTCAAGTGATCGTGGGTAAACAAGGCAACTCACAGGACACCAGAATGACAGTTGCAGGTGCAGCATGGGT
This sequence comes from Poeciliopsis turrubarensis, assembly GCA_010277015.1. Classification (NCBI taxonomy): domain Eukaryota; kingdom Metazoa; phylum Chordata; class Actinopteri; order Cyprinodontiformes; family Poeciliidae; genus Poeciliopsis; species Poeciliopsis turrubarensis. The sequence continues at coordinate 5,219,776 of VMRN01000013.1, forward strand.
ATCAGCAAATCGCCTCAGGCTCTGGCGAAGTTTGTCGTCGGCAGCGTTCTTTGCTGTGGCGTTGATATGAGCGACGGTGACCTGATGACAAGCAAAACGTGCAATATATAAAAATATTAGCTCTTTCATCCAGCATGACTTGTGACTTGTATCATCTTTATATTCACAATAGTACCACAAAATATAAAATTCCAAGCCCATATTGCCCACCTCATAAGTCACTTATTCACTAAATAGAGTCCATCTGTGTGCACTGAATCTCAGCAAGAATCCAAACGCTTACAGAAAGCCTAAAAGGATTGTTAAAGAACAAACGGCATCAGAGAAATCCAAGTTGACAACCATTAGTCCTGAATGCCACTAACCTAGATTTTAAATCAATAATAAAACTGGTTATCGTTCATCAGGAACAGGGTAGCTCGTTAGACTGAATGGAGCTAAAAATCCAGGTCAGAGCAGGAGGAAAACCTGTTATTGGCACTTTGTGTCCATGAGGTAAATCCCAACAACGTTGCTTTAGGTTTGTGGTTATAATTGACTTATAAAGTCCAAGCGGTATGAATACTTGAGGAAACCAGAGTATGCGAACAACTGTAATCCTCGCAGATACCTGGCAGTTGTTGAGCTCTTGGATGACCGCTTTACTCTCCTTGCTGATATCGCAGACACAGATGAACTCGGCTTCGCGATGTCCCTGGAAGAACCTGCTGCGAATCCGCTGCACCACGGCTTCAGCAGAGCGCCCACTGGGCACGTTGCAGTTTTCAATGTCCCAGAAGACGCCAACGGGAGGGATGTTCTCAGGACCACTATTCTCTGAACCTAAAAAAAACAAAATAAAAGCTGCAATCTGAAGATTTCAACAGTGTAGCTTAGAAATTCAACATGTCAACTACATATTCCAAAAGCTAGTCTCCAAAAAAGAAAAAAAAGAATCAGAACACATAATTGCGCATTATATTGTCACGTTTGTATACCGTATTTATAGCCAACCATGCCATGGTTGAGGGGCGGCATTAGCATTAGGCCATCAGAGGACGTGCCACAGCCGTTACAAATGGGAACAGGGATGGAAGCGGTCAGAGATGCAGGAACGTCAGGCCACACTTTGGGCTCTGAAGTCAGAGCAGTCTTTGGCTGCAAATCAAGGAAAAACTAATCATGAGAAAACTAAACTATGGATAAACAAAAAGAAAACCCCCAACAAAACAACAGAGGTCTCAAATATTTCAGTCATCGAAGTTCGGATTTTCTCATCTTCATGGCAAGTCTATCGAGGTTTTTATACTGTTAATACTACGACTACGTTTTCACAATAAACAATAAGGAAGAATTTTGTAGCCTGCACCAAGACCCCATTGTACAACTCACTAAAAGTATTACTAAAGCCACTTTTTGAAAAGATTTGCTGTCATTTCTGTTTATATATATATATATATATATATATAAAAAGGATTAAAAAAACTTTTTTTTTCTCATTAAAATCAGATTTGAGATTTTAGTTTTTAGCCATGTCACCCAGTCCTACTTCGTGGTATCAAATTCCAAGAAAACCAAAACGTTAAAATAGTGAACTGAACCAACCTTTAACAAGCACTCCTGACAGAAGTGTCCCCCATTGCGACAAACAGCGTGTTTTACATTCTGGAGCATAGGATTAGAGCAGAAGTGTGCAGAGGTGGTTGAAGTGGTAACGGTCGTGCTGCCTGAGAGATCACCGAGTGTTGTTCTTAGGGAGCTGGTTCTGGTCGATGTGCTGCAGTCCACACCACACGAGTAAAAGCCAGAGGAAACCAGGCAAGAGCCTTGCACGGGAGCAGGTGGAGAGGAGGACAGAGGTGAAGCAGAGGGAAACGTGCTGGGCTGACTGTGTGGGAGAGGCAAAGCTGAGCATGGCGGAAGAAGTCCTGAGCAGCAGGGGAAGTAAGGGTGAAAGGAATGAGGCTGAGAGGTAGCCATGGAAGAGGGCAACTGAGGTTTGCAATCCAGAGTGAGCAAAGGATCAGACGCCTCACTTCTCCCTCCATGGCTCAGGTTGTTACAGCGATAAGTAGACGGGGCTACAGAGCTCTGCTCCAATCTACTGCTGATTGGTGCTGCCTGAGGATTACTGCCACCAACAAAACCTGTGCCACCCAACAAGCCATAGCCTTCTGTGCTGCAGAAGTCACAGTGGGTGCAAATGCTTACTTTGGGGCTCGCCCCTTCTTGTTGCGGTTTTGATGGCGGATGTCGCTGGTGAGAGTCTGGTGTTAGCTGCAGAGAGGGTGGCAAGCAGGCAGGAGGCAAAGGGAGAGGTGGCAAAGGAAAGGGCTGGGATAGTTGGGATGTGGCAGGACAATGAGGAAGAGGAGGAGGCGGTGGCGGGGGGACATCCTTCAGGTCCAGCACAGCCTTTCGGTTGTCCATGTAAATGTTCTGAAATATTAAAACCAAAATGCAGAGATTTCAAGGACATTTTTTTTTTATTTTTAACTCAATAAAAAAAAAAAAAAAGACAGAACTGGCTAAATTAATAAAATAGCAACTTTTATTTGCATAATTTTCATGCATTTGGATTATGCGTCGCCTGAACAGATCCGAGAGCAATAATAATAATGCTATAGAACAGACACATTTTGTTAATAATGTACCTGCTGAAAACAAATAGACACTACTTTGATTCTAAACGGGACCTAGTTTAGGAAGTATAGGACCAGTAATGCACTAGTAATGCACATCAAACATGTTTTTCTAAGTAAGCAACCTGTTGAGAAGTAAAACTAAAATTCAAATGTTGCCTAGATACGAGTTTTGTTCAGTCTGGCTGATCTAATCTCTGCTACACCTTTACAAAAAAATTTAAGGTTCTAAATAAAAAAGCTTTAATGAGTAACTGCTCTTAATAAAATTCCTCATTAACATTGATTTATTGTAATGGCTAGGGTTAAATAGCCCAATACAAGTTATGGGCTATTTAAGTTATAACTTAAGTTGCTTTATTTTTAAGCCTTTTTTAGATTTGGCATGTCCTGAGTCACCGAGAACCAACAAGGAGATAGAAATGAATATCTGGGGAGTATCGCAACTTATAAAGCACCAGGGTTTACATAGAAAAATATTCAGATTTTATTTTGTGGTTTTAAAGGCGCTATGTTGAAGACAGTGAGAAATAAAATCATAGCTTTTATTTTCCTATCTGTTTTCGGCTCCCACACAAACTCTTCTAATTAAGTAAAAGTCAAAGAGTGAAATATGAATGAGATGTTTGCTACCTTTTGACAAAAAAAGCTCAAGTCTATGAAAGCAGTGTAGCAGGTTTGCTAATGAGGCAGCCAAAGTCATAAAACAACAAACTGCCGTCTAATTTTTATTGTTAATGCGTTTCTTCTTATTGAGCAGTGAAAGTAAATGAAAGATGTTATACGTCTTTTGCTTTAAGTATTTACTTACAGGAGGGTTTTATGTTTGTGCTGTAGAGCCACAGCCAACAGCTAGCTCCTCACTTCAGTGGCTCTGATGGAGCCTGTGCTGTTCAGCTGTTGCTCCTTCCCACACTTTGGACTGAAGCGTTGTTCTAACAAAGGTAGGGGGGGGGCCTAAAAATTTATTCTTATTTTTTCTGAGATAAATGATAGATTTAGTTCGTCCTTTGTTTCTTTTGCCTTTTCATATTGGTATGATTTGAGTGCAAACATTTCTTCAATTATTTTATTTTTGGGGGGTGTGAGGGTCCAATTCTAGGCTTTTATCAAGAGTGGAAACCCCTTTGCCCCCATTGTGTAATCATGATCAAAACCCTAGTAACCATAGCAAGTAGTCATTAACATGTACAAGACACACAACTTGCATAAAACTTTACAAACGTTCTCTGAAGACAGCTATTTCACTCCTAGACCGCCCCTCCCCCCTTTACACAATACGTTTTTATGTAAAGGTGAATATGCTTACATCTTTCTTTTTTTGATGAAGGGAAGTCGTCTCATTTGAGGAGAAGCAGTTTTTATGTTTCCATAGGTGGCTGGAGACATCGGGGGGAAATGGCCATGGGACGGTTCTAGAGCCGCTCGTGCAGCTCTCCTTCCTTACGCCGTCCATCAGACAAACACCAAGGGCCTTTCACCATGCTTCCGTCCCTCTTCTCTCTCATGCTTCCCTATGCAGAGTAAATGAAACTGAAGTTCCCAATAGCAATTCGGTCACAAAGCCAGGAACACTGCAGTTCAAAGTGACTCGTTTACGATGACAGCGTACGTGGTTAAAGTGCAACAAGATTTCTTATCGACAGCTTAAAGATCTTTGGGGAGAGGAGGCCGGGATATTGCTGTCGACAATGCTGGTTTAATCAAATGCACGGTTGTTTTTAACATAAGGGAGCCACCAAAACAACCAGACCTGAGATCAGGTTAGCTCCAAGCTAGCAAACTTTGTGGTCGGCTGGGTCGACGGTTTTTGTCGTTTCTATGCGTCTGGACAAAGTACTAAAGATGGTTAACGTTGAAGAAATTGTAATAAGTCCTTAAACTTAGTTAGCGTCATGTAGCTGTTTTTGCTAACGGCAGAGCGACAGTCTCACAGTAACCTAAACATTCATAACAAGAGCTGTCACTCAGCTACATTTAAAACGAAGTTAACATTTCTGAAACGTCAAAGATTTGTTTGCAGTTCATTTCGCAACAATTTACCTGCGAAAGTTTAGCCTCTCACATCCTCCTGAAACAACTGTTCACCTGCGTTTGACTCCCGGGAAACTCGCACCTTTTTGTAACCGAGGGCTGCCGAAAATCGGATACAACTGTCGTAAATAATGTTGCTTTTGCTGTGGAATGGCGACCGTACTGTGCAATTGGCGGCAGTACACACAAAAAAGAGATAGAACGACAATAGAGCAGATATTACGTAAAAATAAGACTACGCCCTTCATATATTTTCTAGACATTTATATTGATAAAATATAAAAATATCAATTAAAGCGATTTACATAATAATAATAATAATAATAATAATAATAATAATAATAATAATAATAAATTACGTCATTTAAATTCTGTGTTCAATATAATTAGTTCAGTGCTTTTTTGGTGCACTGAACTACATGAGCCATAGATACCACTTAAATTGTTTCTTGTTAGATTGAAAAATGAAATAATTAAATTCACACAGAAATAACTATATAGTTCTTTAATATAGTTCTTCATTCTGACATTTATTAAATAACGTTTACATTTTCACGTATAAAGCACAATTTACTTAACGCAGTTGTAATGTGGGCGGGGCCTCGACGCGCTCTCAAATCGCCAATGGTATTAGGCTCATCTAACTGATAAATGGCGCCCTCTAGCAGGCCTCCTTGCTCCAGTATCAACTCCTGGCGTCTGGGTTCACTGACTGGACAGCATAGCAGCAGGTTATTGAATCAGTCAGCGTGCAAGGAGCTCGGGGAACAATAGAGTTAGTTTGTGCTTTAACTATTCATTCAGTTTCTCTTTCCTGGACGTTTTTCTTCTTCATCAGACAGACGAAACGCTGCGAGGTTTTGTCATTTTAAGTGATACAAAGAGCCGCCTCTCCGTCAGTCTCACACTCAGCTTTTTGTGTGTGTGTGTGTGCGTGTGTGTGCGTGTGTGTGTGTGTGTGCATCCCTCATGGCGATTGCCTCTGTGGCCACAGAGTACGTGTTTTCGGACTTTTTGTTAAAGGATGCCAGGGAGACGAAGTACAAAGGGGTCCGTCTGGAGCTGGCCGTGGATAAAATAGTGACGCTTCTGGCGGTGGGGCTGCCTTTGTTTCTCATCTCGCTCGCCTTTGCTCAGGAGATCTCTGTAGGTGAGATGGAGCATCTTTGAACATTTCACTGTGTGAGCGGCTATAATGCGTTTCCTCCAGACCTGGGATGACGGCTAAAATAAATGCAGGGGCCCACGAATTGGAGGCAGAAGCACAACGGGTTTGTGTTATCAGCTGGAACAGAAAAGTGTGAGAAGGTGTGGTTTTAGGTCTCCACCCTTATTTCACAGTCATTCAGAAAAACAATGAGATGAAATATCTGCATTCTGGCATTAGATCTTCTAATTTGGCATTAGAAAATCTAATGCCAAATCAACTTGTTACAGATAAAATAATAATAATAATAATAATAATAACAAAAACTTGGATAATGCACAAAATAAACATGGGAATACTTAAATACTACATTTTTTTCTGATGGAACACAAACGAGATGGACCAATGAGGATTTATCGATTCCCGGATCTTGAACATGTCCATTAAGGGTTGAAATGCAATGCGGTCAGCAGATCAGCCATCAGAGGAGATTCCCCACAAACGATGTTGTTCAGAGATGAAATCTGAGAGGACAGAGTGCCGGTGAACTTCACTGACGCTGGAAGAAAAGAACTAATCATTTTATGCAAAACGTATAGGAGAATGTATGAGGCCGCACCTGCTCTATTAGCTACTCTCACTACAGTACTATTGATGCTGACTCATTACATGCAGGGAGAGGTGCTGCCCGGGAAATAAAGTGAAAATGAATTATTTTGTTTGTTTATTCAACAATTTTCTGCCACTGGGATCTCAGAGGGTTCCTTCAAATATTTTTGTTCCAAAGTCCAAATGCGCGAATATCTGGGTCATGCTTTGTTGAAAGGGCCCAGACTAATTATGAGGAATAATAACGCTGCAAATAGCTCACTAGAAATTGGGCCAGGAGTGCAAAAGAGGGGAGGCTTACTAATGATGATCATTAGTAAGGTTTTATTATTAATATTATTATTATTATGATCTTTTTGAATGGCACCCTGCTTCGATCCAGTGTTTCTCTCTTTCTCTCCCAGGGAGTCAGATCATCTGCTTTGCTCCCTTCAACTTCTCCATGAGACAAGCTGTATATGTGGACTCCTTTTGTTGGGCTGCAGTTCAGAACCAGGTTGACAACTCCACACTTTGGCTGCACAAGGTAAAGTGTTGATGTGAGATTCGGCCCAACGCACCGACACAAACCCTAAACATGAAATTGTGTACACGGGACATAGTGATTACAGAAGGTGTTCTGAGCCGTTACGTCCTCAAAACACCTTCGAAGACCTCGAACTAATGAGGTGTTTCGATGTTCTTCATTTTATGAGAGCGGTCAAGGTCAAATTTACAGAAGTCAAATTAAAAAATGTGTCCCTTGCTGTTTTACTCAAACCTGTCCTCCTGCTCTCTCTTCTCCGACACCCTCAGTTCTTTCCCTACATCCTTCTCCTCATCGCCATCCTCATGTCTGTCCCCGCCGTGCTCTGGCGTTTCACCGCAGCGCCATACCTCTCGTCTGACCTCAGCTTCATCATGGAGGAGCTGGATCGATTTTATAACCGCGGCATTAAACTGGCCAAAAGTCTGGCGTCCGTCGACGACAGGGACGGAGCACAGGACAGCCAGAGGTAGTCTTTTGGGGGTATTTGCACATTTACAGACCGAGAACCTTTCTCCAATCTTCTGGTGAAAACGGCTCGAGTTCAGTCAGGTGGGATGGGAAGCAAATATGAGACTCAGTCTTTAAGTCTTGCCACAGATTCTCAAATCTTTGTGAGAATTTTGAAAGATAAAAAACTGCTTTGATTTATAAAGTAATATTTAAGCACACAGCACAGAACTGTTGTTTCGAAGGTTCTGTTTATGTGACTCTCTGTTACCAGAGGCCCACATAAGAATCTATGGTGTGCCGGACCTGGTTCCCGGGCCATGAGTTTGACACAAGTGCCCTAGTGTTTTTTTTTCCTCTGGCAAACAAAATCAACACATCTTTGTTTTTTTAAAAGAAGAAAATATTTTTTAAAATCCCAAAAATATGTTGCATGTCTCTGTATATTAATAGCAGTTGTCAGTGTTACTATTTTTTGTTGTTGTTTTGTTTGTGCATGGTACTTAATGTAAAGTTGCGTGCTTCATGTAGATGTGCCTTTGTCCTGCTGCAGTGCTTTGGATCTGGCTGAGGGCTGCTTTAAATACCCTCTAGTGGAGCACTATCTAAAGACCAAGCGGTTCTCCTGCAGCCTCGTGGTCAAGTACATGGTCTGCCGATGCCTGACTCTGCTCGTCCTCTTGCTCTCCTGCGCCTACCTCTGCTACTACATCTTTCTGGCTTCGCTCACCGACGAGTTCCCCTGCGACGTGCGGACAGGAGTGCTGAAGAACGACAGCGCCGTGCCGGCCGCCGTTCAGTGCAAGATGGTGGCAGTGGGCGTCTTCAGGCTGCTCAGCTACATCAACCTGGGCGTGTACTTGCTTCTCGCTCCTCTGGTGGTGCTGGCGGCTCTGGGGCCGGCGCGGCAGAGCTCCGGCTTCCTGCGGGCCTACGAGATACTGCCTGGGTTCGGTGCTCTGGGCAAAGTTAAGCCCGTCTACAACGACCTCAGCATGTACCTGCTCTTCCTGAAGGAGAACCTGAGTGAACTCAAGTCCTTTAAGTGTTTACAGGTGAGTCCATGTCACATGGTAATTGGATTAGCAGTTGCCGTGGATTCGTTTCCCTTCCACAAGTCATTTATGTCTCCCATAAACAGGTGCTGGAGTTGTTGCAGCAGTCTGCTGACGAGGGGTTCGACACAATGTGCCTGCTGCAAACTCTGAGTCAGGTGAAAACTGACGTGTTGGACAGTCAGACGATGGGCTCCAATAAGAACATCTGTGAGAAAGATAAGGCCAAAAATTAATTGGACTGATTACGGTGGAATATTGCTCCTATTTTAGATGCTTTGAGATTTAATTTGGAATACTGGGTAAAGATTTGGATTAACTTTTGTGACTGCCTCCTAAACCCCCCCAAACTCTCAGCTCATACAGCCTTGTTTCTGCAGAAGAAGAGGAGAGGAAGAGGTGAAGAACAGAAAATCTGAGAGGAGAACCTGTGCACTTATTGTCACCTAAAATGCTGGATGTGTAGATTTAGATCCACACAACAAGGACAGAAATGACTCTGGATAGATTGACTAAAATAAGGTTTAGCTGTTCCAAGGAAGGCTAAGTTGGGTTTGGTTCAGGGTCTGTGGTTTGTCAGTGAATGCCCTGTCATTACTTTGACTAGATTACAAAAGTGTTGTCTTTCATCCAAGATCGCTTTCGATGGAGAAACCCTTAAGCAACGACACAATTTACATGCGTGCCCTTGACAGGAGTAACTGTTCATTTTAGCTGCACTTTTTGCATGTTTTATTTCTGTTTGAATGGCTTGTATAACCCTTGTATTCAAGCCATCCTATAAAGTGTGCAGACCTGCATGGACGGCTTAGCTTAAACGTGCTTTAGGAAGAGCAATTATTTAGAGAAGAGCTGATTGTGTAAGAGAATGGAATCAACACTAAGGCGAGATTGATCACTCAAGACTACAGTCAGGATGATTGAATTTTCTTCAAGATGATAAAATGACAGATTAGAACTTTCTTGGACTGGAGCAGCTCTTATGTGAGAATGCTGTTTTAAATTAGATCCTAGTCAACTTTTTTACTAACATTACTTATCATTACAAGAACTAACAGCATTTAATGTGTCAGACGTTGTTTGCACTGAATGTAATATATATAGATATAAACATTTAGTCTGTGAAAATACAAATAAAAAGAATTAAAAAAAAGTAATTATTTACAATGAAGGCATGAAGTTTTAAGACAGAAATGTTTTTTTTTTGACAAACCTCTTCATTTCTATCTTTCTTCACAAATGCTGTGAATCTCGTCCTGTGCTTTTGTGAATTATGAGACAGTTTTCGCTCCATAAGTAAATATCATACCGCAAATGAAGAAAAAAAAAAAATCACGTTCATCTCGCAGCACTTGTTTGAATTCAACAGCCAGTCTGAACGCAGACATCACTCTTGACGATTCGAGGAGACGTTGTCGTAAACTAACATGATTGGTTAAGGTCAACTTTACGTCATCTGCGGCGTCCAATAGCCTCTCGACGTCAAACGTTCGTACGCATTTGATTGGAGAGCTCGGTGCTGCGTTAACGTAAACGGAGATCAGTTAACTTGAGTCTCGAATCCTTTACAGTCTCATTCTCACATCGATAAACAGTCTCCTATTTGTAGCATGTGTTGACTTTTCCAGTCGTAAACAGGTGAGTCTGGACTGTTTGGGCTTAGCATAGCTATGTGATAGCACAATATGTTCTGTTCATGTAGTTATCACGATTAGCTCCAGGTAGCTAGACGCTAATACTGTGCATTCTTCAACTTCACTTGTAATTATTCCTCGATAAAGTCATAACTAAGCACAGAAGACACGACTCTCATGCTCCTCTTTGACTACCTTTGACAACGTTTACATTGCTTCCGGTGTCTAGCCGAGTTAGCATGTGCTAACGGGCGACCTTAAAGGCTGAAATTTCCCTGCATTTCATTATTAACCCCAGCAGTCATGGTAGAGCCAACAGCACACTCATTTCCATCCCTGAAAGAGGAGCTGGAATACTGGAAAGAACAAGCACAAAAGCACCAGCAAAGGTAACCATCCACCCAGCAGTGTTCGGTGTTTTTCCCCCCCCTCCCGGTGTTTCGGCTGAAGTTGAACACGTTTTCGTCTCCAGGGCGGACGAGGCTCAGGAAGAGCTGCAGGAATTCCAGCAGATGAGTCGCGACTATGAGGCGGAGCTGGAAACGGAGTTAAAGCAGTGTGAAGGTCGGAACAAGGAACTGCTGCTGGATAACAACAGACTCCGTGTGGAACTAGAGAGCATAAAGGTGCATGAACAGGCCAGACTGTTGTTAGTGACGTCACTACAGAAGAAAGCACAGAGAATTTGTCCTCACAACTTCTAGTCCACTCAAAGTGGGGCAAAAATGCAGAGTGGAGGAAAAATGATTATTCAGGTGGACTGAATACATGTTTTAGACTTTTAACTGCAAAAAAACAAACAGAAAAATCACTTGAAAGCTAAATTAAATATACTGATTAATGACTAATGCCAAAAATATTTGGAAAAGTTCAAGGTCATGAATGGATTTGCAGTTCATTGTATCAGAGGAACTGAAGGAGAAGGTTTAAAGGTCAATTTTTTTTTTTTTTTTGTAGGTTACGCTTGGACAACACTCTCCATTAATGCACGATGCTGCCCCGATTGATTGACCTGTGACCTTGTGAAGCTGGACATGTCGGCTGATTTTTCTGTGTGCCGTCTGCAGGAGAAATTCGAGGCCCAGCATTCAGAGGCCTTCAGGCACATCTCAACACTGGAGGACGACCTGGCCGAGACCAAGGCGGTCAGAGACCATCTGCAGAAGTACATCCGGGAGCTAGAACAGTCCAATGATGACCTAGAGAGGACTAAAAGGTCAGTGTTCTTCTAATTACTGTACTAATTTAGTTGAACCTTCAATTCAAACATCTTAAAAAGTCTTTTCTTGTCTAATGGTATGTAGTTATTCTGTTTTATTGATCTTTGTTTTTTTTATGCTTTATTCAAGTTTGATTGCTTGTTTAAAGATTAAATATCAGTTTTCTGGTATATACAGAGAGGAAAAGGAGCAGTGTTTGGGCTCGTGAATCACAGATGGAATTATTAGCGCAGGTCAGGAGGCGTTTGCTTAAAATAGGTGCTGCAGAGAAACATTTTCTTGCTTTCTGCCATTTAAAGCAAGTGCAGCATTGTGCAAAATGTGCTAGAATCGTCAGCGGTGAAGCCGACTGGTTTTAAATTGCGAACTCTGTCACAGGGCTACCATCATGTCTCTGGAGGACTTCGAGCAGCGCATGAACCAGGTCATCGAGAGGAACGCGTTTCTGGAAAGCGAGCTGGACGAGAAGGAGAACCTGCTGGAGTCTGTTCAGAGACTTAAGGACGAAGCCAGAGGTATGCAGACTCTTGGCCTGGTTTAAAAACGGTCGCCTTGTCCGACGCCGTTTGCTTCCTACAGAGGGTCTGGGCTCTTGGCTGTTGAGAAACGGTTGTGTGGACTCTCTCGGGAGTTTGAAATTTCACCCCGTTGCTAACGTTCGAGCGGATTTGCTCAGGAAGTCAACGAAATTAGGAGCCACATGCAGACCCAGCACTGCTTTAGCAATGCTCAACATCTTCTTTTAAAGAAATCTGTTGTCAGGTTACTCAGTTTATTCCCAGCTACTTCGTTTATAGACGGGAAGCTCTGTTTGTACCGCATATATTTTAAAGGGGATTTTTTTTGTTGTTGTTGTTTTTTATTTTTTAGGTTAATATGCTGTACGGTTGAACATCTGAAATATTAAAAATGATTGACTTGTACAGATATAGACATGCACACACACAGACCGGCTTTGTTTGTGTCAGACCTCCGCCAGGAGCTGGCTGTCCGTCAGAAGGAGAGACGGCCGTCCAGCAGCCTGGGCAAAGACTCAGAAATGCTGTGCTCCTCTCCGCCCAATCCGTCCATCCCCATCACGCCCTCCAAACCCGTGGGCTCGTCGTACATGACGCCACCTGCCTCCAGCATCCGCAGGGGTAACAAGACATTCACAACTACGAGCTGAGATCAAATGATTCAGGTTCTCGCTCTGAGCTCAACAGCTGCTTTTATCTTCCAGGAGACGGTCTAACAGGAACCCCTCTGACTACATCTGCTAGAATATCTGCACTGAACATTGTCGGGGAGCTGCTGAGAAAAGTTGGGGTAAGATTAGACCTTTTATATATCTATACATATATATTTGATTCTTCTTGTTCCTGGGTTTGCATTTTTAATCCAACTTTGTGTAATCGCTGTCAGAATTTGGAGTCGAAGCTTGCGTCCTGTCGAGACTTTGTCTACGAGACGTCCTCCAACAGACCGGCGCTCCCCGCCGGCCCCTGCAGCCCTTCAGGTTTAGACGCGGGCCCTGAGGTCCAGGCCAGCAGCTTCAGCCCTCCTCCTCAGTACGACAGGTTAGAAAGACGATGGACAGGAGGAACTCCATGTGAACCAAGCTTTGTTCTGCTCGTGTGACGACTTCTCATGATCCAGTTTGGCTTGTCTTTCAGTCTGGTGAAGCGGTTAGAGTTCGGACCGGCTCCTCCCAGAGTGGTGTCCCACAGTCCCCAGTCTCCGCAGGGAGGGGTCAAGATCCTGCTGTGACGTGGTTCTACAGAACCCGGTTCTCTTGAGCTCTGCTTGTGTGCCCTAGTTGAACAGAGAGAGCTCCGTTCTGAGATTAGGAGAACGCAGAGCGACTCGGCCCATCAGTGCATGGACCCCTGCTGCCTTAGGCTCAACATGTAACCACAGAAAGCTGCTCCACGTTCTTAACGAGCCCACCGCTCATCTCTTCCACTCTATCTCCGCTGCCGTCTGCGTCGACGCTTCCTGTGATGGATCAAAGCACACCTGACTCTGACTTGGTGAAGCCGCTGCGCCTGCCTACATCGATATATCGATCGCGACCTACGCGGGGGGAAGAGCGACGGCAATCACGGCCGTCTGGGCGACGAGCCTGGTACAGGGACCAAGAACCTGAACTTGGGTTTTAGCTAACGTTGTGTTTCTGACCAAACTGAAGCTGTGACTAAACTTAAAACGGATATAAATCCATTGGGTTGGGTTTTTATTTTTTAAAATAAGTTAAAATATCTGTCCTTCATATTTAATCTGGTTAATCCCAACCTGCTTCCATTTCATACCCAGAAAACCATTAGTGGATCACTTTTTAAAATTGAATACAAATAGTCACTTAAACGCTCAATCTTTATTTATTTTTTCTGAAGACCTTAGATTAACGAGCCCACCGCTCATCTCTTGATTGATCTATTGATTTGAGATCATAAACCAATGGAATCAAAGACCCGCAGACTAACATTCTTCCAGTAGATTATAACATGTCCTTTCAGGATATGGTGGCATCTACCATTAATTTATCATGAAGTTAACGACCAAAAAATATGAAAAGATAAAGGTAGCAGCAGTTGAATAATTTTATTTTGATGCATTTCTTTAAAATTTTGTCTGTCGCTGTTTTCAGTAATAATTATTGTAATAAAGGCAATAATTGAGAGGATGAATGACGTTCTCACAGGCAACAATACCAGATTCATGATATTGACTCAAGACTTCAAGGTGCGATAGAAATAGATTTATTGACGACAGTTGTGTATTTTTTGGCTGGAAATTTTTCCGAAGAGGCTCCTTTCAGCCAGCTGGTTGGCAGTGTACAGCAGCAATTTGTACACGTAACACACACAATCGTTTAACCCTTCAATGCCCAGATTTATTTGCAAATATATAAAGGCGCAAATTGTTTTGCAGTCAAGCAGATGGTCATCAAGCGTGATGAATGTAGGAATCTAGTCTGAAAACTAGCATCATTTGGTGGAATTCGTTAAAGTGACTTCAGCGAGGGGCGAAAGAGCATCGACGGCAGTAGTGGAATATTACCTCCAACATTACTAGATGTAGTTTGAAGCAGCTGCAATAGTCTAGCTTCAGAAGGTGGTGGTGCTTAGTATGGATCAGTTTCTATTGAGGTCTGCAGAGATTTTAAAAACATTTATGCATTTTAAGAACACTTAAATCTTCTTTCATTGTTCCTGTGGTTTAAAATCCCTTTCATCACATGTCTGAGAAATTGTTTTTTTGTGTTTTTTCCATCTGTAACAGTCGACTATTGTTGCACATTGCTGGTCAGAAAGTTGAAAAAAGTCAGGTGTGTTTTTCTCATTCTTCCAGTAAAGACCAATTTGACTCTTTGGTATTTTTTTCAAACAGTCAAAGAAAAACAAACTTAAGTGAATTACTTCCTGTCAGTGTTCTGACTCCTTTCATTACTTTGTCTTTAAAGGTGAGAAAAGATATTGAGTATCTGACAGATGCAATTTATCACCTTGGAGATTTATGCATTTCTGCAAAATCTATGCTGTTACAGATTTGCAGGCAATTATAGCGTTTAACTTGGCACCCATGCACTACTGAATGTACAGGTCTTTTGAGCATTGAGGGTTATGTTTAGGGGGAGAAATAAAAGTACAGTATTTTAAGTTTTAAGATGAACCCAGTTCATGAGATTGTGTTACGTAGAGCTAATATTTGACATTGTATTTTAACAGGACAGTGTACAAGAAAACGTTTGCCTGTAAACTGAAAAATCTTAGTTTTCGATCTCATCTCACGTTTGTTCGTACATTGCTGTTTGTGTACCACTTTTTTTCTATTTTAAATAAAAAAAAAAAAAAAAAAAAAAGACAGCTCTGATTGGGATTCAAGCTGTGACAAAATTACAGACGATGCCTGAATGTAGTTACTGCAATTGAAAGGAAATTCTCAAAACGTTTTGTTTTTGGTCCGACACTTCTGCTCTATGTTTAAGTAACAAAATAAACATTCTTAAATGCACAATAAGCTTCTTCTTTATCAAAAAGTGTATAAAGGGCTTACCTGGTAAACAGGGATTTGAGTATTTCACACTTAAGGATGCCAGGTTATGTTTTTCTTAATTTGAGTTTTAGTCTTTTCAGATTTTACATTGCTCTATATCGAATGGAATATACTTTATTGATCCCCAAGGAGAAATTGATTTGTTGAAAGCTACTCCAGCTTAGGTAATAAAGTTTGTAAGTATATATACCCAAGTATACAAAGTGTTAAAAAACATAAAACTGAGGGGTTTTTTTTTTAGCTCTTTATTTTTGTGCAAGTGGTTCAACAATTACAGAATACAACAAAGTGTCATGTAAACAATAGCTGATTATATTGAACGAGACTTAATTAGTTTAAATGTGACTGGAGGAGAATCGTAGAACATGTACATGTAAATTTGAAACAAATAGAAAATAAAAATGTGCCCAGTGCCATATAAACATGTGGTTCATGATTGATTTTATAGGAAATAAACCTCAGCTGTCCTCTAGTGGGCAGAATCATGAGCACAACAGGGCACAGGAAAGGTGCAAATAATGTCAAAAAGTGGCTTTAAAAACTCTGGGTTAAATATTTGATGGGATATAAAAGTCAGCACTGACTGGACGCAGAAAGACTAAACTCTGCCCGTCCAATCTGAACCCATTTCAGTGCCGCTGGAACAGTAACAGCAGTCACAGGCAACAGGACGACAGGAGTTACACGCCTGCTTCAGATTTTAAAGTGGGTGTCGATAAAAAGGCATTTCTGTGTACAAAACATTACACAAGGAGGAATCAGACATTCAGTGCAGTACAAAAAAACAAAACAAAAAAACCAAAAAAAAAACAGTGTTTGTTAGAAACAGCAAATCACATCAACGGAGCCACCCGAACAACTCCTCTTTGTGAATATCAAGTCCTTCTGAACGTGTGTGTGCGCTTCAAAAGAATACGCTGTTGACTACTGGAAATGACAAGATAAATGAAAATATATATTTGGAAGTGTCACGAATGATAGCGAAGCAGGCTTTTGACATTAACTTGCAGGTGACAGCCATTGCCCCTGAACTTTTAGGTCTGCTTTTCCAAAGTCCCTCCTATTCTGAGGACTTTGTTCCGTTGAAGTCGTTCTGCGAGTCTCCGTCCTCCTCCGAGGCGTCCTCCATCACTCTCCGGCCTCCGCCCATACGCCGCGGCGCGCTGCTGAAGGACGGCTCGTTTCCACGCCTAAAAACGCCACAGGGAGACGTGTACGCACGAAGACGACACACAAAACATACGGTCACATTGAGAGCAGCGATGCCGTCAGCTGGTTAGGCGTTGTGTGAAACCCAGGCAGGTGTTGCACACTGCAGGGAGGGTCAATGAAACGCAGAACGTACAGGTTGTGCTTCAGTTACTGCTAAAGCACGCTGGTTATCGTAACTCATTTAACTCCTTGCTCAGGAAAATGAGTTTGGTTTATGACAATTAAACCAAGCACCGAGAGAAAGATGGCCACCAGGAAACAGGGCTAAGGAGAACTCAATGGTGAAATTTCAAATTTGAGGATTTTTCCTTTTAATTAAAAAGAATAATGAGCCATATTTCTCTCAGTTAGGCTCAATGGAAGAAATAAGAGCATTTAGAGAGAGCACGCAGGATGAAGAGACTGTAAATGAATGAGTAATGGTGATGGGGGAACTTTTAATGCAGAGGTACCTGAGGTGTCACTCCTTAGGCTCAGGGTTGCCTCTGCAATAGAGAGGGACAGGATTGTTTTGCTTCGACTCAGCAAATGTAAACATCTTTCACGGATTTAAATGTCCTGGAATAGTTTTGTAGTGGAAAGTCACTCTCCGAAAGTCAAACCGAACAATTTTCAATCTCTATTAAATCCAAGAAAGTACACAGCTTCTTCTAAAAGTCTAATCACTAAAAATGTTTTTTTATATGTCCTTGGCTTCATAGATTCATCCTTTTTAGGGAGTTTTCCACAACCGGGAAGTCTAAATGAAAGTGCATCAAGTTTCAGAGCCTGTGAACTTTCACATTTTTTCTTCTTACTACCACAAATTTAAATGTCTTTTTAGGAGATCGTATGTCAGAAAGTAGCACATGATTGTAAAGTTAAAGGAAAATGATGCGCGGCTCAAACAGAGAATCTTTAGCGATAATTGACAATTGTCCGATACTCTCCGATTACTCGGACCAATCTGACTTTGCCTGATCTGGTTTGCAGTCAGTATTTTCTGAAACCATGAATTTTGGTGTACTAGTAGTGCTAGTACTATGACAAAATGTAAAACTAATTCGAGGACTATGAATACATTTTCAATGGCAGAAAGTTGGCCTTTAGGTTTGAGGATAAAATAAGCCCATAAATGAGGTCAAAAGTAAATCGCCCTACCTAATTTTATTCTTGAGGGAGTTGACCTCGCGGCTCATGGCGTCATTGGCCTCGGTGGCTTCGTCCAGCTCTCGCTGCAGCTTCCTGCGGGCCGCTGTAGCGCGCTGAGACTCCTCCTCAGACTCCTCCAACTGCCTCTTCAGCTGCTTCATGCGAGTATTTGCCTTCTCCGCCTGGTGGATTAACAAAAGTAATATCCTAACAGAGCACGTTGCTTTTTACTTTGAAGTTTTTGCTGGCAAGTGTGTGACTGTGCACAAAGTCGTAGCGAAAACGTCTCAACAGTTGCAGCAGAGAAGAAGTCCTGCTGACAAAGTGGTGTTTTCTGGAAAAAACTGAAACGATGTACCAACACAAACCCAGTAACTGTAAAGCACGGTGGTGAGGGAGCCATACTTTGGGTTTGCTTTGCAATTATGGCAGCTGGGCACATTTTTTCCCCCCCAGAAAACTTTATTTATACAGTTAAAGCTCACCTTTCTGCAAGCTAGTGATTCAATGAGTACATTTTGATCATCTGATAGCTACTGATATTTATTTATGTCTGGAAATGTCCTTTTCATCAAGACTGCAATGGATGCTTCAGGCATCTTTTTGTTTTCGCATAAAAAAAAAATAAAATAAAATAAAAAACAACAAACAAAAATAAATCCTTATTAACTACAGATTGTTTGGGTGTTTTTACCTGATCCTTGTATTGCTCTGATTGTTTCCTCTCATCTTCAAGCTGCATCATCATGTCTTTGAGCTTCTTGTCCTTCTGGCGGATGTTCTTGGCAGACGCTTGCTTATCTCTAAAGTGATAAAAAAAAAAAGAGTTAAAGTAAACTTTTATGCCAAAAAAGTAAAAACAAATAAAATGGTGTACAGAGTGAGACTTTAGAACCAATCAGATTGCTACTTTGTGTGATTTCCATCCTTACTGTAACTTAAGAGCCATTTAGGTTCAATCAGTCATAAAATAAGACCAGCAGTCAAAAGGTTATGTTTGAAATTCAGACAAGGATTTTATTTGTCCCTAACCTGTTCTCCTGCTCCAGCTGCTCCTCCAGCTGTGCCACCTTGGCCTCCAGAGCAGAGATTGAGGACTTGAACTTGGACTTGACCTGGTTCTCCATCTCCTGCAGCTTGGCTTTCAGCTCCTTGTTTTGGCGCTCCATCTGCTGCCGAGCGCTCTCGTTCTTCTGGGAGGTGCTGCGCTCCGTCTGCAGCTCGTTGTTCAGCTGCTCCACCTGATGAAGACACGCATCCAGAGTCAAGGTTCAGGACCGGCAGTTTCACTTCGCCGTGATCCGAGTGGCTCCTCCGGGTCAGGTCACCTGCTGTGCGCTCTTCCTCAGTCTGTCGTTGAGGATCTCCATGTTGCCCTGCTCCTCCTCCAGCTCCTCCTCCAACTGGGTTATCTTGGCTTCAAGTCGACGTTTCTCATCCGCCAGTGCGGATCTAAACTCATGGATCACAGAGATGAAATGTCAAATGTGCGCTCCGTTTACCCCACAGACGAAAGGAAAAGCAGAAATCCTCCACTCACTTTCCAGAAGAGTTGCTTGCCAGCTCATCAGAAAGTTCGTCTCTCTCGGCCTCTGCCTGCTTCCGGCCTCTTTCGGCTGCAGCC
Source organism: Poeciliopsis turrubarensis (assembly GCA_010277015.1). Taxonomy (NCBI): domain Eukaryota; kingdom Metazoa; phylum Chordata; class Actinopteri; order Cyprinodontiformes; family Poeciliidae; genus Poeciliopsis; species Poeciliopsis turrubarensis. The sequence goes on from VMRN01000013.1 coordinate 5,239,077, forward strand.
AGTTCCTGGAAACGGATTAGAGGGGCTTCCTGTTACTAAGCATTCTCTGATTGCAGAGATTTTTACCTTGTTAGGAATCCATCTCATCACCTCCTGCAATTGCATGAGTTCAGCCTCCAGACTCTTGGCCTTCCTCTCGCTCTCCTTCGCTGTGGACAGAACCTCCTCCCTCGCAGCACGAGCATCGTCCAGCTCCCTCTGGTAGTCCTTCATCTGACCCTGGATGCAGAAACACAGATAAAAACAGGGAATGACAGGGTATATGTTAACATGATTTGTTCATTTGGAATGTTTACGTGGAGCCAGACACTTCTCTTGTTGTAGTAACTCCAGATAGTTATAGCAGTGTAACCAAGCAATCAGTTGTAGTATATTCATACTGTCAACTACTTGCAAAACCTTTCGTTGTAGAGATAATTCGTGAAAAAAAAATGCACAAATGTATCAAAACCTACCAAGGCACAGGCATCCATCCACATGCCTTCATCTCCTCACTCTCACCTGGAGCTTGCGGAGCTGCTTGATGGCCTCGTCTCGTCCCTTATTGGACGTCTCGATCTGCCCCTCCAGATCCTTCATGTCCGTCTCCAGCTTCTTCTTGGCTGCTGCGGCCTGGGCCCTCTGTTTACGTTCATCTTCCAGCTCGGTCTCTAACTCGCGGACCTGCAGTCGGTGTGGGTCATCATTCACCATCACTGACGAAGTTTCTTTCAAACCGGCTGAAAGGAATCCGTCCCGGTTCTTACCTGTTTGACCAGTTGCCTCTTCTTCTCCTCTCCCATCTCGTCCCGTCCCTGAAGGTCTCGTTCGAACTGGGCCTTCAGCGCCTGCATGTTGACCTCCAGACGCAGCTTGGCGTCTTCGGCTGCCTGCAGCTCGTCCTCCAGCTCCTCCAGCTGGGTCTTCATCTCCTCCACCTGCGCCTCCAGGCCTCGTTTGGACTTCTCCAGCTCGTGAACCTGCCATCAGCACGTTTGCAAATTAACTGGGAGGCCGAGAATCAATTCAAGACCAAAACCTATCGCGATGTTTTAAGAACTAACATTTTTTCCCACATCATCCTTGGAACTGATCAGGTCTTCCATCTCCACCCTCAGGGCCTTGTTGGCCCGCTCCAGCTCCTCTCTGGCATCCTGGGCCTCCTCCAGGGCCCTCGCCAGCGACAGAGCCTTGGTTTCCTTTTCTCTGGCCTCGGCTTCTGCACGATCCCTCTCATCTGCGTATTTACTGGAGATGCTCTTCTCCTCAGCCAGCATCTGAAGATCAGAAATGATGAAATCAAGAACTATATGCAGATTTACAACAGACACATTTCCTAAACATTCAAATTTAAACTGATTTCTGTCCAATTAAAAAAAAAAAAACATTTTTCTGGTAATATTCACCTGGTCAAACTTCTTCTGCTTCTTCTCCAGGTTGGACACTATCTGTCTCTGGTTGTCCAGGTCCATCAATGTGTCCTCCAGTTCTTGCTGCAGGCGGTTCTTGGTCTTCTCCAGCTTATCGTACGCGGAGGCCTTCTCTTCGAACTGAGTGTTGGCCGCCTCCAGGTCTCTTTGCAGTCGTTTTTTCCCCTCCTCCAGAAGCTCTACGTTACCCGACATCTCTTCCAGCTTCTTCTTAGCATCTGATAACTGTAAAAGAAACAAAACAAAAACAGTAAAACTATGTTTTACACTCAACTCTGTTTTCTATAGTGATAAAATCCAACTGTGGAAAAAGAAAATGTATCTCCTGACCTGGATGTTGAGGGTGGAAACGTGTCGCTCCACGTTCCTCTTGGCCTCCACCTCCTCCTCCAGCTGCTCCTGCAGGCTGTTCTTGTCGTCCTCTGCTTGACGCAACTTTGTAGAGATCTGCAGTTTCTGACGCGTCTCCTCGGCCAGCAGCTCCTGCAGATGCACAGCGGCTCAGAGAGTGATTACCTTCATCACAAACGTGCGCCGTCGAAAACATTCACACCGGAAAAAATTACACATGTTTGAGCACAAACCTGCGTGTCTTGGAGCTGGGAAGAAAGGCTGGTCACATCTTTGCTCAGTTTGATGTTCTTTCCCTCTGCTTCATTCAGTAAGTTTGTAACACTCTCCAGTTCAACCTGCACAGAGAAAATGCTCAATTATTTCTGCACCGCAATACTTTAAAATTCCCACTTTATTTCTGCACTAGTGCTTTGAAGAACAAAAAACAGAAAAAAAACTTGCAGTGATCTTAGAGCAGCGCTCTCCCAGCTCAGCCTTCTGCTTCTCGCTGTCGGAGAAGCGCGACTGCAGATCTGCCACCTGGCCCTCCAGCTTCTTCCTCTTGTGCTCCCCGTCCTGCTTGGCCTGAGTCAGTGAGCGCACCTCCATGGTTAACTCAGAGGTTTCCTTCTCCAGAGCTTGTTTTGCCTTCTCCAGATTGGACTTCACCTGTGCAGAAGATGGTGATGACATCAGCATCTACTGGGATAAACATCACAGTGCGTGTGTGTTTAGCGGCCCAGGCGTACTCGTTTGGACTGCTCCAGCTGCTCGGTCAGCTCCTCCACGGCTTGGGTGTGTTTCTGTCGCATTTCCTGTATTTGAGCCTCGTGTGTGCGGTTCTCCTCGTCAATGGCTCTCTTCAGCAGGGTCACCTCTTGTTCTCGTTTGGCTCTGCAGACAGTCGGCGAGGCACAATTATTATTATTATTATTTTTTTTTTTTTTACAAAGAAAAGCTGTTCTTATAAAATTTCTTTAAAGATATCCATGACCAACCTCAACTCTTGCTGAGTTGCAGTTGTGTCCAGAGTGTCTTCTAGCTCTGATTTGAGAGCCTCCAGCTCCTCGCCGAGGTCGCGCTTGATCTTCTCCGCCTTGTTCCTGGCCGCTCGCTCCGAGTCGAGGTCCTCCTGCAGATCGGAGATGTGGCCCTCCAGCTCCCTGATCTTCTTCAGAGCGTTGTTTTTCTGGGCCGTCTCATCTTCTAACCTAAGAGGAATAAAGGGTGTCAACTTGAACTCAAGCAAATATTTGGTTACTTTTGAGATTTGGTTCATTTGTCACATTGCAATTCCAAGTTTCATTTTATGTAAATAAACAACTACGTGCATGTTTGTGGTGTGGAAAACAAAGGAAAGACAGTACTGAGAAACACGTTTTGCTTAATGTCCGGTTTCTATTATAAACAGTTTATAATTTGCAACAGCAAGAACTTTTGGGGTACATCTGTGCCAGCTTTGAACATCCAAAGCCTGACATTTTATTCACCACTGTTCTCAGAATCAACAAAAAGCATCTCAGAATGTGTCAAAACCTTGAAATCAATATTTAAAGTTAAATTTAGGTCCATCATTCCTTCAGTTCTGGCCAGGCAGACTCAATTTACATGCTAAAATACTTCTGAGAGAAATCAGCTTAATTTGATCTCATTTAGGACAATAGAAGGATGTTGCATTCAAATGAAAGCTGACCTTTTCTAATCCTTAGTAAAAAATGTTTTGAAACAACATATCATTTTTCTTCCATCTCAAAAGTAGAGCAATAGAATTTGCCCATAAAATCAAATAATACTTTATAACAAGAAAAGAAAATTTCTTTTCTCAGGGGTATGAACGTTTTGCAAATGCAGGGCGTCACCTGGACAACGCATTCTGTAATTCTTCTTCCTTCTTGGCCAGCTGAGCCTTAAGGTCAGCAATCTGGGCCTGCAGGTCGGCTATTTGCTCCTGTAAGTCATTGGATTCTGCCTCCAACTTGCGCTTTGCCTTATCCAGCTCCTGCCGAGTTTTTTCTTCTTTCTTCAAGCGTACTAGAACGGCAGAAAAGTCAACTCAGCAATCTCTTTGTTAAACCAATTATTTATTTATTTTTTTTCCCCCACACTACAAGATCTGGATTTGGATTACCTTCCAAATCTGAGATCATGGACTCGTGTTTATTTTTGAGCTTTGTGAGGTTTTTGGATTTCTCCTCTTCCTCTGCCAGATTGGCACTGAAATCAGCAATTCTTTCCTCCATCAGCTTGCGCTCCTAAAAAAGCCATCACAAAAAAAAAAAAAACTCAGTATGTGACAGGAATCTGGAATAAATTATTCTGGTTTGCAAACCAGACCTTAAGCAGCTTGTTGTTTTGGTCCTCCATGACCAGGATGTCATCCTCCAGCTTTTTTATCTTTCCATCACACGTCACTTTCTCCAGCTGCAGCTTTTGACGGGCATCCTCTTCTTCTTCCAAATGCTCCTCCAGTTCCTTCAGGAAAAAATAACCCAGCCATTAGTTTCATCACCTGTCATTATAGACAAATGAGCAGAGAAGCGACGGATCAGATCAGACCTGCATCTGCTGCTGCATCTTCTTCTTGTCCAGCAGCAGTGTCTGAGCGCGTTCTTCCTCTTCATCCAGCCTTGCCTCCATCTCATGGAGGATCTCCTCCAACTCTTGCTTCTTCGCTGCCAGGCGGACCCTCATCTCCTCTGCCTCTGCGTACAGCTCGGTCTCGGCCTGGAGCTGCTCCTGCAGGGCGTTCCGCTCCTCTACAATCTGTATGGCACAGAGTCGCATAGTAATTTCTTCTTCATGTTTGCTTTCTTTTGTAAATTTAAATACAAAAAAAAAAAAAAGAGGGTTAAGCAAGTCATTTAAACTTCATGTTTAAATATCTAGCAGAAAGGTCTGGAAAACTGACTGTTTTCCATGTGACTGGTTGTGTCATCCTTTACCTGAGTGTGTTTCAAGGTGATTTCTTTTAGCTCCGATTCAAACTTGGTTGCCACCTCTTTGGCTCTGTTCAGCTCGTCCTCCTTTAGACTCATCTCCTCCTCTTGTCGGGTCACTTGCAGCAGAGGCTTGACCTGTAAATAGCAAACGATAGAAAAATATTCTTAAACTGGTGTTAAATTTAAAATTGTTTTAAATCATTTATTCAGTTATTTCTGGGTAAATTAAAACAAATGTGTGTTGTGCACAAAAGTGCTTAAATGAGCATGTTTGTAAGTGACAATGTTTTGTAATTTAACTTAAGGTTTATTTTAAATGACAAGCTTGAACCTAATGCATATCAATGATGGCTCTATAATCTTTTGCTTATTCAAAATCAGGTCTTGAGGGCAGCTGGTCCAGGAAGGAAACCAGATATGACCCCATCTCTAAGGCTTAGCCCAGTCACTCACTGGAAGAAGCTCATTTCAGCTGCTTGTATGTCATCCGTCTGTCGTGATCCTGTCTTATTACCATAGGTGAGGGTCCCAATGTAGTCAGATCGCTTCGCTTAGCTTTTTGGCTCGATGCAACATCAAGAAAATTAGGCTGACATCAACCTTTCCATGCAGCATAGAGCTGCAAAATTTCCCTCAAAGTGAAAAGCTTTCCATGTGTGCACAAGAGAAAACATTTTCTGTTAAAGATATACATTTGTGCTGAATTATTGTTGGTAAATTATGCATATCTATTTTAAACTGCAGGATTGTGGCTTAATTTGAGTTGTCACTGCATCAAAGTTCTGGTATTATTCTGCAGAACCTTCTGCAGGCAGGGAATCTTCAACTAGAGAAAAAAAGAAATTGAGACTGACACTGGCATTTCTGGAAGGCATTTAAATAATATTAACTCGTGTGAAGAAAACTCAGAACTAATTCTCATTAAGGAAGATCTTGCACAACACTAAATATAAGCTAGAAAAACGCTACACTGTGACATCGTTGTCCGTTAGGAGCAGACCTTTGTGAAGAGTCTCCACCACTGCCAGTTCCTGAGTTTAAGGTAAGCAGCACAGTTCCTTTGGATCACTTTCATGGCCGTTAGCTGCTGCTGCCTCTTGGCAAATGCCCTTTGAAAACAAAGCAGTTAAAATAATAACGAACATGAAATCATAAATGTAAATCGCGTTAATGTTGAGTGAGAGCAGACAAAGTGCGTGGAAGCTTGTGCACTCCTACTTTCTAGCCAGGAAGCCTCTCGCCTGAGCCTGGAAAGCGATGATGATCACGGTGATCTTCAGGTCTCTCTCCTCCTCCAACTGGGCAAGCACTCCAGTTCGGAAGAAGATCTTACTCTGCCCAATCCTGTACAGGTTGGGGTCCAAGTCAAGATGCTTGATCTGCACAGACATAAGATTTTAATAGGACTTTTAGGAAGAGCAGTGGGATGAAGGTCACTGTGAAGATGAGATTAAAAATTTTAATTGTTCCCACCATGATGCAGCAGGCTTGTTTGCCATCCATGAAGCCTTTTGGAATAGCACTTGCAGCCAAGATTTCATATCTGTACAGAGACGGACAAAAGTCGCAATTACCAGATTTGTCATAAACCGGATATTAAGACAAATGGTTTCACACCAACCTTTGACGGAACTCCTGGAAAACGATTCGATTTGGAAAACCTTGCCGACAGATTCGGATCCCCTCCAACACACCGTTACACCTCAGCTGCTCGAGCACCAGGTGTGCGTCCAGCTTTCCTGCCTGAAAAGGTTCAATTTTAGGATTTCCACAGCAAGAACTTTAAGATATGATGCAAAAGCTATGTGTTGTGCTTAACCCTCTTCTCGTGGTTCGGGATGATGCATCTGACGAAGTTGGGCTGAGTGTTGTGCAGTGTTGTCATGAGCTTTGCCAGAGACTCCTTGTAGAGCTGTCCCACAGTACGAAACATTCCCTTCTTGGTTTTCGATCCGCTTGGCATGGAGCTGTCCGTCATCTTGGCTATCGTGTCCAGACCAACCACCCGGTCCGCTGAAGAACAAAGTGTAAACAGAGCTTGTACATTTACACAATAATATGTACATTTCTAGGTGAGGTATTTGTTCACGTATGAGAAATAATTATTTTGTGTGTATCTCATGTCTCACAATCTTTCCAGAGGTCCTGCACAAATGGGCTGGAGGAGTTGTTGAGCAGTGCTGTGACGTTGTCATTTAGAGGGTCCATGTTCTTCGTCAGCCAGGCTGTGGCATTATAATCTACCTGAAAACAAAATCATTACATAACCTTAGTGGATTTTTTTCTTCCTGTAAGGCATAAGCAATCAAAGAGGAAACTTTTTTTCAATATAATGCAAAAGGTTTTTTTTTAAAAAAAAAATCCACTGATTTGATCAACTGTTTTTGCTCAGAACGGGAACAAAATCACCCAAATAAAAAAAAAAAAAAAATCTTTGAAAAACCTTCAGAAACTTTATTTAAATAAAAGATAATTTTAGATTAAAATAAAGAAAGTCTTTTTTCTTGTGAGCAAAGTCTTAAAAAGTGCATCAGTAAAGCAAGAACGTTTGTGCCATTTCTTCATATTCACCTTTCCAGCATAGTGAAGAATGGAAAACTCTGTTTTGTCTTTGAGCTGCTTTGGTTTGGCAAACTTCACATGGCTTCCTTGCGTGTTCATGAGTTTCTCCACAAAAGAGATATCTGTGGCTTTTGGGAACCAGCACTCTTCATCCAGCAGCGCCAAGATGCCTGGAGGATTGTTCTGTAGAAGATACACAAGGGGGCTTAGCAATAAAATAAATATTTTCACATCTTAAACTTCCTCTGTGCATGGAAGTTATTGCAATGGCTATTTTTATCGTGTCAGTACTCGTTACCGGCCTCTCAATGAGCTCAATGCAGGGCTGCAGGTCAAGTCCAAAGTCGATGAAGTTCCACTCGATGCCCTCCCTCTGGTACTCCTCCTGCTCCAGGATGAACATGGTGTGGTTGAAGAGCTGCTGCAGCTTCTCATTGGTGTAGTTGATGCACAGCTGCTCAAATGAGTTGTCCTGCCACACACAGCAGAAGATCCACATCACATGTCCTCCATCTGTGCAAGTACTTTTACCTCAAGGCATTTGTAGTCACGCAATGATGAAATGTGATTGATGAATATGTTCATACTTCGAAAATCTCAAAGCCGGCAATATCAAGGATTCCCAGGAAGGAGGCTCCCTGACGTTTGGTCTTGTCCAATGTTTTGTTGACGCGGCCCAGGATCCAGCGGAAGAGTCGCTCAAAAACAGCCTTAGCCAAAGCTTCGATAGCAAAATCAGCCTAATGCATACAAGAAAGAAAAAAACAAAACAAAAACAACCATCAACAAATCAAAAGCACCGACTGTTACAAGCACTTCTAAATTAACCTTTAGTGTGTAGTTTGAATTGGTTTTACCTGCTCTTTGGTTTGTGCCTTCTGCACCACCTCTCTGCCCACTTTGATACGAGGGGTGAGGATTGCTCTGGTGAAGTCCGTCACGTTGATGCCCTGCAGGTGGCAAACCTTCTGTGCCGCTGGGGATGTGAAAAAAGTGGTTAAGTAATAAAACCAATAAGCAAAGAAATTTGTAATTAAAACATTATTCGACTCGTTGGACGTAAAAGTTTCTAACCAGTGTTGTCCGGCATGGTGGCCTGCTCTTGATTCCTCTCCTTCTTGAACTCGATGTTTCCCAGCTGCATTACCGTGGAGCAAACCTTCAATATATCTGTATCAGTAAGGGCAAACACATGAAGTAGTCTGATTAAGGTACTGCCACTGCATGAGATGTGCAGGCATTTCCATGCACAGTATCAGCAAAGCCGCTGTTACCAATTCTTTCCTCGTCGGTGAAGCCCATGATGTTCATTGCCTCCATGGTCTCCTCGAACAGTTCATCGTCTTGCTGTCCAGAGATCTGGACATGGCCCGCACTCAGGAAGCGGTAATTACTGAAGGGCTCCAGAAGAAGGTCCTCTGATGATAAAATAAGCAAAACAGTCAAAAAAACTTCATTACTTCTTTGGGAGCATGCTCAGATTTCATTTGTCTTTAAACATTTTTTTCCCCCATTTGTAAGGATTTTGACTCCCTGATACGAGGGAGTCGTATCACACTTAAACTTAAGCTTCTTTAACTTTAAAGAAGCTTAAAGTTAATAATCATCCAACCTTTCAGTTTGTCTTTGGCGCCAGCGATCATGTAGTAGAAGATGTGAAAAGCTCTTTCCGTCTTTGCCTGCCGGATGCACCGGGACTTTTCCAGCAGGTCTGAGAGCAGCCTCTAGTTGAGGAACACAAATGTGCCTTCAGAGTAAACAATATATAGATCCCTCTTCTCTCTCTCTGCAGTTATGGATTGCCTTTTTTTTTGTCTGACAGAATACGCAGAAGTTTGTGTTTGCAACAAACTACTGAAAACGTCAAGTGGCATGACTTCACATGCAAGACACAATCTGTTAGCTGTCATTTTAATCTCTTCTGTACTTCTGTCAAAAAGAGTTGTGGCGTGATGAGACTGCAGGTGGATAAGTAGCTAGAACTGCCTAAATTGTGAAAGAAGTTGTTTCAGAGCTGCAAAAAAACTCTTTAAAAGATACAAGTCTCAATGTTGGCTCCAACGATGTAGCCTGTCACATCAAAGTTAATGCGGATGAATTTTCCCTGAGAAAGAGACGAAAAGGAAAAGTGAGCTTTCCATCACGGACTGGAAAATATAACTGGATAATAAAATGTATACTTCTTTAAACCACAAACTCACAAATCGAGAGGAGTTGTCATTTTTGATGGTCTTGGCGTTTCCAAAGGCCTCAAGGATGGGATTGGCCTGCAGGAGCTGCTTCTCCAGCTCACCCTGGTGACAGATGCAGGTGGTGTCAAGAAGACATAAGGGTGGTTCTCAGCGAGTGTTTACCACGATAATGATGCGGGATAAGGGGACGAAGGCGTCAAATAATTCATCGAATTGATTCACCACTACTAAGGCATTTTATAGCTAGCAATAAAAGGCATAATTACACAGAATCAAGAAAGTCTATTAGTTTAAGAAAACTTATTTGATAGATTTTGATGTGTCAAGATTTATACAACTATCCAAACATATTTTCTGGAGATGTAATTTGTCTCCAGCAGAAGTAGCTGAGTGAATGTCTGCAACCGAGGTGGACAGCCCATCACTTTGGATCGAGCTAATCCTCCTGATCAAAGTGGTTCCTTTTGTCTGCATTGAGGTCAGGAGCTCAGGACCTCTACAGAAACTTTCTCAATTAAAAACAGCCACTGTGTAAATGAGCTAAAGCCTGAAGGAGAAAGAAGGGAAAAAAGAAACAGTATCAAGAAGTAGCTTTTCATATTGATGGTAATTGATTCATAGTTTAATTGATTTGATGTTTCTGGAAAAAACAAACTTCTGTACTCAAGGCGGAAAAATAAAAGCCAGTCTTATGTTTTAGGGAAAAGGGGAAAATACAGACCCACTGATGATGTGCTGTTCAGAGTTCAGGAAAACTAGAAAACAAAGCGAAGAAGACAGAGCACAGCAAGGCGCAAGTAAAGGAAAAACTTGCATCACATGAAATGTAAATATAAACTTTTAAGACAGATAAGCAGCAGGAGTCAAAAAGGCCTGAAAAGGACAGAGAGGAAAACAAAAAAAAACAAAAAAACATTCCTGAAACTTTTTCTTTTCAAACTGTGGGAGCTTCTGTAACTTAGAGGAAAGAATAACTAGGCAATATTTCCTCCAGACACCCAAAACGTGTTTGAGATTAGTAGTAAAAAAAAAAAAAAAAAAAAGGTACTCACTTAAACAAAAATTCACACACATAGCCTAATACAGAACATGATCACCCAAACCGGTTTCCCCTCACTAAGTTAAGGCTTTTGAGATTAAATGCACACCACATCAACACAACCAGGAAATTCACACAAGATAAAAAAGTAAAAAACTCCATGCAACAAGTGTAAAAAAGTGGAACAACAAGGAAATAAGATCTGAACGCAAAGTACAAAAAGAAAATGTCTGAAATCTGCAGTAAAAAGCATTTCTGCTCCCTGTCAGAAATGAAGATCAGTGGGTTTAATCCTCACCGAAAGCTTTTCAAATCAAAAGCATGTCATGATGGGTAAAAACAGAGAACTTAAAATCTTCAAAACTTTACTGTGGTAAAAATGAATGGCACTGGTTTCAGATTCATTTAGAAATGTCTTAGCCATGACCAGGTGCTCTGAGGAGTTAGTTTTAGGGAAACCTGGAGGCAGGCACAGCTTTTTGCCCTAAATACAATAAGAAATTAACTCCATGCAGACTCACTGCTGAAGGATGTTAAAGTTTACCACAGAACATTTGGACAATCCAACGAACTGGAGGGAGAATATAGTCTGGTCACAGGAGACCAGAATTACATTTCTGTATGTAACAAAATGCACCGTGTTTAAACTGGACGCAAACATCAAGTGACGGAGATGTTTGGGTTACTCTCAACAAGGTGAATCAAGTGTGGATTTCGAAGCTTTTAATTGGTTTCAAACCCATTGATGTCCCAGTCAATCTGACTCAAACTAAAAAATCTCTAAAAAAGTTTTTTAAAAAGGTTTGTGTGGATGAACCTGTTCTTTTACCTTTTCTACTTGGTACTAAAGGAATTTTCAGTAAACATCTGCTACACTTATATGATGTGTGACTTCACTTAGTGCACCCAATTTCTGGAATATTTTGTTTTGATGCAATTGTGACAGAAATCTGGTGCAAGTTTCAAACCAATGGCCACATGGACAATTTTTTTTTTACTGAGAAAAATGTCTTTTTTGCTTCACCAAATGGTATGAATCCTTCTTTTTAACACCTTTTATCTTTAGGTAAAGAACCTATGCCATGAAAACATAAAACAATAAAATCTGTTAAAAAAAAATATCTATGATATCTTTTGTTGAACTAATTTCAGCAGATAAATTTGTGTGAAGTTCAAATGTTGGTTCCTTCACTTATGCACAAACCTGTACCTTGCATGGGCTGTTGTATGAACACAAGGTGGATTCATGAGCTGGGATGGATTTCTGCTGTGTGTGAATGTGTCTGTCAGTGTTTTACGAGGTCTATGTAAAGAAAACAATAAAAAGACATTGATGAAAAAACAACAATATAATCTGCAACAGAAGAGTAGGTGAACACTTCCTATGTACATCACAGGTAGATTCTATGCTTAGGAGTCAAGACGTTGTTGGATTTTGACAGACAAAAACAGGAGATTGGCATGCTCACACTGTGCTCGATGACCTGTGAGAGACTCTTTCGCTGCTGCAGAGAGTTTGATTTAATCTCCAGCAGCAGAGAAAACCATCAATTTGACAAAAAAAAAAATCCCGTCTCAAGGTAGGAAAAGGGGCACGTTCATCACTGCGTGTCAGTACTCTACTAACCATCATGCAGTCTGAACAAGCCAGTCGCCAGAGTAAAAAGTTGCATTTTCTTTTAGGAAGACTTCCTGGAAGTACGCTAACATTTTATTCCAGCGAGGAGGCTGTTCTAAATAAGCTATAGCTAGTGAGACATGTTGAAGAAAACGCCGCCTAATTTTAGAAAATTGGACACCCTGGGGGTAGAACAACTCTTATTCGGTGACACTAAACTTCATGCACTTTTCTAAAAGAACACACCAATGGCACACGCAAAAAAACAAAAAACAAAAACGGCACACTTCAGGCATTCCCCTTTACTCACGTATGCAAACTGTGATCCTGATTGTTGCTATTTGAAGGAAATATACAGAATTAAACTGGGCAGGCTTCCTTTAAGAGTGAGGGAAGTGACTGACAGATCCTAACACGGGTTCTTCGCACAGATACCTACAGCGCTGCTGTCCTTTTTGCCTTTGTGAGACGAGGCCACAACAGCCAGATACTGGATGACCTTCTTGGTGTTCTCCGTTTTCCCGGCACCAGACTCGCCTCTGAAGAATGGGGGAAACAAAGTAAGAACGGGATTAACAGATCTCAAGAGAGAGAGAGAGAACCATAAGGATAAATAGAACTGACAGGATTTTTGTTCACAGTTCAACAGTCCAGTTTAATTTGATGGGAATCATGTGCTGCAGAGATAACTGCGCCACTGCCTGACCCAAAGTAAAATCTAACTTGCCGTTATGTAATCTGATACTTTGATAAAGTGGAATTTTTCATGTCTGAAAATTCAGCTGATCTGGGATTATTAAGTCATTTCAGGCTTTTGGTGGTATGCATCTTACATTTGGATATATGCCAATTTTCAAGTCACAAAGAATCAAAACATGGTTGTGGGAATCAAAAACAACCTGGAATAATCCTGCTGCGATACAATAACTCCTGCAACATGGCAGAGATAATTTAACTGAGTCGTTATCCTACCAATGACTTTACTTTTAAATAACCTCAAGCACTTTGCAACAGGGTTGATATTATTCCAGCTTTATTAGTCAAATAGTTCATATACATGGTTGGGATTATTGTCCCTTTAATCCAGTGTTCGGGTTTTAACCATGTAACCCCCAATTTCACCATCAACATTAAAAAGAAATCTGTTCAAGATGTAAAGAAAAACCTAAGACTGATTGAAAGGATGCCAACACCTTCAAGCTTTCCCGACATTTACAGAAGCCCACATGGACGAGGCAAATGTTTTCTGCAGATATTTTTATGTTCAGAGGAGACAAAGATCAGGTGTTATTAAAAGCTTCCAGGGTCACAATGACAAAATAAATGTTTGAAGGAGTCCAGGTGGCTTTCAAACCTTAACACACCATATCAGGCAGGCCAAACTAAGGCTTGTTACTGGTCACTTACAAATCTCTTTTGGATCTAAATTAAAGTTATGGGAAGGCCATCAGACCGCTCCAACCTGAACTATGAGCCTCTACACCTTTTTAAAGTCACTCAAATGTTTTCACAAAGCAACATGGACAGATTATTTCCCTCCACACAACAAACTTGGATACAGGAGCCTGATTAAACCCAGAGACGTCAGGCAGAGCACACATGCAAGCTTGTTCGAGGGTCCTTAAAAGGCACGGGAAACTCTGTTAGGGTTTGGCAGCTCCACGAGGAATCCAACTGTGGTGTCATGTTTAGGCTGAGTAAGGACGTACAACATCCAGACTCAGGCTGCAGATATTTGGGAATGCAGATTAAAATGCATCCAAAATTTTCTTCTGTTCATTAATTGGTGACTTATCACTGAAAGCAGCAACTTTATAATTATGTGCAATGTTTGTCTTGGCTCTTCTATGAAGTTTTACTGTGTCGTTTAAAGAGGGAAAATATCCACATTTAAAAAACTCCCCAAATATTTAGACTTTAAATGATATGCAGACAGGCTGTTGAGTGTCAGCACAAATATGGTAAGACAGTTTTAGTTTAGCTTTTTCAGATAAAAATGAAAAAATAAGTAAAATATTATTGGGGGGAAGCTCCTTGCACTTTATGCTCTTCATAGATTTCACTCATGTCCTGCCCTGTATTATATTATTATACGTCAACATCTACAAAATGCGTTTACTATATTTCTAAGCATTTAGAAATGCTGAGTAGAGGGATATGATTTAATTAAAAAAACATCTCCTGTAGCCAAATATTTCTACTTATTACTCCTGAACTGCAGATGTAATGTTTAAGACAAGGCACAAGTCAACATCCTGACAGTTTCTCCCTCTAAACTCTTTTCATTCATGCTCCATACAAATTTACCTTTGTGTTAAACATCTGATATTTGGCTGCTGGTATAGAGTTATCTAAACCTTTCCAGTTTCCCTCTGATAAGAAAGCATAATCGCTGAGGAAATTGCTTGATGGGAAAGAATGCACTGCATCCTGGTTGCAATAAATTAAGAACAAAGATGGGGAAAGCCTTTTTCTCTCAGCTGGTTCAGGACACAGAGAACATTTCTGTCCAGATATTGAATGAAGTTATACAGTCAGATCTGTCTGAGCACACTTTGAAAATGGAAACTTTAATTATGCATTTTATGTAATCTGTTGATGCATGCGTTTCATCTGTACAGCTCATTCATCCCCTCTCCCCGCCTTGTTTTTACTTTAAGTAGTTGCATGCAACACACCTGTACTGGCACTGGATGAAGCCAAGATATGACATTCAGCTTGAATGACTAATAACATGATAAACTTTTAGTAAATAAACAGGCCAAAATTTAATTAAAGTTAATGCAATGAGTCAAACTGTCTCTGCAACTGTTCAAAAATTCTCAATAATCTGTTTAGCTAAAATAAACAGAGCAGAGCCCAAACATTTGCAGAGCTAATCTGGTTCCTCCATCAGAGTTCAGGACACACTTCCTGACTAAATCCCTGGGTGACAAGCAAGGACACGGATCTCCCAGAGAACTGCAGAAGCTCTAGCATGAATAGACAAGAAAGGAGTTTTCATTTACTTTTTGCTGTCTCATTTATTTTTGGCATCTGGTTTAGATCTCTGCTTGCATCAGCAGTATGCAACTGTTCTGTGACATCAGGTCCCATAACACAACATAAATGTGAGAGACGTTTGGAGTTTGTTTCACTTACGTGCAGAGAATGGACTGGTCCTCACGATCTGCAAAATCAAAGAGAGTGGCAGCATTATATATTTATGGCAAGTGATTCAGAAGCATATGAACAATGGGATGAATTAAGTTCACCTGCAAAAGAACTAAAACTAAATGCTATTTGGGGTCTATACACCAGCTGGTGGTAACAGCGTTTCAGCTCATTGATGTGGTCAAGGGTCTGAACTTGCAGTGGTGAGAGGAAATATTTCCTCTCAGATTTGTTATTTTTGCTTTTTTTGGTCACACTTGAATATTTCAATAGAGCTCAGTTTATTTACAGATTACTGATTTGTAAAAAAAAAAAAAAAAAAACACGTATCTAATATAAAGGCCACATTGCAAAAGAATAAAACAAACAATATTCTCCTTATATAGCGATACAGTCAATTCAGTCCAATCATACCGATTCCATGTATTCCAGTTCAATGCTGGTTAAATTCGTTGATAACGGAGAAAGTTACAACCACAAAGAAAAATGCACACACTCTTGATCAAAATGTGTTCTGGTCTACGCTTGACTGGCAAGTTGATAAAGTAAATGTAAACAAACCACACCACCAACCACAGACTGGTCTTATTTCATCCAAACTTTCCTTGCATAAGTAACAAACAGCAAAGCAAAATACTGCACCAAGAAGCAGATATAACTAAACAAAAGAAAATCTGATATATTTAAATTCTGTGCCCAAAGGATATTTAGTCACACATACAAATGCATATGTGTCCATTTTACTTTTTGCATTTAAAGGTCTCAACTTACCTTTAAATGCAACTAATATTACAAAAACAAAACTCAAGTATTGTTTTGTTGGATGTTAAACTTTGTGCCAAGAGAAATTTGGAAGCAGGAGTCTGTAAGAGGGCAGCTGTTCTTGCAAAGCACTACATATAAGTCACTCCAAATAAATGGATTCAAACTCTGATACATTCAGGTCAGCTTGTTTTATGATACAATTCAGTTGGATTAGTTTTACAGCTCTCTAAAATTACTCTGGTGTGAAACCTGAAGTTCATGTAGTGTGAAACTAACGTCATACCGCAACAGTTTTTAGCCAACTAATCTGAGTGATAATTCATGTGCTTCAGTCCCTGTAAAACACCTCCAAGCTCGATGCTGAATTGTCGAGAGCAACTGCTGCACCAGGAGAATCACTTCCTGTAATGTTTAAATGCAGAGTCAAAAACTAAGTTTCTTTACAGATCTGCTCCACATATAACACAAGCCAGTGCAGACGTGGTTGGTCAGTGTTAACTTGACTCTCCATTCCTCGTAGGCAGTCACAAAACATGCAACCGGTTCCTACTCTGCACTTCCTAATTAAGGCAGAGGGAGAGGGAACGTGCGACGGCCAGATAAGCGTCTTTTTGAACACTGTCCAAAAACACAGCTCACTCAACAAAACCTAAAAGGGAACAGAAATGCTTAAACACGTTTATGAGACAGAGTCAGACATATGAAGTCCATATGATTGTTAAAAAAGGCAAGAGATCTTTACGCCTCTAAATATAGTGGGAGCACAGAGGAATAAAATGGTTTTCTCCTGCAATGAGACAGCAACTCCCTTCTGGGGATTTCACATTTTATCTGCTGCACATCAAAGACTGAAGGGTAATTTTGGAGGCATGGGATCTCAGCCAAGCTGGGGTTGAATGTTTCAAAGCTTAGGAGAATAATCTGAATTTGTGGTAGTTATGCATCACTTTGACTCCAACATGAGAATTATTCCTACTCGACTAGTCAGTGTGAAACATCCCGCTTTATTGGTTTCAACTTCATGGGAAATACAGCCAGCATTAACGCTGCATAAACTTGCCCTTAGGAGCAGATTTATGTTTCATTAACTAAGAAATGTAAAAATAACTAAGCTGAAACACACATTAAGCATTACTGGTCATCCTGGAGGAAAAACAGCTTCTTTTCAGCACCATTTTAAAAATAGAAAGCCATTCTAGTCAGGCAGATACTTGTTGATTTCCTCAAGTAAAACAATATCTAGAAGTTAACATACCATGGAGAAAAAAGTAATTTCTGTCCTACCATCACAAACGGAAGCTGGTGCAAAGAAGACAAATTGAATGTGTGGAAAGACACTTCTTTCCCCGGTACAGTGGAGGTCCTGTGACAAAATGGGAACCTTCTTCGAGAGCTTGGCCCCAGACTTCTACACATAACAAAAGATGTTAAATAAAAATCCAGTGAACTCTGCCAGAATATGAACAGGCAGTCACTGTATCGTTCAACAGGATAATGATCCAAAAACAAGGCCAAATCAATACAGCAATAATCTCCCAACCACAAAGTTAAACCTTTTTATAAAGATTTCTTCGACTCCATGTCTACATCCAACAGAAGACCAGAGGGAAATAAAGGCTTAACATGACTCCCTGCGTCAATGGGAGAGAACCAGTTTAACCATTTTTAGCTCAGCAATACCAGAGCTCCACTCAGAAATGCACAACTTCCAATAAAGCCACATGGGGGGAAACATTCTGCAGGTTTATCCACTCAAGACAGAAAAAACAAACAAAAAGATGGCGGCGATTTCACACCACAATATCACGGCATGTTTTTGATCCCAGTTTTCCCTTTGATCATTTATGCACACGAATGAAGCAGATTTCTGTTTGTGGCACCACTGTGACTGCAAGTATTAATTCCCCTCCACTCATCATATTCTCAAAAATCTGGGCTTTCTGTGGACATCCGCAGAGACCTCTCACGGACCCCGGGGGGGAAGAGATGACAAATTTTATTCACACGGTCATAAAGCGCACTAAGAGGTATGAATCTTGTGAAATATTACTGGACAACATGTTCTATTGGCAAAAGGTCAGGTGAGAAGGTGACGTTCTAACAGGAAGGTAAAATAAATGCATAAAAAATATCTTGTTTTTCCTTTCTTTTTCTTAATTTAAATATTTTTACAGGAGGTCACATTGAAAACACTATTGGAAAAGTTATTCATAAATACAAAGGGGTGGTCCATTAACTAAATTATGCAGAAACCGTAATGCGTCATCAGTCCTAAACAAATGTTTATTCTGAGGTATAAGCATAAAATTAAAACAAGTTTTTTTTTTTTTTCCTGCTTTAAGCATGTAAGGTGCACCCATAAACTGAGTCCTGAGCTGTAATGGTGCTTCTGCAAAGGATACATTGAAGGCATATAATCCAAACACCAGCAGAAATACCAGTCAATCCACCCGTTTTCTTGTTTACCTCCACAGCTACAGTGTAAATATGAGCTCTCACGTAAACACCAACTTCCTGTGCGCTGGTTTGTCCCAGGAGGTCTTGGATTAGCAGCGATGGTTGATCAAATTTGATATTCGCATAAAACCATCAATATATATATATATAATTTCTTTACATTTCATGCAAATAAAAATCTGAAAAGTTCAGGGTACAGATGAATTCTGCCCCCTTTACTTTGACTACTCTCGATAAAACACAGTTCCTTCAGTCAGACGTCAAACACCCGCCCGGGTCAAACTTTATCTCTGGTGATCTGTGAAGGTTTATTAGAGAACTGTAGAGTGCAAAGTATTTGTTCTGCAATTAGAAAGTTTGTACCACAAAACGATGTGCCATTGGGCAAAGCACTTATCAGAGAAGCATCTAAGAAGTTTGTTGCTGCTCTGGAGATGTTGGCGAGATCCACAGCTAAGCTGGGAGAATCAATTGACAAATTCATTATCATGGACTTCACAAATCAAGCTTTTATGCAAGAGCAGAAAGATGGAAAGCCTCTGCTGAAAGAGAGACATCCCTAGTTTACCACAATTGATGAGGGAAACTCAGCAAACATGTTGAAGAAAGTTTTCTATGCAGATTAAACAAGTTAGTTTTGGGGCAAACTAAGGCTGCACAAAGCTCCAAACACAACACATGGTGGTTCACCTTCCCCCAAGACGGTAATCCTCAAATCTCTTCAAACACATGTTCATGTGTTTGAAGTCAAAGCTCAGATCCAAATCCAATGGAGAATCAGGAACAAGAATTTGGAAAAGGAAAAAGATAACATTTTAAGCAGAAGAATCTAAATGAACTTCAGCCCTTAGATGTGAAACTTTTGCTGCTATAAAGTTGGTTCTCCAAACGTTTTCCCTCAGATGGGATTTTTCAGATTTTTATTTCTGAAAGGTTTGAAAACCACGTTTCAATTCCCTGACACTTCCCAATTAGGCACTACTGTGTGTCGTTTTGCCACACTACATCCCAATGCTGCCGTTTGTGATTAAAATGTGACAACATTTAAAGGCAGTTCAATGGACTATAAATATCTTTGTAATTTATTTTGAGAGGACATTAGATCATTTTATTATATACTTGTGTAACTCACTAAAAATGTGCAAAAGTAAAAACAAAACTGAAAGCTGGCATAACGTGCATCTACGTTTTGATCTAGCCGCAACTTTTATTACATGTAATCAAACAGTTCTTTTACAATAAATATAACAACATCTTAAATTTCCTTTTTGGGTAATAATTTTCTACCACATATACAGTCATTCTGAATGGAAAAGCTCTGATATTACACAGAATGATTCAACTTTGGACACTGTTAAAACTGCAAATCATCCTTCATAAGTTTCCTTCAAATATTCTGTGTCATGAAGAAGTAGCAGCAAAACTGAAGGGGAGATTTTGGAAGAAGGAAATGCTTTACTGCCCTCCGCCCATCTCTCAATCCAGATGTCAACTCCTTTGAGAAAAAGTCCTCATGTCAACATGAAATCAAGTGGTGCAAAAAGCTCCCTGGAAACAGATTCTGTGGGAAATGAGCTGTTGTGAAATCGCATCACTGCAGTTTGAGCCAAGAGCCATTTACTGTAAGCACGGTGCTGCCAAGGCCACATTCGTCACCTCTCTGGTACACTGACTCCGAAACGGGCCTGAAAATACTATTCAGGAACCTGCCAGTTTCCTCATCATCGTTGCAATATAGCAAGCAGAAAGGAAGCTTTGAGGACTTGATAGTTATCACAGGTCTGCAAGTGAAACTGAAGTTTAATTCAAACGGGGGGAAAACAAGTTAAAACAATTAATCACACTGAACATAAGATGATCAGGAAATTCCTTAAGTTAGTTAAAGTCACTGTTTGACTGTCAGTGATTGCTCTGACCTACATTTCTATCCACTGCCCTGACAGGCTGCAAGGGCGAAAAACTGCAACTTGACGACTCCTTCATCTGAGGGGTTGAGCCATTATGATTTCACACACTCCTAGTTTGTGCATATCCCTTTTATCAATCAAAGCTGTAGCTTTCCTGGGACTTCTCACAATTACTAATCATATATTTGAAACTATTTATATTTTTATAGATATAAAAATATCCTTTAAATTGCTCCTCCACATCCAAGTTAGCATCCTTCAATTTAGCTCTTGATGAAAGGAAAACTTAACCACACTTACAAACAATGGATTATATTTGATCCACTCTTGCAATGATCTGCACTGTTTTATATTCAAAGTTATACAAAAGCTGATTTGAAAACTTTCAGGGTCCAGCTTAAATATTTTACCACTCTACACACGTCAAAAAAATATCAAACTAATGACAAGGTTAATAAAAACATATGAAAAGTATTTTTTTTTATGTTTTAATTAAGACTAATTTAGAACGGGTTAATCTTAAAACAGACTGAAAACAACTGTTTGAGAAATCCTACCTTGCATCATGTTTCTGTAGGCATTGTCAGCTATAGAGTAGATATGAGGGGGGATTTCATGCCGTTTCTTCCCTTTGTACATGTCGATGATCTTCTCGGAGTAGATGGGCAGCATTTTATACGGATTCACCACCACGCAGAACAGGCCAGAGTACGTCTGTGAAGAAAACACAGAAATGTCACATTCAAAACCTGGAGGATGTTTTTGCTTTCATGGCTGTTAGAAGACAGTGAGTAAGGAAATTATGTTTTTGTGACATAATTTAAGAAGCGATTGTGTAAGAAAACGTCTTCATGTAAAGATATTTCAGCCAAAAACCCCCCCAAAACAATAAAGCCAAGATATTATAAGCGTTTCCTTCAGATCCCTGGCAACCAAATATGCACAATCAATATCACTCAGAGGCAATTTGCATGTTTTCTGCAGCGTACTTACATAAATGAGCCCGGAGAAGTACCTCTCGCGTAGATTGTGCAACACAGAGGCTTCATTAAGGCAGGTGAGCTCGGCCATGTCCTCCACCTTGCTGAACTTGGGCGGGTTCATCTTCTGGATGTCGTCCTTGTTGACGGTGACCTTCTTGCCGTTATCAGCCAGCTCCACCAGCACCTCGTCGCCGTGCTCCTCCTTGACGCTGGCCGCCTCAAAGCCGTGCCTCTCCGAGGGGATCCACACCAGCTTCTTGGCCGACCAGTCGGCCTGAGCCATGGGGCTGTTCAGGAAGTCCTTATCGACGAAGAGGAACTTCTCGTCCTCTGACGGGGCCTTGTTGGACATCTTGGCTAGTGGTGGAGGGCCAGATGCTGAAAAGAATCGGCACATCAAATGTTAGAAATGGATGTTATAGTCAAACGACACCATATCTCTGGGATCACAATCGAAACCATTTGAGGACAGGGAGAAAGAATAGAGTGAACATTAGAACAAGTCAAGCTTCTTCATATTTTAAATACTGCATTAAAACCAGCTGTATATTATTGTAACTGTGCTCTTATATTCATTTTCAGAATGACCCTGATAGGCCTCTATAAAACCCAGTGAAACTTCTGGAGGAAAACTGCTATAAAAAAAAACAAAGCAACCCATTCAAACCGAGTAGAGTATAGGTCAGAGAAGTAGCCAGGGGGCCAATGGTAACTCTGGAGGAGCTGCAGAGACTCACAGCTCAGGCAGGAGAATCTGCTGACAGAACTACCATTAGTAGGGTACTCCACAAACCTGGCCTTCCCGGAAAGCCATGAGCAACATCTCCAGTTTACCATCAGCCAGGTAGAGAACACAGCAGACATGGAGATGAAAGACGCTCTGGTCGGATGAAACTCACATTTCCCCAATTAAAACATGGTGGTGGCATCATCAGGCTGTGGGAATGCTTTTCTTAAGCAGAAACCAGGGAAGCTGCTGAGCACTGATTATTCATTACTGAAAAATAAACTTGTATCAAACAACCTGAGACTGAGACAGAGGTTCACCTTCCAGTGGATCAGTGCCCCTGAGCCTTACAGCCAGTTACACTGTGGTGGTTTAAATGAAACTATTTTTATCTCTTAGTCAAAGTCCAGATTTAAATGCAATTGGAAAAGAGTGCTCCCCATCCAGTCTGACTGTCTTTGAGCTATTCTGCAGAGAAGAAATGAGATGCAGCCATAATTGCAACAAAAGGATGTTCTACAAAGCTTTGATGAGGGGGCCTAAACACAAATGCTCACCACACTTTTCAAATTTGTAAACAAAATATATTTACATTTTCCTTCCTATTCATCTATCAGACAAAATACATTCACGTTTTGCAACGTGACGAAATATGAGTAAGATGATAACCGTGAATACTTTTCCAAAGAACTGTAATCCAGTAAAATCATGTCTTGTCTGTAGCTAAAAGACATAAAATGCGTTTTTTTTGTGTGTCCCCCCCCCCCATTAGGGAGTTTCAGAAAGCAGCCATTCTCACGGACGTCCACCTCCCTCTCGACCCCACGCGTCACACGGGAAACGAACAAACAATTCCCCTCTCAACTGCAGACATAACGACTGAGGCTGGGAAATTGGTTTTAATTAACCCCACAACATCGTGTCAACAAATTTATCTGTAAGACAACCCAAACAACTCATACCGAGCGACTTGTTCTGCTACTGAACCATCGAGTTCCTCTTAAATTTAATAACCACAATTTTTTTTTTTCCCCTGTCCCTCCATATCTCTCTCTCTCAGTCTCCTGCTTAGGGAAGCTTCAGTCTCGTGCTGTGATGACCATATAAGGGCTCCTTCTCTGGAGCAGGGCTCCTTTCTGCGGACCTAAACAGCAAGGCAAGTGAATTCCCAAACAAAGCCCATATAGGGAATAGTATGTCTCTGGTCGGCTTTGTCGTTTACTGCAAAATGATAACAGCGAGGCAGAGAGGCTGAGGGGGCTCGGGACTTTAACAACCACGTTTCACATGGGCCCCTGTTGGAATTCATTTTTAAATGTTGCAGTCAGTGGCTGCATTATGAACAAGTGTCTGGCTTTTAGAGAGACCTGCAGAGGAAGGCGACATATAACAAACTGGAGTAGCTGCATCCTTCTGAGCGCTTTTGCAGAGAAAGTAAGAGTATAAGGCAGACAGGGACTACAGTGACTCCCATGCAAGGTGGAGCAGCTTTCCGGCTTTTCTGACTAAAGAAGACGATCTCCAGGCGTCTCAGAACTAACGCGACCATCATCACTGTGAAACATGGTAGTGGTAGCATCATGCTGTGAGGAGGTTCCTCTTTAACAACAAGAAAGAAAGCTGATAGGGAGATAGATGGAGCTTAATTCAAGAAAACCTGGAGGAAATCATTTCATCCATGAGGTTTCCATTTCAAAGGCCGATGAACCAACACTGTTTGGGTACAAAAGTGATATGGATCCTATTTTATAGCATTCTGACCGGATTGTCGTCCAACTGAACACAATAGAAATGAAACCACTGTTTTAGTGAACTGCTGGTTTAAGACAGCGCCCACTTCTCCATCACTGAAGCATCAAATTTATTAAACAATTATCAGGAATATTTTTCACCCCTTAATGGGAAAGTTGACAACTACAGCTAGTTTGGTTAAATAAATCTAAAGCAAAAAACAAACAACAACAAAAAACAACTCCAAAAGACGTACTTCTGTATTCATGACAAACTCTGTGAAGCTTTCTGGATGGATCATAAATCACAAATCTTTCTCTCTGGAGACTCTTGCTTTTATCTTTTTATTCGTGGAGTCGGCCACAAACCCAGTGGGAACTAAGTAATAAAACAGCCCCAACCTTCCCGAGAACACTTATAAACCCTCCACTGATTTTAAAAAAATAAAAAATAAAAAAAGCTATCCACCTAAACAGACTATTTACAGAGAAGATGACCACCTAAAAACCTTCCGTCAACCTATCAAAAGTGGCCAAAGATCAGAGATGAAAGTCTTTGTAAGGGATTGTGAGAGACGGGGGGAATCAGCTGATGCTTTGATGGTCTGCAGATAAAAGTAAACGGACGTTTCCTGACACACCCCGTGTTTAAAGGAGACACTGCTCCTCCTCATGGTCTTCCAGCTTTCCTTTTACGCAATTTCATTTAATACCCACATCAAGCTTTTGATCGTTTAAAATGTTGTGTCAAAGTTTTTGCATCTTAAAGAAGACTGAGTGAAGTGATTGTCAGAGTTTGACATAAACAAACTAAAAACTTGAGATGAAAAAAAAACACTCTGAATCAGTTACAATGTCTGTAGCCAAACTACAGTTGAGCAAATTGAACTAGGTTAAATATAATTCAGTGTAAACACCAAATGTTTTAGAATATGTCTGTATAATTTGGGTTGTAATAACATTCTTAAAAAAATGTGTTCAAAGTCATTTTGAAGCATTGATAATGTCTTTGTTAAAAATAATAAACTCAGGGCTGCCCTGGAGACTTTATGACCTTTCTATTTGTGGTTGGGGGAATTTGACCTTTCAGGCCAGTAAATCATGTTCATAATTTCCTATCTGAAATGCTCCACAAACATTTATGTTATCATCAAACTGAGAAACTCAGATGCTTCTGAGCGTTAAAGAAACGCGTTAAAGAAAAGCACACACAACAGAATCATGTTTTCTGAATTTAGCACTTGATTTCTAAAAGGTTCTTATCATAAACTTTAAGAATGCAGAGCTATCAGGCTGAACGCAGAATACAAATGTAGTCAAATCAAAACTCCCTGCTCCTTCAGTGAGAACAAATATAATGTCACAAAATAAAACCACTCATCATTCAAACATCATTGGACCCGTTAAGGTCCAATTGTAGCTCAAAAAGCTTTGGCCCAAAGCCCAGTAATAACTTCACGTCTATGTTTATGAGAACAGGAGAGCATTTCCAGCTTGCCTTGACGTTCTGCATCTCCAAATAAATTAGACATGATTGTCATGCAAGTATTAACTTCACAGGACTGCGTTTGGAAAGCAGGAAACTCCATTAATCATTAGTCATGCTTTTATCGAGATAAAAGTGGGACTTCCTTTTTTTTAATTCTCAATCCTGCGTCTCTCCGTTAAACAATTTGCTCTGTTGAATTAGCAATAAAACTCCTCCTTGGTTGTATTCACAAAGCAGCGGTAGCAACATTGTGTTACACATATTATCTGGCCCGTCAAATAACAAAACAACACAAAATCAGATGAACACAAATCAGACGGAAAGCGTAATTGGCCAATCCGAACGCGTTAATTGGTTACTCATAACAAGAGCGTGAGTTGACTAATAACTTGACGCTCACACAACTCGACGGGCTAATTAGCCAATTATATCCAATTAAAAAAAAAAGTAGGTTAAAAAAGAAAGAAGAAAAAAAGCAGTAACGCGGTTAAGTTAGAAAGTGCTGCTGACGCCTGACAGGTGCGCTTCAGTCAATTTCAAGATATCCCTCCGCTGTGAAATACTCACATAACGAGAAGGAAGTTCGGATTTGGAAAGCTGGAGTTTGGAGAAGGTGGCCGTCGACGAGGTGCTCCCCAAGCAAGCAGTCCAAATGACCCCCGTCAATTTAAAAGCCCGACCATTTAAACTGTGCCTCCCTTTCGCCTCCTCCGCCAGCGTCGAGGAGCGAGGCTGCGGACATGCGCAGTAAGGTCCGCCGGGGGGTTCGAACAGGAGAAAAGCAGAGTTGATGAAGTTTCAGAGGATGGAAAGTCAAATTACTACCGCATGTAACCTTATATTATCATAGACTAGAATACTTCAGAAGATTACCCTGACAGTGGATTTGCTTGTGCAGTTTAATTCAGGTCAATATCTGTGCTTAGACACAATATTGAGAAAGATAAAAGTACATCTGGGGTTTTGCACGTCACTATCAACATGACTGGGTCTTTATGCCAGACACTGAAATAATTTCTTTCTCACCTCAAGCAACACCTGCCTGGTAATTAGCAAATATTGCTTAGATCCTTGGACACATTAGGAAAGGAAATTTATTTGAATTATTTGTTTAAGAAAGGTTAATCAATCAGATGTCCTCGTATTTTATTTTTCCATATGGTCCAATCAATGACAGCAAGATGTCTGGGGTATTTGGCAACAAAACAAGCCCAAAGTACCACCCCTCCGTCACCATGCCTGACAACTGGAAGGAGACGTTTGTGATGAGAGCAATCATATCCGCTTAGGAAGATTTATGAAATCAGGTGCAAGTTTGAAAATCTAAGTAATGCTACTAAAGCCTTTTAGAAAAAAACAAAAGAAAACAAAAAACAAAAAAAAACAAATAAAGCTCGGCAAAAACAAGCTTTATTCAATCTTTTGTATTTGCACAGTAATGCATGTAACATGCTGGCATAGATCTGCAGAGTGTTATGTGCTCTGACCTTGGGGTGTTCTGGTCGGGAGTTATGGAAAACTTGTCAGCGTTTGCTCTTGAGAATTATTCTCTCTCTCTAAAAAAATGACAGACTTCACATTGTTGGCCTTACAACTCTCCCCAGATTGAAGGACAGCAACAAATCGCTTCTCTGAAACCGGCACTGCAGTCTTTCCACCTGGCCTCTGTGTGAAAACACACATCTAATTGTTCCAGAGCAGCAAAATGAAAAATAGTCTTTCACTGAGATGGTCACACTGATGATTATCAAATGCTTTTCAAAAACAACACTTGGCTGATCCTTTCTTCCTATACTCAGTGAAAGCAGCAAAAAATTTCTTAGTGTTTTCAAATTTCTTTCCATTTTGTAAAAGGATGCACTTATACCCCAAATACCCAATGAAGGAGAGATGGACTGATTTCATTCTTTCCCTCTGTGATGATTGAATGTGTTAGTTTTCAGATTCTCCCCACACAACAGGTCCTTATTTGTTAACCATTACACATTTACTAACTCATTTAATCATTATCTCTATGTCTGTGGTTCAAGGTTTTTAGCTTTTCTTTTCCAGGTTCCCATCATTTTATCTGTTCTGTTCGGCTGTTTTATCTTCACCTTTGGTTCCTTCGTCTGCTTGTTGTGTCCGTTTATCGGAGATTTTGGTTGTCAAAACCTGCCTGCGTGTGGTACCGCTGTCCACCGTTTTGGTGTTTCTCCTCCTCCTTAACCGTAATGTTCTTACGTACCGGCTTGGAGCATCTGGAGTTGGTGGAAGAAAGAAGCCCTGAAACGTAATGTAACTCTGTAGCCTGAACATATTATTAAATACTGACAACCCTTGGGAGATAAGCAATGGTGATGTTTTTGATGTAACATAACAAAATTGATTTAAAGGTTTAGGGTTCTTCATTTTTATGCTTAAAATAGTGACGTAAATAAGCTGGAGTTAACGTGATATTTGCCCTTTAACCAATCTTCTCTAAATTACCATCTGCAAACAATACTGATGGTGACAAGGCAGAAGATAAAAAGCAACAACTTCATCAAAGAAATGGTGAGTTGGTCAGGATTTTGTCGCAGTTTGGTTCATTTTTCAAACAAATATATCAGTTTAATATTATTATAATTTAAAAAAAGCCAAGATTTCCACAAAGAACAATTTATGGATTATTGTAATAATCTACATTTTCCTTTAAGAGACGTGATGTGTTCATTCTAAATAATAAAACATAACAAAGCAGTGCATTATTTAGCCAACAAGGATATGACCATTTCAGAAAATATACTAAAGGCTTGGAGAGTTTTGTTACCAGAAAGACACTGGAAGCAAATGAGTAAAACACATGGCGCTAGTTATATTTAAGGCCCTGAAGAAGAGGGTTTCACCACGTCTATGTCAATCGTTTAGTAGACCTCACCATAATAGTTCTATTTTGAGAAACTGAAGAACTGTACCTGAACACATTTGATGTTGGTTAGAAACTAAATAATGGAAATTATCTAGTGACGACAGAACTGGCAATGAACGTCTGTGGGCTCCAGTCCAGCGTATGGATCATGAAATGTGTTCCCTGTCCTGATAAGGAAGACCTGCGGAGGATTCCCCTTCACTGTAACGTCTCTGGAGCGTTCCCCCCAGCACACGACTCATACTTAAACCAATTAATGTGAGATTTCTTTGTGAGTTTTCCATTTTTTTTACACCCTCCACATTCCAGGATGGAAAACAAATCCCCCCTCCTTGCCGCATCCGTCCTTTTCCAGTTTCTCCCCAATGGAACTTCCTATATAAGGACACCGTTCTGTTTGTTCCAATAAATCAAGCGTCTTTCCGATGGCGATGGCCTGTTTAGTCCCAGATGCAAAAAACCACCGTGCAGTTGCGTGCCAGCGTGTGTGAAACCTGACGATAGACCAGCATCGTAAAGATGGGGAGGTGTTTATGGAGGAGGCACGCTGGCTGAGAAACGTGGAAGAGATTAAACAAATGCAGGAGATGAGAAGAAGGGGGAAAGTAAGGCAGCAGATGCGTGGCGCAGCGAGGCTGCAATGTGTGCCATATAAGGAGAGTGGAATCTCTGCAGC
The DNA here is from genome assembly GCA_010277015.1 of Poeciliopsis turrubarensis. Classification (NCBI taxonomy): domain Eukaryota; kingdom Metazoa; phylum Chordata; class Actinopteri; order Cyprinodontiformes; family Poeciliidae; genus Poeciliopsis; species Poeciliopsis turrubarensis. Next base: position 5,267,946 of record VMRN01000013.1, read on the forward strand.
TTTCTGTGTTGCTTTCAAAGTCTCATATGAGCAACAACCCCAAGCCCTGGTGACTAAATATGGTCCAACAGGATCAGCATTGTTGAAACAAAGATGCCTCTGAAAGGGATAGCTTTGACAATTTCCCTGCAGTCATCAGTGACAGGTAAATTTAGCGTTCCTGAATATGTGAAGGTAAGAGGTGGTTATAAATCAAGGGAAGAATATCAAGTGTTTTTCTGTTAGAGGAAAGATTAGCAAAGGGTTTGATTCACATCAACAAACTGCACGTATAAGCAACAGCAATTTGACTTCATCTGATTTCACATGGTGGATCAAAATGTCTCAAGGTACTTCGAGCCAATGCAAGGCCAGAGCTAACAAACTACTACATAATTATAGTCAGAATTTAAAACTTACTTACCAGCCTTCTCGATAATATCATTGAAACTCACTTCAGTTGTTGAACATGTGATGACAAAGTTTTGCTCTGCTATTTTGTTGTAAAATGTTGAAATCTACTTTCACAAGACACACAATGCACCGACTGGTGACGTCAAAAAAGGCACCGGAAAAGTTATTGGAGTTCTTTTTTGTACATCCACCTATATTTTTCATATTTTCATCCTATTTTTATTTTATTTTATTTTTTTTTTACAAATTCCTACTTCAACAGTTTACATCCATCTTATCTATATTGTTCAATCACGCTGCCTGATCAGCTCGCAACATCATCGACCCAAATACACAAAGCAGAGTTACCTGTTTGCTTCTTCATCGTGCTTCTTAAGGAAAGTTGGAATTTGTAAAACACTGCAGGAGAAATCAATGCTCCCTAAACGTTTGTTACCGGAAAAAAAAAAAAAAAAACACCTCTGGATTGTATCCTTAAAGTCCATTGCTGTGTGTTGAAGCCAAAATGAATGCAAATGAGGTGATAAATGTGTGGAAACTGGGCCCTTCTTTCCCTACTCCATTCTAGCAAATGAATAAATGAAATGATTCATTCATTTGCTAGACCAAATGAATAAATCACAGAAATAACTTTGGCTACACAACTGATTCAATGCTATGATTAAAAAAAAAAAAGCAAACTGTTATTAGGGCCCTAAATTGTGGTCAGTGCCCCTCATAGTCGTTGGTTGGTTCTGTAACAAATACTTCTTTGTCTTGTATAATGAGGTCCATTCGGTCGCATCATTAGTAAGAAATCATGAAACTAAACAAGAACACTAAGTTTCAGAGCAGCGTGTTCTAAAACAAAGATCTGACCTTTACTTTGTCCAAACATTATCCCTTCCTCCCTTGTCCAGCTGTGTGAGAGAAGGAAAAAAAAAAAAACCCATCTGACCAGTTCCTCAAATTAATTATTAAAAGCTGGGGCAACTCCAAAAGAGCAGGGAGGGAGATAACATGAGTAGAAAGTCAAGAATTAGATCCAGCGAAGTGAAAGCATCCAAATGGAGCAAAGTCAGGAATATTTTTAACGACTCAAAATAATGTGTTATTTTGAGGAGCACTTTGAAATTACATGAGGTCACCGAGAAGCCGTCCATCACCAAACCTACATAAACTGCTTTGCATGTGAACCTCTCATCAGGCTGGTGCATCAAAATTAAAAAAATAAAATTAAAAAGACAAAACATACAACGGGATTTTATAATTTTTTTTGTACATATAGAAATTTTGATCACAGTCCTAATGTTTCAGTTTCTTCGCCTTTATGTCCATAGATGGCCATCTATTGGAGCAATAATATGTTTATAGATATGTTTGACCCTCTTGGAATGCAATTTCATTCTAATTTGAGCTTGGAAGGAAACATAATTTTTCCTCTGCTGCATTGAAGACAAATGGGAGTCAATGCTACCATACAAGCTGTCTTGTTTGCAGACAACTGTTCCATGAAGTAGAGAAGAAAATTCAACCTGTGAGAACAGGAACATCGGCTCCAACAGACGAGCTTATACGGCACTTTCTTTCCTCTTACGGTAACATTTAAGAAAGTTGGAAACGTGCACACACATGTTCAACATCAATTCAAATGTTCTACAGGTAAATTATGAAAACAGTAGAACACACTACTTTCTAAATGTGATCTGTTTAGTTTTCTTTCATTGTCAAACTATGGTGAATTAGCCACTGGACGTATTTGGCCTGAATTTAATGGTGCTAAGGTGCAAGGTTAATCCAAACTGATAATGCTTTCTGATATGGACGAAATTCTGATTATGACTCCCAATTACATTTGAGTTTTGTATTACCATAAAGACTTTCAAAGAAAATGTGTGTTGATGTAACTTTATGGGATGATTGTTTATAAACACAAGTAAACTATGAAAACGTCTGTAGATAAAATATATATATGTCTGGATCTTGGAGAAACCAGGCAACTAGCTACAAAAAAAGAATTTAAAAACGCGCCATCTAAAGTGGTGGTGTCCAGTTCTGGCTTGCATGTTTTACATAAGCCCCTGATGCACCACACCTCTTTCTGAATGACTGAATTACTACACCTGCTATCACGACACATGTTAGCATCCTGCATGTTTAGGGCAGGTTTACCGAAGGATCCTAAAGCTTGTAGGACACCAGTAACCGGACAGGTCAGGTTATCCTGATCAAACAGCAGTCCTTACCATTTCTGTGGTGATATCGCCACCATGTGGCACACAATTAAAACAGCACCTTTTCTGAATGAAGCTCAAAATATCTTGAAATAAAGAATTCTGTATTTTCAAAACAGTAAACGGACATATATTTGTAAACACAAAATATGAAGAAGTTGAATTTTTGTACAAAATGTATTGTTCACATCTGGTGTAAGGAGAACAAGAAAAAAAAAAAAAAAAAACTCACTTCCACACTTTGACAACTTATAAAATACTATTTATCCCCCCTTTTAAGCCTTTCATTCTGCAAGTCTTTTAGATTACAATATAAAATATTTAGAAAATAAGTTGCATTCAGATCGGTGGCGCCGAACTCCTGGGAGAGCCAAAGCATCCTCCAAGTCCGCGAGGTTCGCTGGTCAGCAGCTTAATGTCATGATTCATGTCCAGGAGCTGAGACACTCACAGCAGCGCCTCGCAGCAAAACCTTCCCTCTGTTATCACTGCTGTTCAGGAAGTGAGAAACCAGCCCATACAGCAGAGGTCTATAAAATAAGAATAATAAAAACAGCAAATATGTAATCTTTTTCTTTCCCCACTTTCTTCATAATTTCAACCGTAAGAACCCAGATGCTGTTCTGGGTCAGTATCATGTGATTTAGTGGGCGAGCAAATGCCTTAAAAGTGAAAGACACAGACATCAAACTTTAAAGCCAAACCCTGATCTGAAACATAGAAATATCATTTACTGCTAAACTTAACTCACTTCACATCATCACATTGATCGAGGTTCACTGAGATCTAAAAACTGCTAAGATTTCCCCAGTATTTTCAAGTAAGCACGTTGAAAACAAACAGGTATTTAAGGACTTGCGTGTATAATAAACTATGCAAACTAAATATTTTTGGTTCCAGCAGAAAAACTAAAAATTCGTCCTCAGACTGACTGGATTGTGATGTTGTACAAAACCAGAGAGTTAAATAAAATCAGTTAGATTTTCTTATTTTAAAATGCTGCAGAAAGTTTGTAAAACTCTGGTATTTTTATTTAAGATTATACACTGTGAGGACATCATTGTGTTTGTGCCAAGTTCGCAGCAGACTGTGCTGAGATTTTTCAAATACCGACTCAACCCTTACACAGATTTGGAGCTTGCATCCTCCGAGACTCTCAGCTCAGCGGCCAAAAACTGTCTGTCTAAGGGAGTTTCAGGTTGGCCCGACTCTGTGAAAGCAAACATTGGAGAGAAGTAGATCGTTGGTGTGAAATCAGAGCAAGTTGAAATAACAGAAAGTGAAATATGAAAGGAACGTACAAATTTTCTTAGGTGAAAATGCTGACGGTTTCATGACTTGTGTGTGCTTGATCTCGACACAATTAGCTTGGGCTTGTATTGAGATTCTTGTCATTTGAAAGAGCCACCTTTTTGGACTTACCCACCTGCTGTGAGCACCGAAGCTGTGTGCCTGTACTTGTTGAACTCCAGGTATTCCCGGATGAGCTCGTTTATGAGCAGGTTTTCATGGGACAACGACGGCCGCGCTTCCTGCTGCTCATCCAGGGCGCTGAACACCTCCGCTCGGATCCGAGCCTTCAGCTGGCCCATTACGCCACGGGACTCCAGTGTCTGCCTCACAGCTGAAAGGTTCACTCTCTCTGAATTATGATTCCCTCCCCATTCAAATGCAATGTAAACTGGTAGGAGAAGGTGACTGGATGCCAAAGTCGCTTTAAAATCAAAGATTTATCTATTTTTTTATTGCAAGAGAAAAATAAAATCAGTCACCAACTGTACTGTCAATAACTTTCTAGAGGTTTTACTTCTTAAGCATTATAGTACATGAAACAACTTGTTAAAGAGGGAAAATGCTTTCAAAAAAAGTGATGAAAAGGCTACATATTTCCATATCAAAACTTCATACTTTTTCACACTCAAATTTCCTGTTTTTCAACCCATTTTTAAAAAATATTTACTACTAATGTGCTGCAAATATTTCTACAGTAATCCGCTTTAAACATAGAACCAGTAAAAGCTGCAGGACTGAATGGACAGAAACAATAAATACGATCTGAAAACACAAACATACGTTGTTTTCTTTGCATATCTGACCTGTAAAACACTTGAAACTCTGAAAATGATGTGCGGCAGATGCTGAAAGTTCATTCAAATATCATTGAATGGAGGTTCAGATTTTCAATTCTTGTTAAAAACGACTTACAGAGGTGGGAATATGACCATAAGCCAGTTTTATCTCGTAAAAGAGTTTCATAGTTCTACTTCTAGTTTTAATATATATTACTCAAATTTCCCCCGGAAACAAAAGGTCATTGAAGTTAGCTAACTAGCTCGTTGCTATCTAGTATCAGTAAACTTACAGGAACTCGAGGCAAACAATACGGGTTTTAGACTGAAAGTTTAATGCTTGAAATATAAATACAATACAGAAGAGACTATCAATCACCAAGGCCTTTCAGTAACTGTGAACTCTTGGCTGAAATGTCCACGAATCGATGGGTCAAACAGAGCTTCCGGTTGGTTGTGACGCTGGCTAACCAGTCCTGGGACGAGTCACGCTGAGTTCACGACACAACTAGGTTTCATTCATAATTTTAGGTTTAAAATAAATAGGGAAGTTGACTAAAAGACAGCACTTACCATCCTTCAACTCAGAGATGGTCGCCATTGTAACGAGCGTAAACAAACCCTGGAATAACGGTTGGCTGTGCAAACATCTGCCACCTAGCGGCCAAGTTTTATATCTACAGCAGTGACTCGAAAGACTGCAAAACATTGAACACCAATGCAGTTATGTGAGGCATTTATTTGCCTTACTTAACTGGATACAGGACACAAAATAAACAAAAAAATAAAAGTTCTAATAAGTTCTAATAAGATATATTTTGAGTTTGTTTATTCTTTTCAAGCTCTCCCATCCACCGCCTGGTTTGTAAGAGGGATGTTCCACAATTGTTGGCAATATATATATATATATATATATATATATATATATATATATATATATACATACACTCCTCCATCAGTTTTTGGACATACTTTTGAGAGTGTTTCTTGGAATTTAAATATCTTTCAAACTGTGACTGAAAAACAAATGTTACAACAATTATGAAGACATTGTTTGTTTTTTTCCTGCGGATTCACTTTATTAACCTTTACCCGGTGCTTTTTACCCTTGTCTTTATTGTCATTCATCATTATTCATCAAATGTGTGTGTGCATGCCACATTGTCTGACCTCTGAAGAGAGGCTCAAACTGTCTTTGAAGGCATTTTTTGGCAATACCTATGTCTTATTTTTGTGTGTTATTCTTTTTTTGTGGGACTTTAGGAATTTTTGAGCAATAAATGTGGTCAGTTATTGTTTTTATTTTCTGAGCCTTTTTGGTGATTTTATGTGAAATATTTTGGTACTGAAAGTAGGTCAGCTACTTTGTGGTCTTTTGGATTTCCAGATCTACTTTTGGTGCTATTTTTTTTATTATTATTTCTGTGGCATATAGATATGGTAACTAACTTCCAGAATCATGTCAGGTGAAGTAAGTCAGTCTTGAGCATCCATCAGAACAATAATCTTAAACCTTCAAACAATGGTTTTGTTCAAAGCCATATTCTTGTGTTAGAATGACCTAAACAAGCATATAAAGTCTATATAATGTAAACACATGAAGGTTTTCTGTTGAAACATGACAATGTTTCTACGGCGAACCTTGACCTGTTTACTGCTGACACATAAGCTTTTTTATTCTCCTTGCAAAAACTCAATGAGAATAAATAGTTTTGTGAAGCTCTGTAAGTTGGTTGGACAGATTAAAAAAAAAAAAAAAAAAGTAAAAAAAAAAAAAAACTGAGTCAGATATAACAACATATTCAAATAAACTTTATTATCCAGCATTATATAGAACACAACAGTACATTAAAGGTCAGTGAAAATAAACAAGCTTCTTATAAAAAGTATAAATATAATATATTCCTCAGAATTTTAAGGACAACTAAAACATTTCGACGAACAACATAAATAAACAGTTGGGCTTCTCTTAAAACACATTGTCTAAACCAGTAAGACAAAAACAGTAAAGGCTTCTTCTCTTTGCAAAGTTCATAGGGTTCTTTCCTTGAATCAACACTTGTGTGGACAATTTACAGTCCGTCATGTCAGCACCTTGAGAAAAATACTGTTTTTTTTTTGTCGCTCTCTATGTATGGTATGGCCTGAGTTTGTGTGGCGTAGGCAGTGACGATCCCGTAGAGATGTGTCACCATTGTTTTAAAGAGGCATTCTCTTCATTCATGGTGGTTTTCACTACCGGTTTCAGGTTAAGTCTGACCAACAAGGTCTGTTGCCTTTTTTATGTGTTTACATTGACAGAAATAAACTACCAGCCGCAACATAGTTGGACCACAGCTAAAGTCTTGGCTTACTTCACTGTCTCCCCCCCCCCCCCGTCTCCCTGACATATAAAATGAAAACAGCCTCAAGTTTTGAACTTTGAAGCCTATAAAAACCCCATAACCCTCAGTTTCGCAAGCATAAACCTTGCAAAGGTTTATGTATCAGAGTATTTCCCCATCCCAATCTCTAAGAGAAGAAGACAAAAATATAGACTTCTGTCAGTTTGCAAGTACAAAAGTGCCTCTTTTTTGGTATAGAAGGCTAAAAAGAATGAGTAAACATCAATGTCTTCGCCTGAGACAACATCAATAAATGTCTTGTGCTTTAAAACACAAAAACTACACAAATAATACATCTCCCATCCTTAAAGAGAATGAAAATCATAAAACAATTGTGGTACTCTTCAAGCCTTTAGCTTCTAAACCTTCACTTCCCTATGTACATTTTGTTGTAGCTTTAGGACTCAACAATCCTCCAGAGCTTTGGTTTGATTGTCCATCCTCTGAGGTTAACAAAAGTCTTTTCCTGAATTTGAACAAGGTGTCTAAGGGTTTTTAAAATGGTAAAACAAATATTAAAGGGACTGTGTCAGCAGCTGCTCATGAGATTCATCGACAATGCCCTTGCTGGAATGGTTTGGAGATGCCACAAAGCTTGGAAGGGCAGGATTTCATGTGTGCTGAAGGGCCGCACAAAAAAAAAAAAAAAAAAAAAAAAAAGGTCCCGCATCTGTACATCAAGGCCATGAGTTCAATGGTGCGAGGAGACCTAAACCAGTCCAGCCTCCAGGCACATTCGGTAAAACTGTCCCCGCTGTGAGATGAGGTTGGCTGGAGAGTCCATCTCAGAAATGTGGCCTCTGTCCATGACAATCACCCTGCAAAAACAGAGATGCAGATTTAGATGATGAATGTCTACATTTACAGAACCAATAAATAATGTTGCACAATCAAGTCAACTTCTGAGCAGGTCATACACACAATCTTGAATTCAACTGGCATCACAACCATCTCTAGAAGTCTTTGTATGTGTAAATTTTTTTAGAAAGTCTGATGATTTGTTTTGTTTTCTTATATATGGTTCATTCAGTCAATAAACACTAAAAAAAACAAACAGATAAACTAGGACTCCCAGTATTTTCGTTAGGAAGCCAAGCCTTCCCTCGCAAGTCCGTTCCTGAACACAGATCTCCTGGCGTACTTTCTTTCTCATGCCACACTATTCCAATAAACATAGGCTCTAAACAAACCCAGTTGCTTGGGTCACTGCCCAGTAGAACATACCAACCACACTGAGAAAACTCTAGGCTTAAGAGTTTTGAGATTGCCAAAACCAGCAAGTTTCACATCACTTTTAGTATTTAAGATTCATATTTTCCTTATTAAAAGGCTATGCACCCTCCAGTGCCGAGCCCTCACTGATCTTTGTACAGTAAATGAGCTTTGATTGATTTCAAGCTTGGGGAATTTAATAAATATAACGTCAAAATTGAACTCATTAGGACATATGGGTAAGTTTTAGTTTAAAGGGCAGCTTTTAGTTTTTTCCCCTCATAAGCCAGTCCCACTTTGGCATTTATTTTCAAATGGCAAATATATCCTCAGGTTATTACTCTGACTGAATGTAAGGACTGCAGTGAAAATTCATCCCATCGACTTTGTAATACATAATTTGCTACCCTATAGCGCCCTCTGCTGTTAAATGTTTTTAGACTCAAGATCACATTTCCTCGTCTGCTCTCTAAATGAATTTCACTCAAGTATGTGTTACTATATTTGAGATATTTCCAATTAATCTTTCAGTAGACAGCAATACGGCTTTGTTTGTACATAGCAGAGACACTTACAAAACTCACTAAGATTTGACAGTACATCAAACACAGACTTAGCCCATGTTTGATGCAAGATAGCGTCACAAACTCTGTTAATCCTTAAAACCAATAGGAAAAATATTTCAATCAAATCCTGTTTGCTATTATTTTACCCAGACTGGCTAAAATGAAAATAAAACAACTTACTGGGCACTAAAACTACATTTTCTCCATAATCTGTTTATAAAATATTAATTGCGTTTTCAAACTACTTTGATGATTGTGGCAAATCTTTTAAAATAGGAGCTGTCGCTTAAATATTTACAGGTGTATCTAATAGTTAAAGTTTCCTATCGAAAACATCCAATGTGTTTAATCTTTCAGCAGATATTTCCCCTGTCATTTTACCAGCACTTGAGAGAAACAATTCACACGTTGATATAAATTGGTTTTCACAGACTCTGAATACTGAGGTGGTGTACCTTGTGTAGTCCATGATAGTGTTAAGTCGGTGAGCAATGGTCAGCACAGTGCAGTGCTCAAACTGTGTGCGGATTGTCGACTGAATGAGAGTGTCCGTTTCCAGATCCACAGCAGCCGTCGCTTCGTCCAAAACCAGGATCTTGGTTTTCCGCAGCAAGGCCCTGGCCAGGCAGACTAGCTGGCGCTGACCCAAGCTACACAGAAAACGTGGAGACACGCAATTATAGTCAAGATGTCTTCATAGTAGCTCCTCGGGGACTCGGGTAAAAAGAACGTCTGGTGCTGCAGCTCCGTTGCAAAAAAATATCATACGGATATAGAAATGTTTACCTGAGGTTTTCGCCTCCTTCTGAGCATTCGTAGTTGAGTTTATCAGGCAGGTTAGACACAAACGTCTTGAGGTGAGCAAGCTCCAGAGAGCTCCAAATTTCTTCATCTGTGTAGGTGTCGAAGGGGTCCAGGTTCATCCTGAGGGAGCCTGAGAAAAGCACGGGATCCTGTGAAGGGGAACAGAAGAAACTGTTATTGTAAACAGTTTATCTAACCCTAAAGGAAGATGTGTGGCTACGGCAGTTTACATGATAAAAGGCATAACTTAGTTTCCATCTGTGCTACTTCACCTGAGGAATAATTGTGATGCGAGATCTGAGGTCATGGAGTCCAATGTCAGCAATATTCACTCCGTCAATAAAGATCTTTCCCTTTGCAGCCTCGAGGATCCTAAAGATTCCCAGAGCAAGTGAGGACTTCCCAGCTCCTGTTCTACCCACAATTCCAACCTAATAAACAAACATTTCTGAAAGTAAATACAGGAACACTTTGCAATCCAACGTTTTAAAACGTGTTAGTGATTACAAACAACAGATGATAAATCACCTTCTCTTTTGGGTTAATATGCAGCGTAATGTCTTTTAGAGCGAGCTCCAGGCCTTTCCTGTACTGCAGCCCGTAGTCCTGTAACTCAATGGTGCCGCTCTGGGGCCAAGCCACAGGCAAAGAGCTGCCCTCTGTACTCCAGCTGGCCTGTAAGAGACAGTGGCAAAGGGTGAGTTGAGATCAAGACGAGTCCCCGTGGTGTTCTGCTGAGCGTTTGCTTGTAACTGGAGCACCGACCTCTTTGGGAGTATCAGCATACTCATTGACTCTCTCCACAGAAACGATGTTATTTTCCACGTCCGTCCAGGACCGTACGATCCAGCTGAGGATTCCCGTCACCTGCAACACACAGTACAGTGTGGTTTACTTCACTTGCAGTATCCAGTTACTGACTAAGCAAACCAGTGAATTTTTCATGTTTTCGAAGCTAACTGGCACCGAGTTGCACATTAAAAGGGCTGTGCTTGCTTCTGCCAGGTTCTAATGTTCTTTATGAATTTTGGATAGAATGTTCGCCGCTGTGCAAAAGTATAAAGTAACCTCTGCCTACAAAGAGCCAACGCTTTTTGCAATCTTTGGTGGGTGGTCTGGCTTAATATTTCTTCAGGTTTTTTGGATATCTTTGACAGTTTTCTTCAGGATTTTGTTGCCGTTTCCCTCATTTTCTTTCGACTGCCCGTCATTACCTTTGCAAGATCTTCCAAAAGCCTGAAGAAAAACTGAATTAACACCACTTTTAAAGATAATGAGAAAAACCCTTTCGAGACCTCTTTACTATGTGTGTGAAGATATAATATCCTACCTGGAGAGAATGTGACACAGCCAAACCGACGATGCCTGGACTCAGAGTGCTTCTCCCCATCACAGAAAGAATGGCAGCAGCAAGGACCACAACGTTACCCACAAACTCCAGATTGACCGCCAACCACCTATGAATGTAATAATGATTTAGCACTGGTCAGAAAAGATTTGCTACCTGCAGGAGGCAATATGAAACTAAACACTCTTGGTATTTCCATTAACATTTTATTAAGTACGCTGAAAGTCATATTTCCTCTGTGCGGCAATCAAACTCTGACAAGCCTTTGACCAAAGACACAAATCTGCTCACCGAGTGGCGACAAAGCGGGGAAAGTAGGAGGTCTGATTGAAGTCGACCCTCTCATTAGCCTGCAGAATGAACCTGGGCTGCTCCCCGAAGGCCCGGATCACGCTGGCACCCTGCACAGTCTCATTGAAGTGGGTGTAGATGGGCGAGCGACTCACAGCCTCCAGCCGGCGCAGCTGACAGGATGTGGCGACGTAGAAGCTCTGTGGGCCCACAGTGGAAAAGTAAAACACCAGCTTTCACAGGCTCAACAAAAAGGAGCACAGAGGGCTTTCCCATAATTCAAAATGAATACGAGTTAAATTTATGTCAGCAGAGTTGATTTTGGACCCCAGAGCATTCCAATAACATACAGCAAAGAAATTCAGATTTTGCTTCTAAAGACGTATTTGTGGGAATTATTGCCGCATGTACCTGGACGAAGGCGTAAAGGAAAGCAAGAGGCAGGATGATCACAGCTGCAAAGGGCGTCGCCATCAGCACAATGATGCAGACTTCCAGGAGTTTAAAGACATAGCTCAGCATCATTTTCAAGCCTTCAGGGACCATGCAGTCGATGGCATCGATCTCTTTAGCAAAGCGGTTCAGGAGGTTGCCGCTGGGCGTGCTCTCGAAAAACGACATCGGAGAGCGAAGAACGTTAACCAGCAGGTCCATGTGCAGCTGCCTGGAAGCAATGATGCCGCAGATGGAGATGGCAACAGTGGTACCAAAGATGGCAATTCCTGAAGCATCGTGAGAGAAGAAAATTATTAATATTATTAAGTCGCCAACAACCAGTTGACACAGAATTAATGTAGGAACATTGAACCATCTTACTGACCTTGCACAAATCCCAGAGCCCCAAACACGGACAGTTTAAGATCTGTATCAATTTGTGTGCCATTAACAACTGGATCATCAGCCCACATGCTAAGCCAGTAGTTGTAGGCCAGAGAGGCGCCCTGCTGGAAGGCGTAAAGGAAGACGATGAGAATAATGATGGCCAACCCGATGGTCTTGAAGTACTTCTTGTACAACTCCAACCTCACCTGTAACAGAAATAAACAAGAAAAGACGAATGAGTCAGGCCCAGTCACACACATCTTTTGCTAAGATGTTGACCAACCAGGGTGTTTTATGACTTACTCGTCCAGTGCGAGCTTTGTCCACCTCTGTGAGCTTCCCCAAGTCCTCTGGTATCTGATCCTGGTCAGTTTCAGACACAGGCTCCATATTTTGCAGGTTGGTATTAGTGGTGTCTCCCCTGAATGACAAAGACAGGTCAGAGGTGAGTTTCAGTAAGAATGTTCCCAGGAATTCAGTTCATTCCTGTTTTGTTTTTGCATACCCGATTAGCTGCTCTTGTGACAAGTCTCTAGAAAAAGGCATGAAGTCAACCATGCTGAGTCGAGCGTTGGATCTTCTGGAGCCAGCTGCAAAAAAGTACTTGTGTTTAAAGACTGCTTATGATTATCTTGATCACTGGAGAAAAAACCCCCAACGCACAATTAATCTATCGCTAAAATGCATCCGCACCTCTCTGTATGACGCTCTCTTTCCGTTCTGTGCTCGCAAAAGTGTGAATGAAGTCTGCAAAAGCGCCGTGGCGGCTGAGCAGCTCCTGGTAAGAGCCGCTTTCTGTGATTTCGCCGTCCGCCAGAACGAGAATGAGGTCAGCCTGTGGCAGGAAGCTCATACCATGGGTCACAAGTATGCGGGTCTGTTAAGTACACCACAACAGCAAGAAAAAAAAAAAAAAAGAAAAATACGTGAGCACAATCCAGCGCTATTCTCAGCCGAAAAAACAAAAGACTCAGCAAAGTGGTGGTTTCCAGTTTGTGGCAATAATGGCATGAAATTGTTGGTTTAGGTGTAAAACTGTGCTTTTATGTTTGTAGACATTTTTTTTGCTGTCTGTAGTTACCTTGTCTCTAAGGACTCCTTTTGGCCCGATGACTCTGTCAAAGATGTGTTGACCCACATGAGCGTCAACAGCAGACAGCGGATCGTCCAGCAGGTACACATCGGCCTTTCTGTAGACAGCTCTGGCCAGGCTCACCCTCTGCTTTTGTCCCCCTGACAGGTTAAGTCCCTGAATTAGAAATAATAATAATAATAATAATTAAAAAATAAATAAAAAACATCGATGAAGATTTCAAAAAAATTCAACAGCATGTGTATAATGACATGTTGGAATATGAAGGCGCCACAATATTTCTTGCCTAAGTAATCAGTCTTGCAAAGGACTTTCCAGCTGCTGTCAGCATGTGACTTTTTCTGGTGAAGTAAGTGTAAGTTAGAATTATGAGCCCCAGAAATGACGGGGAGTGCTTCAAGCTCAACACCCTGTACCCATTGTACTTTTGAAACTCTGAGTTTGACATGAGAAAGTATGCTGGAAGACGTCCCTTTGGGTAACTGGAGAGACCACAAAGTTGGCTGCTTGACAACAATAAAAGCGTTAATCTATCTTAGGTTAGAAATAAGAAAAGATGGGAAAGTGACAGATAAGATCAGATGTTTTACTAACATTGAGATTATAATGGTGTCAAAGCTAAACTTATTTTCTGCTTTCACTCTGAACCAAAAGGCTATTTTTCTTGGACTGGATGAATTTACCAGGAACAAATTAAAAGTTAAGTTCCAGGCACTATGAGAATATTGCATTTTAAAAAAAAAAATTCTCCCTTTTAATGTCGCATGTTTTTGCATGAGGTACCGCTTTAGATTTAGAAAATTATAAAGACTTCAAAAGCACAAAAACTGACGACATTTTCCTAGAAACACACTTCCGTATTTGAGAAATCTTTATTCTACTTCAGAAAAAAAATAGCTTGAACTCAATATAAAGTATCAAATAATTAGTACCGGTAAGAAAAAATATTTATATTTTGTAGGCATTGTGTACTTTTTCTCCAATTTCCGTAGCATCTCCAGCAGGTAAGATGTCCAGGTCAGGCAGCAGGGCACAGGCCTCCAGCACACGCTGGTACCATGTTTTCAACTTGTCACGGCCAAATAATATGTTGTCTTGGACTGTGGCGTTCTGGATCCAGGCCTGTTGAGGTACGTATGCTACGCTGCCCTGCATGAACAAATGCAGAAACTGTCAATATTTGTTAAAACCGCAGGCTATGAATAGATTTGTTTGCCACGGGACATTAGCTGTGTACCTTGACAGTGACTTGGCCACTTCTTTTCTCTGTTTCACCGAGCATAGCAGACAACAAAGAGGACTTTCCACTGCCCACATGTCCAACCACAGCAACAAGGGAGCCTCGTGGCACACGAACATTTATTCTGCCAATAAAAAAGGGGAATTTCTCTGTGAGACTCCAATGATTTTACCACAAGGATTTTATTTTCATCCTTTGATTCATACCGTTTGAGGCATGGAGGACCTTCTGGAGTCCAGCTGAAAGTGCCACCCTCTATCATCACATCTTCACCGTCTAAACAAGGAGAGAAGAATCAACTAAAATTACCAAAAAAACCTGCAATAAAAGGGACGTGTTCTTTTAAGCTGCGCAACAAATGTTCCCAAAAAAAGCAGCTTCCCCCCTTGAAGTTTCTCATCAGAGTGCTGTCTGGGCGTAATTACAAGTGAATTTTCTTAATCAGGCAAATTACAGGGAGCCGTTGTCTTTTCACAAGCCATCTCAGGAAGTGTTGACAGATCTTAGACAGTGAACTACAGTATTCGTTCTTTTTATTCCTCGATGAATCATATGTCTGAATTTACGCTGTGATTTAAGTTTAACCGCTAAACGGGAATATCCTATAATTACCCCATCTTCCAGTCAGCCGAGGACCCAGGAAGTGACAGTGCATATGATCCATACAAGGCTGTGGTACTCCACAGTTATAAACAACAAGATCCGTCTGGGTTGTTTTTTTATTGATTATGTCATTTTAGGCAGAGTGGGAATTCATTGCATTAAGCCTCACAGGACGGCTTGTTGATTCGTTGGGTGGTTTAGTGGTGGTAGTTCTTACCGGGGCTCAGCGGAGCCTTTGACACGTTGTCCACCCTCAGTTCCTCTGAGCACAGGTACTTTCCCAGGCGCCTCAGGGAGACTAGAGCCTGAAACATCAAAATTTGAGAAATGTGAGAGACAACTCAGAGCAATCAGGAGTACCAAAGAAAAAGCAGCACCCACCTGCATGGTTGTGCTAATTGCAAATGGTAGCTGGCTAAGTGGAGTCTTCAAGATGTTGATCAGCGCCATGGAGACAAAGACCTTCTGTGCATCCAGGACGTTTCTGTCGTCCAGCGTCACATAGACTCCAAACATGGCAAAGGCGATCTTTGAAAAGAACAGGAGAGACCGTTATCTCTACACATCTTCGAAATGCTTAGAACTGCATGAATTATGATCTTTCGGACATCTTTGAGGATAAGCTGAGGCTTGATGTAATTTCATCTTATTGTCAGCACACTGCATCCCACAGTGAGATTAAAGCCACAGACAGCGCTTTTGTCAACTTTCAGCTCTTTCTGAATTTACTGCCCTGTTGACTGCACTGGTTTCCCAGGCTGTCCTGCTCTCAGACGCCTGTGAGGACAAGTGCAACCGAAGCCAAAAGAGGTTCATTTAAGCATAATGGACAGAGAACCATAAAGTTCTCGTCTTGATTTTTGAGAACAGGAGTTTAAAAATAATTGAATACATTTTAGTCATATTTGTTGAAAGTCATGAAAGTCGTTTTAGCCGAGATGACCCGGGATAATTTTGTTTATCTCTAATTTCTTTGTGTTTTTTTCTGATGGAGTCCAACTTGTTTCTCATAGTTTACAGAGGCATTTCTCTCTTTTTTTTTGCCATGTTTTCTGAGACTCTTTGGACTTTGACTCCTTCAGTCATTTATTTTAACCAGACGTTGTCCACAACCGTGACGACATGTTGTACAAGGTACATTTGATATGATCTGAAAGATGGACTAATGTTAGATTAACAGTATTTAAATGCGATACCTTAATGAAGTGGACAATTTTCCGGTTTGCGGCACAGAACACATAACGCACATTTACAAAGTCTGAAGAACTGTTGATCACATTCACAGATTACAAGAACCTTTCTCTGCTAAGAAGCAAGTAAGACGAAGGACGACTCATGACTTTTGCACGGCACTCAATCTCAGTCAGCAATATTTTACCCTCAAGAATATGTGAGTTAAAGCATACAAAAGACGCAGTTTTCTTTTGTCCAGGAGTTTGTGAACTCTGCTTAATCTCAGACTCAGTTCTGTTGCAATCTGGTGCAATCAACGTGGAGCTGACTGAGCCTGCGAGCATCATTGCGTTGATTTGCTGAACTGGCAGGTCTTCCCTTTTCGTTTTCTTACCAAGAAAGAGGAAGAGTTGAATGAGGCGATGGAGATGGAATAAAGAATCTGGGATTTTTTCAGGGCCTTGAGCTCTTTCTCTCTGTAGCCCAAAACTTGCTCCAGGAACGCCTTCTCCCAGGCATAAAACTTCAGGATCTTTATTCCATTCAGGATCTCGTTCATCAGTCTGATGCGGCCATCCATGAACTTCATTTGAATCTCCTGTTGACCAGATGATAAAACTTTTATTACCCGTCGTAAGCCAAAGCAGTGAATTGACAAATACCACACCAAAGCGGGTGCATTCCTTTGCGTACACCAGCTTGTCCGCCCTCATAATAGCAGCAGCAGTCTCCTCTGAACACCACAGAAATTGTCTAATTCAGTAGGAATTTGTTACTTGTAACATTTTAGTTATTTTCTTTTATTACAGGAAAACAACAAAGAGGCAGGAATGCGGTCTCTGCTCTCAAGACAAATTTTTGATTAAACTGGCATCTAAATTTACAGAAGCCGTCTGTTGTTTTTCCAGAGAAATGAAAAATTATGTCTTGCTACTGCCCACCCTTTCCTGCCATTGTTTTTCAAGCACATTATATGAGCCAGACATCAAAAGGACAAGAGAGAATGTAGCGCTCAGGCCAAACACCCACGCAGCGCTTCAGCCACTATCTAAACCAGCTGTGGAATCCCCCCCACACCCCCACTCGTGAGGGGATGTGCCAGATGTCTGACCCACTGTGGAAGGATTCCTGGCTTTACCTGGAGCTTGCTCCTTTTCTTTGCAATGAATCCATTGAGCGGGAAAATGAGAATGACGGTGGCGATTCCTGCCAAAGCAGACGGGCCTAGATGCTGGTGAGGGGAAAAAAAAAAAAAAAAAAAAAAAGACATTGTTGAGCTAAATTGTATGAATGGAAGCCACTGACAAAACATTACATTTCCACACACCTGCCAGAGGAAGAAGAGACAAAGAGCGATCTCGATGGGAGCCAGCCAGACAGCGTTAAAGTAGACCACAAAGTCCATGAGCTTCTGAGTGTCTGCTGAGACCAGATTCACTATCTCACCCACGGTGCAGGTCCTCCTGGCAGAGCTGTTTATCACCAGAGACTGGACAGACAGCAAGAAACATGTTCAGTTAACAAATATCATTTCATATACTCTCGTAAAGACTACACAACATCAGTCACCCTTGTAAAAGCACTTAATCATACACCTTTGGCCTGAAACGAGACACATCTACTGTTTATGCCGAGAAGTAGTGACTAAATGAGAGTTACTCACCTTCCTGTAAACCAAGCCCATAACAGCCGTCTTCACCCTCATGCCGACCGTGAAGCAGGTGTACATGTACTGATGGTTGAAAAGGGACTGGAGGCAGGAGAGGAGGAACATCAAGGTGGCGTAGAAGTAGCCCTTCCACAGAGGAGCGTCTTCATCCCTCATGAAGGCCAGAAGAAGACTGAGGACAAAGAGAGGCAAAAACTATTTTATCGGAAACATTTAGACGCGAGGTGTGACAGACATATTTCGTTTTTTTTTTTTTTTTTTTTTTTTTTTCCCTGAAAACACAAAGCTAGGCACACAGAAACAGGCTCGCATTATGTCAACATCTTTTCAGTTTGATACCGAGCACCGCTGCGGCTTCTGGCTGGAAGCGGCTCGCGTTGCACAATATGGCGCTCAGGCTGCGGCCGAGCTGCTCTCACACTTGGCCTGCGGCTCTCTTATTGTGGTCCGACAGCATTTCTGCCATTTAGAGCCCTTTTCTCCCCCACCCCACCCCACCCCACCCCCGGTTCCTCCAGCCTCCGTCCTTTCCTTTACTGGAGCACTCAGGGCTGTGGTCTCGCCTGCTCCTCTCACTCACAGCTCCGCGACCGTAATTATCACTTGCACTGAATCGGCGCGCAGCATGAACAACAACATTCCAGTCTGATTGGTGGGGCGGCGAGGCAGCTGGTGGTGGGTCAGTCGTGACCTGTTTTCACCGCTGCCAGCGCCTGGTTTTGTTTTATCGATGAAGTTGTAAATCACGGAAGCCCAAGTACCGGCAAGCAACCCCTCCCTGGTAATTATGCACAAAAAGTCTCGAAATAAAATAATATTTTACTGCACCAACTTTTTTTTCTTCTTCCTCTTCAGTTGGGGAAAAACACTCGCATTAAAAAATAATGACTGCATTTTATTTTATAAATTATTTTTCGACAGAGTCGCCGGTGTTAGCCAGCATGTCAGGATGAAATGCATTACCCTGACATGCTCTGTCGTTGTTTCAGCTGACTTTAGCTGACATTCAGTTCAAGTAAGGAAGATAAGAAATAGCTGCCCCTCCAAAAAAAAAAAAAAACAGAAAAAAAACAACATATGGGCAGACGCATGGCTAATCCAACTGCACAAAGTAAAGGAGCTGCACTGCAGAGTTTCATCCTGGAGTCAACATCACTCCATAAAGACCACAGATGTCTATATGCAATCACAAATGTGAAAGGTTTGATTGTCCTAAATGCTGGTCTGGGCTTAACTAGAACTGTGTGCTGTGAAATGAAGATTGATCTTTACTGCAAGACATTTGGGTCGAGTGGATGCGATGGGAAACAAAAGACTGAATGTGGATAAAAGCTCCTAGTGCCTGATGATGCGCACAGCAGAAAAGACAGGCCTATTAGAGAAGACAGTGTCTATAGCTGTGCTTTCATCTATTTGGGTAAAATGGTGACTTTTTGTTGAGAAATATGAGAAATTGATTTCTTTTTGTTTTTTCTTTTAGCTTGAAATAAAGTTTGGACAGATTTTGTTGCAGCTGTCAGCACATTTAGTTTGTAGAACTCTAAATTATAATCATGAAGTTAAAGGCAGCAACTCTGTCCATATAATTTACAGTTGCATGCATAAAGCAAATTCTTGCAGTTGAATTTGTTGCTCATTTTTAGTTAAAAAAAAGTAATTACAATTTTATTAACATCTTTCAAGCCATAGATTTCAAAGTTTTGCACTGAAGAAAACTAGAAACTTCAGATAAAGTATTCCCAGCAGCAGTTTTTGTAGTTTGTCGTTAAAATTAACAACGGCTGCTTTGAGACCTGTGGCACATCACACATCGGTCCCTGAGTAATATCAAATGAAAAAATAAATTTCTTGAAATGTTTTTTACCTCAGGACCTGAGGGATGGCGAACATGAAGGCATCATGAAATATGATGCACAAGGTCCCTGTCAAGAAGTACGGGCCGAACTTGCGTGCCAGCGTCCTCAGCAGGAAAAAGCCAGAGCTCTGTTCCTTCTGCAGCTTCCTGAGGAGCTGAGCCTGGTCTGGCAGCCGGCTGCCCAGAGCTGCGCCTGACGCCAAGGCTTTCTGCTGCCTGCATGAGGGAGAAGAAAGAAAAAAAAAAAAAAAAAGTCCAAAAACAAAATAGTTACAGGCAAGAAATTAGTCTCAGAGATGCACAAAGCTGGTGTTGGCTGCTTGAAACAGACAGCAATAAAATGTTAGTTTTTCCTGCCATCACTGATTAACCAAGCAATTCATCAACAGCTGTGGAAAGTATGGTTTGCAAATAATAATTACACTTAACGATGGATTTTCAAAGATGTGGATTATGTTAACGAGCTTTAAAAATGATTCAGGGTTGCTGTAATGACATTGCAGTACCTTTGTCCTCAAGTGACTGCTTGCTCTCTTTTTTTTTTTTTTTTTTTTTAGACCCAAATGTTTGTCCTTGAGAGATCCTGATTTTCACTTAGGCGCAGCCACATGTCTGCTCATTAACTCAACTGGAAGCGTGCCAGTAGGGATATAAAACAAGATTATAAACCTGAACTGAATCTTTGGATGTGGACCTATGACAATGGTTTGAGCCTTGATGCCAAAAATACTCCCACAAGACCTATAGCATGTGTTCCTCTGTTGCTCCGCAACCGAAACCGAACCAAATTCATAAACTTTAGAGGTAGCTAAGCGTATTCATAAACAAAGTGAGGACCAGATTTAGAGCAGGTCAGACGTGTTTCAGTCTGTCGGGTTTGTATTTCGCAGCAGATGTTTCTCAAGACACAGACCTGGATTTTCTTTCACTTTTCTGACAGTAATAAGCAATAATAAACTCTTATACATTTGATCATGATTTTATATGCCAAGTGTGAGGATGAGCACACCATCCTTTTCGTGAAGAGTTTTGGGAAACACTCATGCTTTTTACATGCTTTCCAGTGCAGGCAGGGCACTGACTACTCACTACACTCGACTTGCAGTAGTAGTGAGTCACAGCATGATACTGTCACCACCAAACAGTAATATTGTGGAACAAGCACATTTTTTTATGGTTTCCTTTTGATAATTGCGTTTTTTTTGTGTGTGTTTTTGCGGTTCCTCCAGAACGACCTCCTGGCTTCTTCACCTAAGTGCCGTCTGTTAATGTGGACAAAAACATCTTGCGACTCTTTCCAGACCTTTTGCTACTAATAAAATCTTTCGACTCATTAATTATTTCCCTGTGTAGGCTGTCCCATAAAAATCCTAATGAGAGATGGAGAAATGTGCAATTAAAAACAGTACAAAATGTAAACGGCTCTGTATTTAATGTTGCAAAGGGAAGTAAATCAGATATTCCAAAGGATTTCTTGTCATCTGAGATACGTGCTTATATCGGTGAAAACTGATACGCTCTCGCATTATGCTCATCGCTACTGGTCAATTTCTAGTTCTCACTTTTGGAGCTTGGTGCATTCATCCGTCCAGTCCTGCTGCAGCTCGGAGATGATCTTGTGCGACGTGTCTTCCTTTCTCAGGGTCCACAGGTCCTCTGCTTCCAGTGGGGTGCGATACCCTTTGACGACGAGCCTGAGGGAGGTTGCAAGGCAGACGCTTCACACACCGAGGTCCATCGTCAAAACACACATTATTGTAAACAAGTAAAAACTGCTGCCTGTAAGTGAGTCATTATGCGTGGAAAAAATGAGGGGTTTTTAAAGAACCATCTTACCCAGTGAACCACCAGAAGAGAATCTTTGACAGGAAAGAGGCATCTTCCACGGGACAAGGGTTCTGCAACAGATTAAAGAGCAGACTTGATAGTTGGCTTTGCAGAAAATGCTCGCCACTAAGAGGTTTTTTTTTTTTTTTTTTGGAAACACACGCATCTGGTTGATGGTTGAATGCTGTGCTTGTGAGGGGTGTGTTTGGGAACGCTAATGTCAGTAAACAAGCCGGTAAACTCAGGTGGTCCGCTCTGTGGAGTGGAGGCCATGAACTCCCAGAGAGCAGAATAAATAGGGGGAAAGATGACGTTCTGAGGTCTAACGCAGACAGAGCGGAAATATGTCATCGCAAACTTTCCAACACGCCGACGCGCGCGCACACGCACACGTTCATGAAGAAACATTGTGTTTTTCTGACACAGACTTCATGGCATCTCCTTCTCCCTCCCACCTCCTTTTCCGGGTGTTTTCGCTCCTCATTATGACACTTTTACTTTTTTATCTCTGGACTTCCTGTCTTCATGTGAGTAACTCTAACCAGAGCACAGGAAAGAGAGGAGGTGGAGGAGAGAAAAAAAATAAAAACGAGGAGGACACACCACTGGGTGTGTCCACCACGCCAGACAGTGGCTCTGGCACCCCACAGTTCCTCACCGCCAGCCGGGAATGGGTTAGGGACTTTTCTAGCTCTCCTGACACTCTGTCATCACTTGCCACTTTGATTGATAAGGAGCTCATTTTCATTCATCTGTCAGCTGCCAGGAGTCGAAAACCTTAGTCTATCACGGTTCGATGGCACAGTGAGATCTGTGTTAAGCAACGGCTTTCCTGTTGTGTGGCCGCAAACGCCACGCTGCTCGTCGCAATGTTATTTCGCAGAGCATGAGTTATTGTAAAGGTATGCAGGGGCTCCATGTCAAACACACACATACAGTCATTCACACTCCTCTTGTAGGAAGTTGTTAAGCGTAAGAGGAATGAGGGGGGAGGCGGACCACATCACTTCCTGCAAAAGGCAAAACTGTCTTGACAACAAAAGCAAAAAAACAGAAAACCCACAAAATAGCCTCTTTGGTGTTTTTGCTTCCTGGGTATCGTGTCATCATAGATGTAATAACCGGAAGTGGGACACATTCGTTTCAGCCTACCTTTTCCGAGACGGGTTTTCCTTGCGGAGGCTGATCCGCAAAACAGCACAGGAAGAGCTGGGCCAGTTGGATCGAGAAGTAGGAGAAGAAGGCGAGGTACCGTACAATATCAGAAGCAATGCCCTGAAAAATGAAACACAGATTAAAGGGACTGATGATATTTTTGAAATTGTGGGAATGACGAGTTTAGTCACGCTTAAATTTAGCTGAGTACTCTGGTGCCACTCAGGGAAAGAGACTTGCAGAAATGAGAATTTTGACAAAAGTAGACTTGACTTTATTGTTTCAGACAATAAAGTCTAACATACCAAGGTGTCTACATGCGGTCACTGGCCACTTTAACTACTTTAAAAATGAGGAATCAGCCGCCTGGCAGCAACTGAATCCAATTAAGCATCTGAAGATGGTGAAGTTGACTTGGCAAAGTCCAAACAGAGGACTGGGAAAAGTGAGATTTAAGTGACTTCGAATGCGGTACGGTTATTGGTGCCAGATGGGCTGGGTTGGGTGTTTCAGAAACTGCCGATTCACTGGGATTTTCAGGACTGCAAACCACCTTTTGGGTTTACAAACAGGCTGAAAAGGAGAAAGTATCCAGTGATCAGCAGTTGTGTGGGCCAAAGTGCCTTGTTGATGTCGGAGGTCAGTGGAGAATGGGTGGATTGGTTAGACACAACTTGAAGGCATCAGAAGAGCCTGAAGAGCCACCCGTTTCTTTGAGCTAAATTGAGGCTGGGTTGTCATCACTGTGAGAAAACGGCAACTGGCCAACTTCTTGTTCAAAACCTGAAGCGGTTTTCCAAAGCGGATTTGGAAACTACTGCACTGAATGAAGGTTGATGTGTGACAATGCTGCAGCTGGGTGACTAATGTCTGCAACTTCACAAGCAATTTATGTATTTTACAGCTTTTTGAGGAATCTGGACTGTAATTAATCAGCTTTTTTTTCAAAGCTGAAAATACTTGGACTTATCAAATCGAAACTAGACTAGTTGGTTCATTTCCTAAAAATAAAAACCAAAAATGACAATTTTTAGCTTTCCCCCCCAAAAAAATGTTGCTTGTGGTGGCTTGTTATTACTTATTTTAATGCAACATTTTTTGCCAACACAAACAAACGCATAATAAAATACTGAAAACCTTCATAGATGTAATTATCTGGCTAACTGACTGCCACAGGACTGAAGCCAATAATTAGGTCAGGAACAACCCCATCAGTGCTGTGGCTCACGAAACTTTTAAACAAAGTTTCTAACTTCCTGCTCCAGCGAGCTGTGCTGCGGAGCTAACATTAACAACACAAAAATATTATTTTTTTTCACCTGTATTTTATTTCTACTTAATATTTTCACATTATTACTTTCACTATGCCTACTTGAGAAAAGTTAAAGTGGACTGGAGCTGCCATGTATGTCAGCCACCACAATAGGGAGGGATGGTTGTTCACCCACCGCCGTTGCTGTACTTACTATGCTAATGGCCGTAAACATAAACAAAATGTTTTTTTAATACAATTAGACGGTGCTTGACTGGTTTTTTTCAACTTTCAGCTTTAAGAAAATTGAGAACATCCTGTAGAATATGGGGTAATTCATTGCACGTCCTATTTTGTGTCCCATTTTGCAAAACCACCAAATTCCTCATATGGCTTTGGCTCGCCTTCCACATCGTACAGCAGTGGAAGGTTTATATACCAAGATCACAGACTCAATAAAGATTAATTTGGACTTGTAAGCAACATCAGGGTGAAAACCCAACAGTTTTATTGGTGTACTTTATATAAATGAAGCAAAAGCTGGAGCTGCCTCTCAGTCACGCAAAGGGCCCGTATCTGTAAATAGGGAAATTGTGGTTTTGAAAACCAGCACCCTTACTTCCAATCATGGGAGCAGCTTTAATATTAACCGCTCAGAGGCTTTTGTAAAAAGCAGGATGTGTATGTTATTCTTGACATACAGAATTTGTGGCTTCTGGCAGCATGCATTGTTTACCACTGGGTAAACGCTGTTGCCACAGCCAGCCTGTTGAGCAGCAGTACCAGCATTTGTGTGCGTGTGTGTGTGTGTGTGTGTCAAAGTGGCAGCCCTTGCAAACAGTAAAACTCTTTTTTTTCACTGAGGAGCATGGTGAAATGCCCAGAAAGCAGATATAAAGAGGCCGAATGGATCTGGCCACACAGTGACAAACAGCCGATTCGGTCAGACAGCGAGTGGGAAAAATGTAGGTCAGGTGGCTAAGAATGGCCAAGGTCCACAAACATGAACCCTGTCAACTAGAGGCATCAATGCCATAACAACAATTAGGGGCTTCAGTGGTAAATGTCAAAAATATGGTATTATGTGAGCTTAGAGGTGGACAGGTGAGAAAACTGACAAGCTGTGCTTCAACTTTTTCTTCTTTGCATAAACAGTTAAGAATTCATTTGGAAATAGCAAGCAAGAGGTTTGTATATAAAGAAGTTAAAAACTGCTTTTTGGTGAAAATTTAGAGGCTGATATTATATTAAACCGATCTAGTTTGAGATACGTTATAATGGTTCAAAGTCAGAGAAGAAAAGATAAATCATACCTTGAGCTATCATATTGTAATGCAATTGCAGTGAGAACATCCTGACTTTAATTTCAAAATCCACCCAAGTTTGCTGCAGCCATAATTTTTAATTTCACTTAACTCTTAATTCAAGTCTGATAGACTTAAAGTAAAATATATATATATATTTGTTAAACCAAGATTAGAATTAACAGAAAACATAATCACTAAGCTCAACAACGAGCTTAGTGATTTTGTTCTGATTCTACTCACTGAGGCTGCCTTCTGCTGGTAAGGTACTGACTACTTACCATCGACCCATAGAACCCCACTTTCACTTTGTAGCAATGTTGGTATTAGCTATCTGGTCCTTTAGACTGTAAATCTCCTTAAGGGGCTGGCCGTGCCAGAGCGTATTGATAAAATGCACTCTGGCAGTAACAAAATGTTAAAATATTGATAGTTCTGCCCGCACTCGGTTTCTAAGATTAAATAATAATGAACCCAAATTACATCGATGTTTTTATGTTGATGTTATTTGGCAGATTACAGATAAAAATGGTTTCGATTTGATTGATTACCCTAACCTTAAAATATTTAAGCACACAAATTGTGCTGTTGATTTTTTTTTTAATGTGAGATTATACAATTGCACTCCACACAAAAATGGAAAGCCATGCATCTGCTTCCTTCCAGCTTAGAAATTGCATGCAACTTTTGTTGGTATGTCACTCAAATCCCTAATTATACATTTATATTAGTATCTGTAATTTGACGAAATGTGAAAAGACTGAAGGGAGTTAATACTTTTTCCAAGGCTTTTTTAGACTGCTGACATTCAAATGTGCATAATCTAGGTATCTGCTGCATTATATTTAATCAGAGTCTTTAAAGGAAGGATGTTTCATTTAATGAGTTAGTGTTTTAAAGTCAGACCTTAAGCAGTTGTTGCTACTATAGATCTAATTGAAGCCTTTCAAACCCAGAACTTGGAGGCTAAGAATAAAGGAGGTGTCCGTAGACGTCCACTATGTTCACGTCTGTGGTTGCACAAAATAAAAATGTCTGCATCTAAGCTGCAAATGGCTTTGTATTATGTGTGGATGCATACATTTTCATCTGGCTGTGTTTACAGCGGTGCAGCCCCATAAACACAGCGCTGACGTTTCTCTGGTCTGACCCTGGGCTGCCATGTCTCACCAGCGTTTATCCCAGGGCCATCATTACTTTCCCCCCCTAGCAGTGTGGGAATGTCACGCTGAGGACGATAAAACAGAAATATAGATGCATGCGTTTTTATAGAAATGCAAATGCTACTGCATCACGGCTGTGTGTGTGTGTGTGTGTGTGTGTGCTTGTGCGTGAGTGCGTGCGCGTGTGCGCGCGCGCGCTAACCTCTCCATACAACAATGATTGCAATGTCTGACAGGAGACACAGGAAGAAAGGGAGTACTTAAACACTCAGAGCCTTGACCAGAATTGGCAGTGTCATCCTCCAACACTTTGTGTTAACTTTAGCTTACCTTGGTTAAAACTCAGGCAAGAAATAGAAGCTCTTTGCTGACACAGGGTATATCTCACACTGAGCTGCTGGAGTCTCGTGTCTAGACTTTTGGTAAGAATAGACCTGATTAGATATTCTAGCTCTTTGTTTTGACACCACTAGTTCGTCGAGTTCAAACTGGACACACAAACAAATCCAAATTGGATCATTTCCAGTTAAGGATGCCCTATTTTTTTTTTTTATCTCTTCTGCCTTCTTATCGTATTTTTAATGATTGAAATCATATATTTTGGTGTCTTTATATTGCCCAAGTTTAAGATTAAAAATAACTTTTCTATAAAACTGTACATATTAAACTGAAGTTTGCTTGAATTGACTCCATTTCACTGCTATTATAAATTTTATATTTACTAAATTTGGTAGATCAGAACTAGAATATGACTCACTTGTAAAAATATTACATAGGGAAGCAAAGTGACCGAATCAGTCGCCCATACTTAGTCAGGAAGAACAAACAGCGTGGTCTTTCTACCTACCTCATCTATGGCCAGCTGGATCTTTGCTCTTAGAGGCACCAGAGAGCAAACAACAGACAAGACCCAGAACAAGAAGAGGAAAACGGAGGAGCGACAGCCTCTTATTCTTTCCAACTGGATGATGCATAAGGCCAGGATCTGCAGGAAGACAGAAAGGAAACAAGATCTGAATTATCCATGGAGAGAGTCAGGGACTTACGGGATATAAAAAGACATTCTATAGCAGCAACCAGTTGCACATTATTGGGTTTAGGTAGACTCATCTCTAAGCTGTACTCTGGTCAGGTACTTTTTGTAGTGGCTGCTAGAATTGGAAGTTGAAAATATTTACATTTATTTTTGATATTTTGGATACGTACGATGGTGGTTTTCTTAAAAAAACAACAAAAAAAAAACATAACAGGTCTCTGGGAATTCCCTTTCTGCAGACTGAAACGTGATTTGGCTGACATTCATCCATGCCTGGTAGGCCGCCTGCCTCGCACACATTTTTCAGTGGAATCATAAACAATACTAAAAACATTCTTCACCTCAATGTTTTTTTCTTCTTTTTTTTTTTTTTTTTTTTTCCTTTTCCCAAAATAAAACCGATTTAGTTCTTGGATACCACCATTGACGGAATCATGCATTTTCTGGGGGAACGGCTATAATCTGCCCCTCACCCGCAGAGCGGTTAGCTGAGTGAGTCGTCATGTTGTTTCTCCAGAAATCACGGAGTGCGGGAAGAGTGTTGTGTCGCTAACGTATGGACGAGCCGCCGCTCTGTCTTATCACAAACATGTTCAGGAAACTTTCTGAGTCATTTTTGTCAGCTTCAGCTATGGTATTTGGAAAAAGATAGCGGTGGAGGTCAGCATGGCAACATAAACAGCATGAATATTTTTGTATATTTGCTGCACGTACGAGACATGTCAGCTGGTTCTTTGGGAAACATCTGGATAACATTCACCTGCTGCAGTCGGACCTTTTGAGTCAGATGTGTTGGAACAAAGACGTCTAAAACCTGCAGCTCTCTGGCCCTGGAGGACTGCGACTGGACCAATGACTCATATCTTTAGTGTGTTTAATGCTTTATGCACTTGCAGGAAATGTGCATTATTAATGAATTCATAAGGATCAGCATCAGAATTTCTTTTAACACTGACATCTGTTTATGTCCACATAAACAAGTAAATATCAGCAGGCGTTCTCATTTGGCTTAGTGCTAAATCTGACCACATAGGAGCGTTGTCATTTCTTAACTACAGCACCAGAGATTTAACAATTCAATAAATCACATAAGTCTTCGGATACACTCATAAAATGCCTTGTCAGGCTTCCCCTGATACCTTAAAAGAAAAGAGGAATTGGCTTGAGCTGGCGGCAACTTGTCAGCCTATCAGATTTTGAATCATATGTTGGATTACACTTGACTTATTACAGTTTGCGTAACTTCGAGGACGTCAGATCTGACTGGATTCTCAAATATTATTATGCATTTTCACTTCTGGTTGAGCTGCAAACGTCCTTTTTTAAGGCCCTTAAGACAACATGGCTCCCTGCGGCTCCCTTGCACAACAATGCACTGGGATCGGGGATGAAAGCCAAGCTCCTTTCTGCTTTTGGCCTCCTGCTCCGACTCCCCTGCTGCAGCAGAGATCATCTCTGTTTGATCGTACAACATCAACAAAGGGTGGAGCGAGCTCGATCGCTAAGGTCTGAAACAAAACCCTGTCTTCTAATTAGACGGGAAGTGTGTTGTGCAATAGCGAGGAACACAGGCTTTGCGTCACCGAGTTACTGATTTTAGCTGATGATGTGTCTATTTCTCATCTGTAGTAAGTTAACCATATACTTTAAACAAAAAAAGGGCAACAGACAGAGTTGGTCTGTTTCATCTCCCGCATGCAGGGAGCAAGATGCTATCTTAAGCACCGTGAAGAAAACTCTGTCTTTTAATAAAGACAAATTTGGTAAGTGAAGGGAACGATTGGTGAGAGACTTTTTTTGTTTTACAGGATATCGCGGCCGTCTGTCCTTTAGCCTCCTGCTGTGACTAATTACATCCATGAAATAGAAGATCTTTTTTGGGGGCGCATCCCTAAATACAAGAGGCGTCTCAGTGTATTTTTGTCCAAACACGTGCCGGTGTTTACTCAGTCGTCTGAAAAGACCACAGGTCAGTAAGACCGTCTGACCTTAAGAGAGGGAGACTGAGCAGGACCTGTGTGCGTCTGCAGAGAGAGAGAGAGAGAAAGCTTTGTGAGCCCTGCTGCTCTCTTTGGACTCTTTGCAGCCATTCAGCACGGCCTGCTGCTGTTTTGTAGATTTCGCATCCACTCCTGCCAAAGCATAAACAACATTTTAACTTGTCATGCCACCCATGCGAGGCTGCACCACTCCTCCCTCATTTTGCCTACACATACAGGTTAAGTGTAATTTTACAACTGCTGGAAATGAGTAAGATCCACGTTTTGAGAAACAACTGCAACTAAAACCTTTCTCTGATTGCATACTAGCCCTTATTTCCTATAAATATTGTTGTGTGTCCCAGCCAGCCCTCATGCCACCCCGATGCTGGTCACAGAGGCCGTGGCGGTTTCATTCAGGATGTACAGACCTAGAATGTAAACAACATCTGTTGAGCGTAAATACTTTTCTCACAGCTCCAGTCCCCCCCAACAGCGCGCGATCCCCTTCGACTTTTCTCACATCTTGTTCCGTCGACGAAGTTTGATTTATTTTACTGATGGGTGAAGACTATGTCTTTCTAAACCTGTGTGTTTCTATTTGACCCTATTTACTCTAAAAGCCCCAAATAAAAATACAGTTTATTTTGTTCCCTTTAGAAATCACCTAGCACAGATTGATGGGAGATTAAAACACAGAACGATTGAAAGAAATGATTAAGAAGTGGATATTTGAAGTCTTGACTGAAACCTTTGCGATAACAATTCGCTTACTTTTTCATCTTTCTGTTTTTGTTTAGTTATGTTGTCCTCTTTTTAGGTTTTGTTTTAATAAAAGTGTTAATTTAAGCCCTTTTTCTCCTTGCTTTTATTTCAAATTGGTAAAAAAAAAAAAAAAAACAGCTAAACAATAATCACTGATATTGTTTGAAATGTTGATTCAGCGATACATTTTTCAGGCACATTGCCCAAACCAACTCGGAAGATTCTGAATATAAGCTGATGGAGATTGCTCTATTTTTCCAGAAATGTTAGTCTGTGGCCAAAAAGATTGTCAGCAGTATTTTCAGAGGATTTAGTTCAACTCTAAATACAAATGCAGACTGAACTTTTCATATGAAATATTTACCAAAATAATATAAAACCATGAATCCTTTTCCTCCACTTTAAAAATCATGCATTTCTTCATTTTGGTCATTTTAAAGATGTTTTTTTTTTTTTTTTTTTAAAAGTCAAAACACTTTTACAAGGCACTGTAGATCTGAATACCTGACCTGTCTGAACTTCCTTCAGATATCGTAATGCATATGATGGATTTTGGGAGTATGGCCAGGAAAGCGTTCATATTTGGAGAAAAACTTTTGTTTTTCTTTCTGCTGAGGCTGTAAAATGAACCACATTACACCTTAAATACAGTTCAGGGCAGAACAATGGCGCTCAGCGCCTCCTGTCCAACTGTACACCTGTAAACTATAAAAAGACTAAAGCTGTCTGTGTAATTAGGGTCAACACAGACTACAATTGTATATCTTAAACTTTATATTTGGCGGTTTTGTGTTTTTTTTTTGTAAGACAAACCAAACAATTGGAGGAAGACCCAATGACAGGAAAGCAACTTCATCTTCATTAAATGCAATTATAGCATGAACTTTATCTTGATGCACCTTTATAATTTCACTGTTGAGCTGCAATTCAAATCCTTCTGTTTCAGACGGCCGTCCTGCAACTAAAAGTGCCGATCCTGTTTTTTTTCAGCTGCATTTTCTCTCATAATATCGAAAATATCTGGTTTCCCACTGTGTGTGTTTGTCCTTGTGACACACGGTGTGTTTCTGACGACACATTTAGAAAAGTTTTTCATGCTCTGGAACTTTGCACATACGTACTTTACGCTGACTCCTTATCAATCTGTAACAGATGTCATGACATCTGTACTCTGCACTCTGATGATTGATTATCCAAAATGTGTAGTGTTTACAGGTCACTGCTATATTTACACAGCCTGTGACACTATAAGTCCGTACCTGGTTAGGCATGTTTGCACCCAAGTGCCTGGTGAGCACACCGTGTTTGCTCTGTGTGTATTTTTTTTTATGTCTTTGCATCGTGATGCGAACCGGCAGGATGCAGAGTCAAATATTCCCAAAAGTTTTCTGTTGCTCACAGAAACTCAGTAAGAGTGAGAAGTAATGAAATGTCAGGTGTTTTCAATAGGCAAGCTCAGATGTGAGGTCTCTTTTCATGGCTCTATAAAAAAAATAATAGGAATTTGGTCCGAAAATGGACAATGGTGATACATGGGTTAAAAAAAAATAATAATAAAAAAATAGAGACACACAACTTACCACTGTCATGCTCCGTATGATGGGGCTGAGTAGGAAGACCATGTGGTGCTGGATGTCTTGGCTCCTCTCCAGCAGAATGTAGAAGAACTCAACAAAACCAAATGAGGCCAGCAAGAAACCCAACAACTGAGGGGAAAAAACAAAACAAAAACAAAAACCATAACAGGTTAATTGCCATTAGGAGTGAATCTGCCAACGCATATTTGTCCTTTTCTTTCTTTCAGCTGGACCTGTGAGAAAATGCAACCTGTCCATTAACCTCTGAAGGTAAGCAACAGCCCCTCCACTTCCACACAACCCTCCGAGGATTAAGCTGGTTTAGAAATGGTTCATGCAGGATCAGCACAGGGGTGAAATTCCTACACCGCTGCCCTGCAGCAAGATAGGTCTTAAGTTTGCATCTATGAGTTTTACATGTCAACTAGCCTTTCAAAAACATGAATGTCAGGTTAGTTGACCTGTCAGAACTGCCTTTGCTTAATGTGTCCAGTTTTTCTGTGTGTTGGTCTGTGAATGCCATTGACTGCTGGACATAGGCATCAGTCTCTTTGCAGGCCTGGACAGATTAAGCAAGCGTAGAAAATGGGTGGCTAGATGTCTCATGCACAGTTCTCACAGTGAAACAAACGTCTGGGTGTAAAGGTTTGCTTGTACGGTGGCCCGTCCTGTGTGACGACTTGTTTGCCCTGTGCAGGACCGGCGACCCGGCTCTCAACCGTTGACCTCTGAAGATAAACAGCTGTCTCTCCGGGCCCCTGTGACCTAGAGAGGATAAAGTGGGATCAAAAGATGAGTGGCTGGAATCTCACCATCTTGGCAGTGCAGAGGCAGGACATCTGGATCCGTCCGCGGTCATGGCAGTAGAGATGGACGCAGTAGAAAGGAACCAACAACCAAAGGTAGACGCAGGGGACCCACACCAGCACTGTGTTCTGGAAACACTGAGTTAGGTCGGGGTTAGCTGTGTACCAGGTGCGGTTCCAGTCCTTGAAACAGAGAGGAAGAAGAAAAAGAATTGCAAAGAGTTTGGTCAAGGGAAAAGACCCAGATTTTTGACAGCCATGTTAGCGATTACTTTTTAAAATTCACAAACTTTCTGTGCAAATTAGCTCCAGTGCAAATGTTCTAGACTTTAGTGCAGCTTGTGCATTGCAAGTAAGCCAAGCAGGAACCAAGAATATGTGCTGAATCCTGACGATCTTAGCTAGAAAAGAAAAAAGCTTTCCTTTTTTACAGGACTCTAAGTCAATTTGGGGAGTGTTCTGACGTTTCCGTCTGCTCGGCCAACAAAGTAGGAAAATCCGGAGTAAAATTGCCATAAAAGATACAAGCAAAGAGTGGCAGA
This sequence comes from Poeciliopsis turrubarensis, assembly GCA_010277015.1. Taxonomy (NCBI): domain Eukaryota; kingdom Metazoa; phylum Chordata; class Actinopteri; order Cyprinodontiformes; family Poeciliidae; genus Poeciliopsis; species Poeciliopsis turrubarensis. The sequence goes on from VMRN01000013.1 coordinate 5,301,087, forward strand.
ACTTGGTTGTGATGTCTTCGTTTAAAACAATATGGTGGGATAAGTGGCTTGTTGTTCTCCTGCTTCCCTTGTTTATCACCTCAGTTGCCTAATGAGGGGCAGGGTGTCTGGCTGTGCTAACGAGACTGCCCTGCGGAGTCACCACAGGAAGCGGTTTAAGGCTCTGAGCATGGCAGTGGAGTCTAGTCCCGCTGGTAGACTCCCAACTAGGATGAAGCGGAGTAGCCACAATTGGTGGCAGCTGTGTGGTTATTATGTAACAACCCTCCTCCCACAGAGAACCAGCGCAGGTGACTCAGGCTTTGTTCCTTGCAGCATGTTTGAGGATTTACTAACAATTGGTACCGCTTCTTGTTTCTGAAACCGCAAGATCTGAAAGCAGAATCTGCCCAAAGGGCAACACACACTGAGCACATTCATAAATCTTCAAATCTGGGCTCATTCAGGTTTTTGCACTGAGAAACCATTTTGCACGTACGCATAGGTGAACCCTTGAAAGGGCTGCCCAAATACGTTCAAATGGTAAATCTAAATGAGTGGGAGGCAAGTTTCACAGACCCTTATGACTCCTGTGGTTAGTGGCAAGTAGATGTTCAAAGCCCTTTTATGAAAAAGTCCAACCTGCCACAACTCAATCCAAGCACTTTCTTCTGCATTTTGCTCAGTCCTCGTCCCGGTTCTCACCCCTTTGCCAGAGTGGTTTCTGTAAGCTTGCGTGTGCCAGGAGCTACTGCAAGGCGTCTATTTTTACGAGACAAACACGGTGATGTGAAAGTGGAGAGCAGAGACATCTTCTGTGCCACTGCAAAAGTGCTGAATTCATATTTTTGCAAATTCACCATTTTGAAACCTTTAGAGGCAGAAGTCTGGTGAACTCCACAAGGATTTCCAGGATCTCTGCCTAAAAAAACTGCATCAGGGAAGTGATGTGTCAAAACAAAACAAAAAAAAAAAGACCTGTTAATTTAATAAATGTCAATCTTTCTGTCACTGTCATGTTTTGATAAATGTTTGCTAAGTCAGATTTCCTTGCAAAACCATGTCAGTTGTTGGCAGGACCAGACGTTGGTCGTGTCAGTCAGCAGTAATTGTTAAATAATTAAATTGCGTCTAACGTCAACACGAGACATCAGTTTGATGAGAAAGATCAGTGTGATTTCCTGTGATTGAGCATGTGACCTGGCCATATTGGATGGTTGGACAGAAAGTACAAGTATATTTAGTAGTGTTGTTCTTCTCACTCAAAGTCCCAGATAAGTCTAAAAGGTCATTCTTGAGCGCTTTCTAGTTATGTTAAGTATCTAGAAGGCAAGGCGAGATAGACGGCAGCTCGCAGTAGCACATACTTTGTTGTAGTATTTATGGTACCGATAGGTACTTCTGGAGAACTTTCAACATTTAGAAGGCAATGTCACACCTTGATACACTGAAAAAGTGCTGTACTTTCTGGACTGTAGAGCGCACCTTACTCGAAGCCGCACCCACACAGTTTTTTCAAAAAACTGGAGAAGAACATACATAAGCCGCACTGGGCTATACGCCACATGGTTCTCAAAAAAGTAGTGACTTATAGTCTGAAAAATACTGTAAAAATCCTCCAACTGCTGCTTAAGTTGTTCAGAGAGATTCAATCACCCAGAAGTCTCTACACGTCGAAAACTGGCCTCATTTCGCCCACCCAGCTTCTCGATTCATAAATCTAGCAATATCAGGGGGAGAAGCTCAAAAGTATGGATAACACTGATGAAAGGTTAAATGTTGCTGTTTGAAAGGCTACTGCCACTGGACTTTTTCCTGGAAAGAGGATTGATTGTGCTGTTTAGCAATCGAGCTAGTCTTCGCCAGCTAACTATCTGCAAGAAGGTGTAACACTAGTTTCTACTTGACTACCTTCCTTGTGAAGCTATAATTTTGTAACATCCATGTATAACGTTGGCAACTTTGGCACTGTAGCAGGACCAAATCCAGACACACTGGCAAGACCGTGTTTATTATAGATGAACAAGGAGAAAATAAAAACCCACAAATCCTAGAGCAACAGCTTGGCTCAAACTTTTCATCTCGAATTTCTTTCAATTGCTTTAGCTTCTCATTGGGGGTTTAGTGGGAAATCTTGTTTTCAGCCGATAAATCAACAGCAAAGAACATTTTGCCCTCCTTGCAGCTAAACTTACATCAACTTAGGCGACTATATCAACTTTAAAAACGCATGTTTATGTTAGTATTTTTGTTTCTAGAAATCATGTGATTTAATGACAGAGGCTGGCCTCTCACTCTCTATTTGCAGGTGAGTGATGCTATTTTTTACACGCGTTGCATGCTTTGCAACAGACAAGACCAACTTCTTTCCAGGCATGTTTACCTGTTGCAGAAAAAAGTTGTTTTTTTTTCAGCTCGGCTCACTCGTGAAGCGAGTGAGCAGAAAACTTGCATGAAAGTATTTCGAAAGCGTGTAAAACGGTTGACTCAGTTCATGACGCAGAGCACCGTGCGCGGCAAACACAGCACAACAAAAGAACGTGTTACAACATCCAGCACACTGTCACAGATGTAACGTCAGCGTGTTTTTGAAGTTTCATGCAAAAGAAGCGTGCACATGATGATGAAACACGGTTTATGCATACTTTCTCGACAAAGCATGATGACCACTGTTTTGATGTTTTGCAGAAGCAGAGACAAAAGCATTAGCTGTAATGAGATCCAGAGCAAATTAAAAGGGGAAAGGTGGGGGGTGGGAGGGAGGCATGTTGGGAATGAGTTCTTTCATTTCCAGCTGGCTCACAGCTTATTCTGCTATTTTTTTTTTTTTTTTTTTTTTTTTAGCTGAGATCCAGAATGTGGAGGTTTGCTAATAAATGAGATTTGAAAAATATAACAAAAACATTTTCCAACCAAGGTAGCTTGGACTATTTGAGTTCTCATCACTCTGCATTTCAGTGATCCAAATCTCAGTGAAGAGTGATCTGTCTTGTTCCCATTCACATTTGCAATGACCTGAAAATCCTTTGGTAATTTTTCATTTTACACAGACGAGCTTTGCAAGATCTTGTACTGAAATTGCTGCACAAGATTTATCGTTATCAGTGTTGCTATGGCAGTTGTTGGCGTTTTCTGAAGCTTTTCAGGTAAGCAGACAGCTAATGATAAAAACAAATGGATGATACAGATGGAAGCAATCGTTTAAATCCTGAAGATGAGGCATGATCAGAAAAACAATCAAAGATTTTAAAACCAACACTTTTTCTCGTCATGCAATCGCAGAAACAAAACCCCCATTATTTAAAAGCAACGCTACGTTCATCTGACAGAAATTCAGAAAGAAGCGATTAACCAAGCTGCATATGGTTTAACTCTTAAGGCTTTGAGGCAAGAAAAAAAAAAAAACACCCAGTGAAGAAATGTGACTCCAGGGTCAGGAAACACATCATAAACTCACCCACAGAGGGTCCAGGCCACTCAGTCTGCAAAAGGCGTCCATCCACTCGCTGGTTCCTTCCACCACCGGCGCACTGCTCGTTTGGGTTGATCAGGCCTTCTCTCCTCTCAGCAAACTTTGCACACACTCTCACACGTTCTCTCTCTTTCTCTCTTTGCACCACCACCAGTATATCAGTATATATGCGTGTGTGCGTGTGTGTGTGTGTGTTTAATTCTGATCTCTTATTTCTCTCTTTTTCTAGTGGAAGCACTGTGAGTGTCGAGCCTCTGTGTTTCTTAGTGTGTGCTTCAGCTTTCCTTTAATCAAACATCTTCTGTCTGAATGAAACACTTTTCTTTTCTCCCTGCCACCCCTGACTGTAACTTGCTGCTGCTGCTGCCCAGAGATCCGGTGTCTTTCTGACTCCCAGTCAGCCTGGCTGCTGCTTATGAGTGAGTCTCCTTGCCGGGTGGGTGGAAATATTTCTCTCTCTCTCTCTCTCCCTCTTGCTTACTCGCTCACTCAATCGCTTACTCACACCCCTCTCTTCTCTCCCACATTTACTGGATTTTGATCAAAACACCGCTTCCCTCAATGGGATGACAGTCCCACACCCAGACTCACTCCTCCCATTTCGACTCTCTGCCCCCTCACCTCCTTTCTCGGTCCTTCTCTCGCCCACTTTCCCCACATCCCAAACAGACCAGTTGTCTGGCCACAAAGTGTCTCGTTGAACACAGAAATACCCTTTAAACTGAGACGAGACACACTCCAATAAACGCCATGCTTATAGGATTTGTTCTTCATATAAATCCGAGATAATAGCAAGTAAAGAAATTTGTCTTGTATCACATTTATGGCACATAGTTTAAGTGTCTGAGGAAAACTGTAAGACATGTTTGTCTCTGTCTCTTCAGAAAAAGAGAAATAGGATTATGCCTCACAAAACGGACCTTGGACATTTCCGCAATTCGTCACATTGCATTGGGAAAAGTCAACATGTTTCTAACGGGACGCTCTGCAGCAGACCGACTCTGCTACGTAAAATGTAATTATGAAGTGTGTTCAGTTCCCTTCTGCTCTGAAACACACGTAGGAAGTTCGGTGGAATCGACTGCCTTCTGGAGTCAACTAATTAGTAAAAAGGGTCCAGCTGTGTGCAACTTAATCTGAGAATGAACTCAAATGTTCTGTGAGGGCCTTTCACTCAGTTCATCCGTCCATCCACTGTCTAAACCAGAGGTCCGCAGCCCTGGTCCTCAAGCTCCGCTGTCCTGCATGTTTTAGCTGTTTGCCTCTTATCTCACATCTGGCTTAAATGAAAGGACATCTGCAGCAATGGCAGGCACGCTGAGGAGGTAATGCAGTCATTTCAATCATTGTCTAAGACGATTCTCATTCAGTGACTTCTGGGGACCGTGGGGTTGGGGACCTCTGCTTACCCTTTCAGGACAACATAGAGACACTCAGGACAGACAGAAATGCATATTCACACCAAGAGCAGCTTATAGTAACCAACCAACAGTTGTTAAGAAGACGGAAACTTGAACTGTGAGGGCACGGCGGGGGTACGTGGACAGAACCCAAACATGCACGACGAGAATATTCGAACTCTGTGCAGAAAGGCGCTTGGACGGGATTCAAACTTTGGACCTTCTTCCTGCGAGACAGCAGTGGTTCCAGTTGAGTCAGGGCGCAGCTATGACACAACTTGTCTGAGCTAAATGGAAGAGCAAATAATGTGCAAACCTACCAAGATTAAGATGTTGTCTTGTATTTTCTCAATCTGTCTTCCTCTCCTTTGTTTCTATCTCCCATTCAGCTTTATTCCCCACCTTTCTTCCATTCTTCTTCTTCTTTTTTTTTTTTTTTGCCTTTCTTTCCCATCTCTGTGTCCAGTGCCTTTTAAATAAACCCAAAGCAATTTCCAATAAATTGTTGTAAATATATATGGGAATCAAATGCAGCAGACTTATAGCGAAAGCTGCAATGCTCCACTTGTGAATGTAAGTCTATTGGCATTCAGACAAACAGTCTGGCTTAATATTCTGATCTTAAACGTCACGTTTTCATCAACTGTACGCAGAAAATCATCACAGGTAACTGAAATAAAGGGTTGAAAACATTAGTCTCTGTGTAATTAATCTATAAAATGTTTCACTTAGTGAACTGAGTTACGCAAATGATTTATTTTTTCCCCCTGATACTCTGATTTATTGAATGGATCTGCAATAAATCAACCAACGTAGAAGCATCTTCCGATATTACATCAATGTTTCAGGAGTTATACTGAGCCGAGTATGTTGAGTCTCCTCAGTGATGCAAAGCATCACATGAATTTCCAGGCATTGCATAACTTGCTGATACTGTGAGAAATAGATTGCATTTGGTTAATTAGTCATCCCGTTAGCCTAGAACCTGCACTGCAAGTGGAAAACATGAAGTCATTCCACAGCATTTCTTCAAGACGTCCAGTTCAATTGGATAATAAGTTTTAAAAGTCTATGTTCCCGTTGGAAAATCTGGGAAACATGAAATTTTGGCAACGCAAAGCGAAATTACTTCTTGGAAAATGAATGACAACAGAGCAATTTTATCTAAAAAGATAAAATAAAATAAAATGCACGAAAATCTGCCCCTTTAATTATAGTCACTCTTTAGAAAAGACATAAAACGCCAAGGACTGTCCTCCAAGCTCTTTGTTGTCTGCAGAAATACATCACCACATGGAGAGATGCTGGTCAGTCTTGTGAGGAGTCGGGGAAAACTTCAGCTGCGCAGGAAAATATGACAGTGTCTGGACCGGGACTGACACCACCGCCGGCATCATCATCATCACCGCAGAGAAGAAACATGGAAAGCTTGGCAAGGAGGCAGACCACCGCCTGGGCCTGGTGTCTCGCCATGTGCAAATATGGGATTATTATTCTTTAAAAAAAAAAAAAAAAAAAGAAAAAAAAAAAAAAAAAAAAGGGATTCATCACTTCATGTTTCTGCTCCAGGCTAGCCAGTGCCTTCAGGGCAGCAATTCAACTCACTCCTGCAATAAAATGGAAAAGGTTATGCAACCAGAGCCAGGATTTAGATGTGACTTAGTGCTTTTGTCTTAAAGTGACACTTCAAGGTAAATAAAGGAGAGCGGTGTGTTATGAAAGGAGTAGAAATCTAGGTTACAGTCCCTTGCCGTTTTGGGTTCACCAGACCAGAACCCCCTTTTCTAAATATTTGCTGTGTCTACACGGCTTGTGCCAAACTGCAAACTGAACTTATCATGGCTTCCATTCAACAATAGCGTCCTTTGTGCCTCTCTTGCATAATGCCAGGCTCTTTTAAAGAGCACAGCTAAAAATGATTATCTTGACATAGCAGAGTTGGTTTGTTAACTATAACGCTCTTCCACAAACATCTGGGCCCTTCACAGAGCAGCTGCATTCAGTCTGCAATTCAATTACACACTGTTTACCGATTCTGTGACTTCTGAGCAAGTTGGTTAAGCTACATTTAACTTGGGCGTTTCAGAGTTAAGGGAGCTGGATCGAATTTATGAATAAAACATTCTGAAAATCACGTGCACGTGCGCTCCGTTATGTCACATAAAGTCCCATTTGGACACGCTGCAGTTTACAGTTGCCAAGCAGCAAAGGTTATCGTCATGACTTTCACAAGGCACAGTAAATGACCAAAGTACGTCCCGCATTCCTGTGAAGGTTCGGGCACAAAACGCATCGGTGGATCTTTGACAGAAATTTGGATAAATGAGGCACAAGCAGTCCACCCAGCCATTGTTATGTCTCCCACGGTGCTGCAGTTACAGAGAAATGGTCTGAAACGCCGCAGCCGCTGAGGTGTGAGGGTATGCGTGTGTGCGTGTGTGTGTGTGTGTGTGTGTGAGCGTGTCTGTTAATGTAGCGCGACATGAAAGGTTTGCAGCGCCCAGAAATTCATGCAGTTTGGTGACTAAGAAAAAAAAAACAAAACAAAACAAAGAAAACCTCAAAGGGTAGCGTGTGGGTTATTTATTCATTTATTTTTAATCCGATTGTCTTCTCGTTAGCGCTGGTGGCCGGTTGATGTCATTTAATGGAGTCTTATAAATAGTTCTCATCCGAATCACTCTTGCTCACTGTGTCTTGAAGCTGGCCTGGTTTCGGTTCGTAAATGCTGCCTACGGAAGGCCTGTTGGTGAAGTGTACACATATATATTTTATGTGCTTCCTGAGTGGAGACGGGACTAATTCCTCCCCTCTTGGGTTCAATATATATATATATATATATATATACATTTATATATATATATACATATAAACCCTCTTAATGACTCTGAGCCAGGTCTCCTCAGCTGATCATTCCCAGACAGGGGCTTGAGGTTGGAGGCGGTGCAACTAGTGGAAGAGAAAGTAGCACAAAAACAAAAGCGGGACGCACGATTGTGCGCGTGCGGTGAAGGCGGGAGAAGAAGTGCGCGAGCCAGCTGATGGTAGAGGGGGGGAAGAAGAGAGGGGGGGGCCCAAGCCCAGAGCGCGTGCAGAAAATATCCAAACCTAAAGGAGATTCGTTGAAGCCAGACGGTCAGGCTGTTTACACCAGCGCAGAAAGAGAAAGCGGAGAGCTTGGACCCAAAGGGAGGCCGGAGCTGGAGCGAGGCCATGTGCGGTCATGGCGTGTAGTAGTAGTAATGAGGACCCGGCGGGCGGTGGATGGATGGATGCAGAGGCTGGGCTGAGGGGGTGGCAGTGCCCCAGCCAGGCCATGGCTGCGTGGTGGTTAACCAGTCTGGGTCACCTACACTTCCTCTGGCCTCCCTCTCTCTGGGGGAGGAAAAACAGTCTAGTCAAAATAATGGTGTCATTTTGGCTTCTTACGTTTGAGCAAGAAGAGGGGGGAGGGCGGTGGGAGGGTTGAGACAGATTTAGAAGCAGCAAAGCACCAGGAGGGGCCAGAAACAGTGGAGGAAACAAGCAAGCAATATATCTGCTCAGTGCTTTCTGCGTCTTCTTCTTCTTCTTTTCTTATAACTCTTAATTTAAGACTTAATAAAGTCTTAAATGAGTGCCGCAGCTTCAGTGCAGCCCGTAAATTCAAATGTGTCGGCCCACGCATGCAAATGAAATGGCATCTTCCGCTGCTCCTCCACGCGAAGTCCTAAACCGTCCTCACCGTTTCAGTCCGGTCGATCTGTGACCACGACCCACTTCCTGTCTCTCAGCAAGACCCTCCGTGCTGTGACAGCGGATACGAACAAGAGTGGGGGAGGGGGCGGGAGGAATAGTTTGACCTCATCTGTGGCTCTTTGTGCATCAGATCCGTTTCTTCAGCCCTGCAGACCCCTGACAGTCTCACATGTTGCTGTGAGTGAGTCGAGCCTGCAGGTATGTCACACCCAGCTGGCACTGGCCCCCTCTCGGCCCCACTCACAAGGCCTGCTCAAAGATCGATCCCTCTCATCGCGTTGCAGAAAAGTAGAGCCTTACCAAAGTGTTTGTGCCTCTTTTCGCGTGTTGTTTTATGTGGAAGGTCAACGTGAAGTAAGGTGTAACTACACCTTCAAATCAGGCAAACTGAACCTCTGCTGGATTTCAAGGCCGCGCAAGGTTTTCTTACTTTAATTTTACAGCAGCTTCACTGTCCCTCCTTAAGAAAAGCATGCCCACAACATGATGCTGCCACCACCTCCTCACAGCAGGGACGGTGTGTCGAGGGAGCTCAGTCTACTACATGTTTTCTACGTACCCTTTGCAATAAGAACATAATAATTATTATCTGTTTGTTTCATCCTCGTTTTTATGCGACTGGATTCATTATGTTATCAGTGTTGGCTCTCCATGCAGCACACACATTTGACCTTGATTCTTTGCTGGACAGAGCCCCTGCAGGGCCTCCTAGAAGTACTTGCAACTAGAAGTACTTTCACTGGGATGGGAACCAGTGAAAGTACTTCAATGGCTCAGCGATTCTCCGTTTAACTTTCTGTCTTTACCAAAAACAATCACCAACTGAGCTGCCACCACAATTTAACTCTATGTACCCAGATCTTCTTTTTTTCCCCCCATTGTGCCACGCCTGGACCAGGAATCTGTGTCTTTCTTTTCTCTCCGTTTGAGGCAGATGGCTAATAAAATCTCTATATAAGCCTTGCGAGCTTGCGGTTGTAATGAGACAAACTTTCTAAAGGTAATTGGGAATCAGAGTTTATTTGAGTCACTGTTTGTCAAACACAGGGCCCAGAAAAGTAAGTGGGATCTCTCCAGTGGGCACATAATGACACTACGGAGGTTTGCAACCATAGATTGGTGTAAAAGCTGGAGAAGGACCAAAGCATTTTCAAATGCAAACCCAACTGAAGATGATCTCTCTTTGGAGTTTTTGTGTTGTTGTTTTTTGTTAAGCAGGTTTCTTCTGTTTGGCGTTTCGTTGTTGCTGCAGCGGTTTTGATTTATCCCCCGACAGCTGGAAGGTAACACATGGCGGCTCTGCCTTTGTCTCTGTTTTTCCCTCAAGTCAACAATAATCAGTCTGCTTCGGTGACCTTATGACCTGGTTTTAGCATAGTTAGCCTTTTTTTTTTCTTCCTCAGGCAAAACTCTAAACAAAGCAACCTGGAGCTGTGAAACCTTCCTCTTGTAACTCCAAGAGGCCAAACGGGATTATGTAAAATGCCGAGCCACCGTTTCAGTGCGCCGTCTGTTTGGAACGATGTCCAAATACGACTTCAACCATCTTCTTCTTCTGAAGGTAAACACAATATTTATTCTGATTCCTATTTGTCTTGCATGACACCAGGAGACAGCTGGTTGGAAAATGTATCCAGAATTAGGGAGATAATTGTTGGGTTGAGCTTTTGTTTTTCTAATCTTAACCTGACATCTCCAAACCTCAGACATAGTAAAGATGCTCTTTTTTCCCTCTCAGACAGCAGAGGGCTGCCATCATTTTCTCAGCTGTCCTGGAACCCGAAGGTGTCTGAATGAGGCTGTGCTGTGATTACTCTTTAGAGGAAAAACCACACTGGACGACATCCAGCCAGAGGAATGGCAGAGATGCCGCAGGATCACTTTGGAGCATAATTTTCCAAACAAACAGTGTTAATTTACAGTGTGTGTATTTTTTTATTTTTTATTTTTTTTACATTGATGGGTTCTCTTATTTGCCAATATGGGCAAGGGCAAAAAAACCCATGAAGAAACAGGAAACACCAAGTGTAGAAATGAAGTTTGATGTATTTGTTAGTTGCTGCACTCTGGCAATTCACAGGTTGTTTATCTTTTTTGAATCTGTTTTTCTGTGCTCACACACTCTTCGTGCAAGTGAATTGTTCTTTTTTTTAACACATTTTCTGTGTTTTCGTCAGGCAGACACATTTTGTGCTGTTTTCTACACTTTGTCCTGTTTTAACACAACAACTAGACACAGAATATGATTTGAACCATCGACGAATCATGTCATTTCTTAGATGTCATTCCTGAAATGTTACACGGAAAAAACTGTTAATTAAAGCGACCTCCATTGTTGCTTTTAAGGATTATGTTGCTTTATTAGTTTATGTAACAGGGACAAAGTTAAAAAGAAAATAAAATCATTGTTCCTACGAACCAAATGTAGTTTGAACTTGTTTTTTCATTTGTGGACCTGCACATTGATGCAGTTGGTGGCACTGTGGAGAAGAAGATCCCGGGTTTGAGTCCTGGCCTTTCTCACATGGAGCTCTCGTTGTGCATGCTTGGGTTCTCGCCGGGTATTCTAGCCTCCAAAGGCCTCACTGTTGGGTTATGTTAAACAATTTCCTCTAAAGCTGAGTGTATATGTCTCTGTGCTGCCCTACGTTGGACTGGCAACCCGTCCTGGGTTTATTCTGCCTTACGGTAAAATCATTTGACACAATAACTGTGTCAAGACACACAGTTATTGTGTCAACTATAATTACTGTGTGGAACAATTAGCACATGAAATGTGTGACATTCAATGCAAATTATGCCATTCTTCTATAGACACATTATTGTGCTGACACTTCTGGTTTAAGAGTGCATCACAGAAAAGATAGTTTTTTGTTTTTCTTTTGCAGAAAAGCATATAACCAAATGTTGGCTAGTTTAATTGTCATTTCTTATCTTTCTCAGATGTCCATCCATCCGTCCATCCATCCATCCATCCATCCATCCATCCATCCATCCATCCATCC
>VMRN01000013.1:5312690-5438372 GCA_010277015.1 Poeciliopsis turrubarensis
ATCCATCCATCCATCCATCCATCCATCCATCCATCCATCCATCCATCGCCTGCCCCAGCATGCACTCAGTTTTTTTTGTTTTTTTTCATGCCGCTGTTTAACAGGATATTGCGGCTTCTCTCCTAATGTAGAACAGACGTGTTATCGCCCCAAAATAGCACCAAACAGAGCTTCATGGGACAGCCCCTCGTCACTGGTTGCCCAGCATCCCGGACTCGTGACTCCCACTTTAATAGATCCCGGAGCCTGGCTCCCACTCACGCATGGTCCTTGTGACGTACAGAGGCACCAGCTCAGCACAAATCACCGCAAGAGAAGCAGCAACAAAAACAATTCCTCTGCTTTGCCCTTGATGATTGAGGACAGATCTCCTCTAAAAATATCACGGAGGGAAACTGAGGGGGAGGCTTGGATTGCGGTTGCGGCATTTATTAGGGAATCATCCACTCCCTAAGGGTTGTAAAAACACAGCCTGTTTCAGGGTGGAAAACAAATGGGATGAGTACAATGTGGTGAAATGATGTTGTGATTGGCAGCGACATTTTTTTTTTACTGCTTGTTGCAATTATTTATATATAGATATAGTCATTTAGTGCTGTGTCACGGTTGATGTGCAATAAGCTTAACATGACTAACAGACATTTCCACACAGGTTCCATCTTAAAATCTCTGACATGTTATGTTTTTGCTTCAATCACATCTTGAAACGTGCAAAACAGCATGAAATTATATTTTCATGTTTTCTCCGGAAAGTTTGCTTCAGTTATGAGAATGCATGGGAAAATAAGCAACCAACTGTAAATCAAAGTATTTTCACACAGGGTGTACTACTCAGCGTCTTATTGCGGAGCCATTTGTTGCTCTATGTACTCAAACGTTAGAAACCTGCACTTTTCACCCAGTAAATCAGAGAGTAAAAACATGACAGACTTCCGGGAAAAGACGTATAGGACAGCAGGGGCTGGGCTGCTGGAGTGGAAAGAGCCGCATCTTGAGGGAAACCGGAAATTATGTTCAAATGACAGGTTTCACGAACGAAGGCCTGCTGGCATCTTCCATTGTTTCCTTCATTAAAAATGAAAAAAACTATTGAAAAATCTTTGTTAACCCGACTTCTGTTGAGTCCTATGAAACTTGCGGTGAACATTATGAGAATAATTTCCTCTAAATTATTGTCACACCATTAAATACACCTTTATACTACATTGCCAAAAACATTCCCTTGTCATTTCCTATATAAATGAAATTGAGTAATTTCCTATATATTAAAACCATTCTTTTCCGTGGCTTAATATGTTATTGGAGCAGGTGACAGCTTGGAAGTACTACTAGTAGTTTATTTATGAGATTTTTTGCCATGCCTTGGTCCAACTATGTCAGACAGACACAAATCATGTGTTGGGTGATTTGTCAGAAGTTCGGGGGCCTGTTTTATTTAAAAATGCTCTCGGTCAGCTATGTCGATTTTGCTCTTTAACGTGTCCGCTTCGACTATCCAAATTTTTTATCCAAAGCCAACATGAAAACCTTTCAGGAGCGTTTATCACGTACGTTTGCACAATTCTTCGTCGAATCCCTACAAAGGTTCTCAGCTCCTGATAAAGAGCCCCACACCGTAACCTCGCCTGAGTCAAACTTTATACGGACTAATGCTGTTCTTCTGGCAGCTGTCAAACCGCTGGTGCTTCGCAGCGAACTTTGTGATGTGAGGCTTGGATGCAGCGGCTTGGAGCAAGTTGGAAAGTTTGAGCCTGGCATCCACTGACCCTCCTGTAACTTCATGTGGCCTACAATTTTGTGGCTAAGTTGCTGTTGTTTCCAGTCGCTTCCATTTTATTATATTACCACTGGTTAACTATTAGTGGTGTGCCTGGTCAATATTCAGAAGTGAGGAAATTCCTCAACTGGACTTATTGGACAGGTTGCGTCCAGTCCGGACGCTTGCTGGCTGGAAGTCAGATCCTGAGTGCGACCCATTCTTTCACAATTATAGCAGTCTGCATGCCAAGGTGCTGGATTTTATACGCAAGAGGCCACAGAAGAGTTTGAAACACCTGGCTGGATTCAGTGATTCGAAGGCATGATCGTGCTTATGCCGTACATAAAGCAGCTCAGACTTTCCTTTTACCTTTAAATGCTCAAAAATCAAAAAAAAGAAAGCTTTGGGTTGGGAAGCAAATTTTCCCTTCAACATTTTCTTATTGAATCACATTTATCATTAGAGATCAGTCACAACATAGTCATTTTCTTAGGATAGAGAGAGAATTTCATGATTTTTTTTTTTTTTTTACCAAATTGCTAAAACTACAAATAAGGGCCATGCAGGCCCAGATTGTTCAGCTTGGACAAATCAAGGCTGTTGGAGGCCTTGAAAAACATTCACATGCATTGAACTGTTTCGCCTTCACCAGAAGCAGCTTGAGGCCGTCTCTCTGTTTCTCCAGCCACTCCAGAACACATTACTTCTTCCTTGTCGCCTTCCAAAAGTTTAACCTTCGGCAGCTCTTCAGGTCGTCTTCGAAGATAAAATGTGTCTTTCGCAGAAAACATTTTTGACTCGAAGTGATCTCCTTGTGACTCTCCTAAACTCAGAAAACCCTGAGCTTTTACAGAGGACTCCACCTGAAAATGCTGGTGAAACTTGCTTTTGATTATCATCTTTGGGTCCTCTGGGTCTGGGATTACATAATATTACATGAGTCACAATACGACCTCAAACCTTTGTGTTTTTCATTTGGATTTGACGAAACAGACCCGACACAAACCAGCACATATTTGTAAATATATATAAAAATACACCAGTGTGGCGTTCTTTGGTTTTCTTGACGTCGTTTGTTCATTGGTGTTCTGTAACAAGCCTTCACCAAACAGACTTAAATATATAGTGACATAAAATTACACGCAGGAGGACTCTATTCATTATGTAACTTCTGGAAGCAACTGGATCTTGGTTCGGGGCATCCAAATAAAAAAAGCCGAATAAAACATTCTTATTTGCAAAATAATATTTGAAACCGTTTATCCTTTTTTTTTTCATCCGGTCCACAATATGCACGACTTTGTTTCTATTACATGAAAACCAAGTGAAAGTTGTGATTTCACCACTACAATGTGGAAAAGACACTCCGTTCTCTCCAGTGGCCTGCAAAACAGGACATTTCCGGGAAATTTATGTCCAAATGCAGCAGAGGGGTGGAAACAGCTCAATAATATAACAGAAATCTCTGTCATCTGGTGGGAATTACGTATGAGGTCTTTAAAATGGTGGTAGGTGGTGTTTTAAGAGTCTTGGTGAGTCGAAATCTGAAAATGACTTTCTCTTTTTAGTCTTGTTTTATGAGACATTGTGCCTTTTCCAGAGGGCTACCACCAAACCCATAATATGGTTGGCTTTTTTAAACAATGTTACATAACTTTAATTTCTTTCTAAACCTTGCTTTGAAACAGTTTGGGATGACTAACTTGTTGTTTTCAAGGGGAGTACCATGCCGTCAAAGCAATTAAGTTGCCTCCCGCTCCACTCACACAATACTACGATTCACAGCTCAATAAGCACGGGGAAGGTATTCTCTATTTTGACATTTTGCTGCGTTGCAGCCATTTTTTTTCCCCCAAAAGGAATTGAACTCGCTATTTCCTCAGAATTTCTATACAATGCAATTACAGCTTTTCCCTCAATGCTTTGTTAAAGCTCCTGTGGAGGGGAGGGGAGCATTTTCTGCCATCGCTCTTCGCCGACCCTCTTGAGCTCAGTTGGATTGAATGGGTCATTCCATGAGTCTTCCCCTCCATGCTGGATATTGGCCAAATTAGTGAAATCTATAAGACAAGAGCCTCAAACATTTTTAGTTCCCCTGATGGCCCCAAGCCTCTCCTCAACGTTTCACTGATTTCAGCTGTTTGAGCTCATCAGATCTCAGGATGCCACCGTCTTCATCCTTCTTCATCCACCTGGTGTGTTCAGGCCAGTGTGCGCTGGCTTATTTCGGTGTTCCTAAGTAAACCACAATATGTATTTGCATGCAGTAAAGGGGCTACATGCAAACACGTACCTCACTTTTAATTTGCAAAATACACAATTTCTTTCCACGGCAGAGTCATGCGCGACTTTGTGTTGGTCGAAAAGTTCAACTAAATATCTTTAGTTTTGAGGTAGTTATGTGGCAAAATGTGAAATGCCTTGAACCGGCTTAAATACTTCTGAAAAGGCCCAAATTTAAGATGCAAGTTCAAGTCTTGAAAAGATGGAGGCATTTCAGTTTTTCTACCCCGGGTGGCTTCTGCTAATAATTAAAACTTCAAGGGAACTGGTAAAGCAAACATGATTATAAAATACATTTACACTTTAAATTTCCCCACCACATAGTAATTCCGTTATAAAGCAGATGCTTGAATCTATTTTCATCCGTCATTAAAGGGGAAAAAAAAAAAAAAAACACTTCCTTGACCCAAAGAACAGTCGACTGAAATTGTGACGTTTGTAAGCTGAGACAATGACGCATGTTGTTCTTCTACTAGTTATATTGCTAATTTTACTTAAAATTACACACCCCACACACCAGCCTTGGGAGTCCCACCACACAAGTCAGAGACCAAATGAGACAAGACCTATCATGTCTTCCCTAAGTGAGAGCAGACGCTGTTGACTCAGTGCAGTCTAGAAGCGCTTGGGCTGCGTCCCGCCACAGCTATGCACCGTCTGACCAGAGCCTTGGAGCAAGGGTGTGTGTAGACACACACGCATCCACGGATGCATGCAAACGTTATGCAAACACAGTCAGAGACGCGTGCATGCAGGTTCTCAGACACATGCATGAGCCAGTCGCCCTCCTGAAGCTCTGCGGTTTGTTGCTCAGTCCTCAAATCTTATGCAAAGCATGCTAGGAAAGGTGCACTTTCTCTTGACCTTTGCGTCCTTCAGTTGAGCTGCTGAATTTTACATAACTGCAATTTGTTTCTGTCTTGTTTTTCAAAGGGGGCGTTCACTCTTTGGGATTAGCTATGAATCTTGCAGGAATGTCTTTGCCTTATTTGCCTGTGCTGAAATATTTATTTTGTGTTTGTGCTCCTCTGATTCTTCAAAGATGAAAAGTTACTTTCCAGGCCCATTAGGACATTTTTTTTTTGTAAATGTCTATTGTGACAAGTCTATATTATTACACTCCCACTGACCTCACATGACAGAAAATTCACAAAAGCATCAAGACACACAACCGGAAGACAATGACATAACATGACAGGCGTTTGTTAATAGATGTGAGGTCATTCGCTATTTGAAACCTATTTTAACGAGAAATGCTCACAGTTCATCAAATCTACATAAAAATAGTTCCAATAAAGACCTGCAACTGTTCATCAAATTTAAATAAGAAACCTTTAAAAAGAACTGCAATGTTGTTTAGTATAATAGATGTTTTACTAATTATTGCTTTTGCTGAATTTGGCAACAATTAAGCAAAAAAAAAAAAAAAAAAAAAAAAAGAAGCTTTATCCCTCTTCCTTAGAAGCAGAAAAAGTGCAAAGTTGGATGTGAATAAGCTCAACTGAAGATGGAGAGATGTATAATTTGTCTCTTGATATTGACTTTAGAAGCATGCACTAACTTATTCCTTGTGGTTCATAATTTGTACAATGTCTGAGACAAAATCTCACTGAACCCAGGGCCTTAATCTTGCACTTTATCTGAGATGAGACAGAGATTTCTTTTGCACCATTTTTCTGACTCTTTGTCTTTGGTTGCAACTTGGTGGCGATTTGATCGAGCTATGGAAAAAAACGAAGTGTTTTGCAGGGCCTTTTTCAGCTCCCTACATTTTTATTTGATAACCCTGCAGCTACAAAATAGTGCAGCTGTAAACCCTGTTGAATCACATCTAGTCTAATAAGCTATGGGCCACTCACATTATTGTTGCTTTTTATCTTATGTTACGTTATCTTATCTAGATATAAGTAGATGGATATAAAGGTGCCTCTGAAAAGTTTTGAGTCAGAAAAACGTTATTTTACCTGAGCATTTGCTGCTGCATTTTGCATTTATGCGCATCTTCTCAAAAAGCCACAGAGACAAGAAAGTGCCATTGATGCAAGTTCTTCGGGGTGATCTCTCCTGATGTTATAAAATCTGCTTGTGGAGGATTGAAAACAGCCGAGTCAGTTCGACTCCTATAGAAGCTGGAGGGGAGTTCAAGTTGCCAGCCTCCTTAAAAAAAATCCTCCATGTTTTTTTTTTTTTGACATATTGTGTTTTGCCATTGAACCATTTGTATTTTATAAAGACAAACTTGTAAATCTGCTACTTTCAGATTCGGTCCAATTAACTCCAAACTTGTGACTTTAAAGACGTCTGGAAGTTATTAACCTTCCAGAGATCCACTGCTGTGGCCCATTGTTGCTGCACAGTTGCATACTATGTTCTGAGAGTTTGTGCAGCAGACGGTTGAATGTGTATTTTTAGGGCCAGATACTGACATCACTATTTGCACTCCGGATGAAATGAGATCGGTGGAGATTCTCATTTCAACACTGAATGTTGAAATGTTGTTCCTTTTTGTGACGTGCGTCTCTCTGTTTATTAGCTTATGACTAGAGAAGAAACATATTTCAATACAGCTTCTGGAGTCGATGCATCTCGATAAATGTGTATAATTGTCCATCGGCTTGAAAATATTTGCGATCACTGGTGACAGTTTTGCCTGTGGAGAAAACATATGAAAAACATGTTGAGAAAAAAGGCTGCATGTGTCCCCCCCCCCACCCCAAAAAAAGGCAAGGAGGACAGACTGAAACAGCAAAAGATTACTGCCAAGTTGTTTTCTGAGATGATTCCTTATTCTAATTACATGAGACATCTGGAACATCATTTCCCCAAAACGTGAGGGATACCATGAGTTTTCTGTCATGCCAGGAGCGAAGCATCCTGATGCAATCCATGTGTAGGTCTGCTTTTCATCCAACAGAGCTCGCTGGCTATTCCACTCAGGACTGAAGAGAGGGCTAGAAACATCACTCAGGAAAAGCCTCTTTCCAACAAACAGCCACTATTAGGAACGTTATGGTTCGGGGTCGGGAAACCTCAGAGCTCTTTCAGTCCTACTCTCTGAGAACCAGGACGCCAATTTCTCAAAAAGCAGAGAGAAATTACAATTAACTCCAAACACTAACAGGGTAAGACCGTGTCACTACGAGTCATTGCTTGGCCCAAGAGTTGACATCTAGCATGAAATGCGTGAAGTTTTTCCCATGTTAGGTAACAACTGCAAACTTCTGTGTTTTTGATTGGGAGTTAATGTGTCAGACCAAGACAGCGTAGAAGGGAAGTGGACAGAAAACGGCATGGCCTTTAAACGCATGTGTTCAGGTTTCTATTACCACCTTTCACAACAAACCTTGCTGGAGATTCTCAACAGGATCCACGTCCTGACTTTAGCCTGGCCAGACTAACATATTTTCACCAACAAACTGATTCATGTGACTAATTAACATGATTTCATTTAGGAGTGAGCAAAGAGAGTTGAATATAATTACATGTTAATCTTCTCAGATGTTTTTGTTGAAAAATCTAGAAAACCATGTATGAATTTCCTTTCAGCTATCATTATGAACTGGATCGTTGTTACGGCGTGCTACAGGAAATCTAAATAAATTACACTGCAGTTTCATTTTGACACATGACAAAATGGAACTACTGGAGAAGAGAAAATAGTTTTGCTTTAAATTAGTTGTAATTTACTACAACTATGATTGAAAAAAACTGTAGTAGATTTCTGAAATATTGTTTTCTCTAAGTTTGTTTTTTTTTTTTAACTGTTGCCTCTCAGTTCCATATATCACTACCTTTTTTCTGACCTTGAGATGTCCTGTGTAATTTCACTCCAAAAATCTGATTTTACTGAATTAACGTCCCTGCTGGTTATTTCAAGATTAAACATCTATGTAACATGTAGAAAAAAAAACCCTTCATAAATTTCAGCACTTGTTTTCATCACCCCATGAAATCGGAAGTACGTTTATTTTCAGTAACAACCAAATCCAATGTGAAAATACAGAACCAAGAGGAAACGCTGCTTCTGTGGTGCGACTTTCCAAACACCAGCAATTAGTTGCTCTAAATTAGAAGCAGAGAAGATCACCAAAGACGATTGTGAAAGTTATTTGAAATGGTTTTTTTATTGCAGTAAATCCAACATACGCTCGCCCTGAAAGCCCTGGGTGACCCACCGATACGAGGCCACACATATGTAGCAACCCAGAGTCAGACAGACAGATAAGGAAACACATATCCGGTGTCTCACCACAAACACACATACAGACAGAACCAACACACCCTGCCATTTACAGCCCTGGGGCTGTTTACTTTTGACCACCGTATTGCTGCAGCAGTCAACCTCTTCATGCATTTCTGCACTCAGTCTGTCTTAGGTGTTGTGTAATTTGTTGGTTTAATTATTATTATTATTATTGTTAGACATCAAGAGCAGGAATCAGACTAATATTTACTGATGCAACTCATGACAGCGGGATTATAAGGGATCGTGGCTATAATTCTAGGGACATATTTTGTTTCTTTACTTTTCACATTAAGCTAAAATGCTAAATGGAGCTTTTTTTTTTCAGTAAAAATGTGTTGACTACAACTGAAGTCCTTCAAACTGGGACCAGCTGCTGTACGAGAGCTGAAACGTCCCTCTGCCTATTTTAACTGTGCTGCACTGCCATCTGTAGACCTTCAAAAATAACACAAATTGCTCCATAAAAGCCCTCATTTTCTTTCCCTAATTGCCTCTTACACAACATGTCTAAACAAAGAAAACAGTCAAAATTTGTTTAGCACAGAAAAACAAAGAGAGAGCAGCCGAAATGTAATTTTCACCTTCAAATGTTTGTTTATGCCCCGCAGGCCAAATATATGTAGGCCAAGTAAACTGTGAGCACTGATTTAGCTGGAGAGAGCGTGGATTTGTTTGTGTTGTGACAGACAAGTAAATTATCCTAGGTGTTGAACCTGTTCACCTCAGCAGCTCATGATCCTGTATGTTTTCATGAAGCACAGCGGGTACAGAAAACAGGAATGAAGCTGGTACAATGCGCTTCAGTTCTTTTAACATTTTGCATTTAAAACTTTCTTTTTAAACAAAATTCTATTTTTCCTCTCAATGCACAAAACACTCTATGATGTGATTTTGTTTTGGAGGTATGTGTAAAAAAAACTACAAAGAAATCGTACATACGTAAGTATTCACAGCCTTAACTCAACAACATCGACGGCAATTAAATCAGAGGTTAGGTACCCTGGTTGACCTCTCACAGACATCTAAGGAACTCCTGAAGACACTATTTCGATGTCTTGGCTGTATACTTGGGACTATGGGCCGTCGCTCCTCACAGTAGTTCTTCCTTCTTTACTTCCTTCACCTTTTCAGATGTTGAAAAAGTGAATGACATTGTCAATTTATGTGACAACTTATTCCGAATAAGTTGTCAATTTATTGTCAGTTATTATTCTTACTAAAAAAAAAAAAAAAAATAATAATAATAATAATAATAATAATGTTTCATCACACACTGTGAGTCAAATAGGCCTTAATCTGTATTTAGACTTGCATCATGGACATATATAATTTGAGTCCTCTTTTGGAGTTTACTTGAAAAAAAAATAGCTTACTTTACTCCAGACTAAGAAACGTCTGAGGGTATTTTAATCCCTGTCTGAGGAGCAGACAGGGATTAAAAGTAAATCCCGTTTCAAAAGGTAATTTAATCTAGAAATTGTTAGCCAACGTTTCTTTAATTAAATGGTACAACAGCCTGCCATAGGAGGGCGCCGTCGTGAAGCGCGCCTACGTCATAAGTGTGCGTTTGATTCGTCGGCTGACGCTCAAGGTCCCTCTTGCATGTGTTTTTCTGCGGTCGCAGTCAAATCCCTCGCCAGCTGTGATGCACAGAGCGGCGCACGCGGCTTTCTGTGACTGGCCTCAGGTCGTCAGAGCAGCGATGATCCGACAGAGTTCAAAGTGCGCAGGTGAGCTGCTGGTTTCTCAGCGCCAAGCTAAAATGCTAAAAACACTTACCTAAGCTAGCCATGACGTAACTGTAAGCCTGGCATCAAGCTTGCATGTTTACAATGAAGTTTCATTGTAAACGTGTTTAAAACAAAAAAAATTTACCTGCCTGATGTTACTGGAATATTCAGTATTAAATCTACCACTTGTTTCTCTTTGAAGGATTTACGCAAGTTACTCATGCTTTGCGTCATAATGTTTACGTAGGCTGCCTCCAGAACAGCGCTCGCGCCTACAGCGTCGTTCCTGCGCCGCGCGACAGCGAGGAGAAGGAGATGATGCACCGGATTCTGCGCGTGGATCACGCGGGTGAATACGGTGCTAATCGCATCTACGCCGGGCAGATGGCAGTGTTGGGCCGGTCTAGAACTGGACCACTCATCCAGGTAAACATGCCATTGAAAAGCATGGGCTCTGACCCACAATGGGGTTTTGACCCCCATTCTGGGGTTTTGACCCACATACTGGGGTTTTGACCCCATACTGAGGGTTTTGACCCACACAGTGGGGTTTTGACCCCATACTGGGGTTTTGACCCACATACTGGGGTTTTGACCCCATACTGGGGTTTTGACACATTGCGGTTTGTCAAAACACCACTATGTCTAAAAATTGGCTGTCACTCCAAAAGTCTCATTAAAATATAATTTAAATAGTGCAGAGGTCCGGTATACTTGCCAAAAATTGATAGTTGGAGCGTTTTAAAAAGTCCCATTCTGTGGCCAACTATGTTTCTCAATTTATATTGAAACTTATGAAAGGTTATTATGACCCCAAATAATTAAAAAAAAAATGTTTAATGCTCAAAGAACGACAGCATCATCGGTTTATTCCCGTAGCAACTGTTTTTATTTCTCAGCCGATTTGTTGTTCGATGTCTGAGAATATTGCATGAAACCCATTAGTAACAGTGAGAAAATGTTCACAGTGAGACAACAAAAGAGACTCGGGGTTTATAAGTTTTAATTTGTCGGATCCATTTTTTAAAATTTGATAAGCACTTAAATACTTTAGTAGATTTATTTTTAAAAAGGAATCAAAATTTCTTCTTCTTTTCAGTATGTTGTCAGATCAAGCTGGATGGTATGAGTAGTATTTTAACTCTTTATTTTTTGTTTGTTTGTTTTGTTTTTTGAAGCAAATGTGGGATCAAGAAAAGAAGCACCTATCAAAATTCAATGAAATCCTTGCCGAGAGTAGAGTTCGACCCACGGCTCTTCTGCCACTCTGGAACCTGGCTGGGTTTGTTTTAGGTCGGGGCAGCATATGAATATACAGTGTCCTTATAGATGTAATGTAGAAAAGAAAAGACAATTGATACGTTAAAAACTCAAAACTCTCTTGACATAGCTGGTAAAAAGACAAGACTACCGTTTTATTTGCATTCATCTCTCTTGTTTCGCACGTCCTCCAGGCGCATCCACCGCTCTGCTGGGTAAAGAGGGGGCCATGGCGTGCACGGTGGCAGTGGAGGAGAGCATCTCTGAGCACTACAACAGCCAGATCAGAGCGCTGATGGAGAGTGACCCAGAGAGATACACTGAGCTGTTACAAGTGAGGGCCGCACTGCAGAATGTTTGTACTTTGTGTTTTAACTTTAAGCGGAAAGTATTCGAGCAAGCCCCCGGCAAGCTGGCTGAAGCCGAACTCAGTGATGACACTTACTGACAACATTTCATTCGTACTTGTTTTATCGAACTCGAGATTAAGAATGAAGTCTGCAAATGTTTGAAGTTGTTCGGAAGCGGCGCTTTCTGTGCCGCATGTTATGTATTTTACTTTAAGCGATATCTATAGTTGACTTGATTAATTAACCTGAACTCATTGCTATTAATGATAACGCAAACTCTTGTATTTCCTGCCTGATCAACTAACATTATTCTCCAAGGCTGGTTTGTCTAAGATCATCAACAAAACATGTGTGGGACACTTCTTATTTTTTTGTTTTCAACAAATGATGAAATTCATTGTTAGCAGCAGGAAGTGATGTAAAAAGTGTTAATTTGTGGTTCCTTTCAATAGGTGATAAAGGAGTTTAGAGACGATGAAATGGACCATCATGATACAGGTTTGGAGCACGATGCCGAATCAGTAAGTGCATTTATGAAAAAACCTACTGGAAATGTTCTCAATAAATAATATCTTATATAATTGAGTCTTCAATCCATTTAAACTCATGTTTAGATAAACATAAGTACAAGCTGTGTCGTATTAAAAAAGTAAAATGCGTTTCTTGTGATTTTTTTTTTTTTTTTTTTTTTTGTTTCAGCTACCTGGATACTGGCTGCTAAAAAACGCAATCCAGCTGGGCTGCAAAGCTGCAATATACGTTTCTCAACGTGTCTGAATTCGAGCTTAAACGCAACAGAATTCCTTTTTTTTTTTTTTTCGTTCTCTCTTTTGGAAATGTTTGACGTCGTCATCAATGAACGAAGGACCTTGTGACGCAGCACATTGTTGTACCTTTTCCAGACGTGACATTTGGTATACATACTTTTAAAAAAAAAAGACATAAATAACTCAGTTCTGACTGCATCATTGCAATGCTCTGATTATGCTTCAGTTTGTATGTACAGCTGCTTAAATGCATCAATATTATTTTCTGAAATGTTTGGTTTTAGTTTTGCATTATCAGTAAAGCTAAAAAAACAAAAAACACTCATGTTGTTGGTGGCAAAGTTGGCTAATTGTCTTTAATAAATAAGTCCATAAAATATTTGTCCTCAATGTTTCAGACACGACGTTATCCCATTTTCTGTTTGTGTTGGTTAAAACTGAAATGCACACGAGATGTTGATGCTCGTGCTGTACCCTTCAACGTATGCTCATCTTTCACGTGTAATAGTTCACGAATCAACTTGTCATTCATCTCAAGCCGCTAAGCAGCTGTTCAGGCTACATTAGGCCACTGAGCACGAAGCACTGCGTGAACGCAGAGAATTCCCTGAGCAGTCTGTTCATAAATTAAACGCTCCGTGCCACAAAATCTGACACACCTCAACGAATGAAAGAAACACATTGGGGCGACATGTAAAATATCCGTAAGACTTAAACTTTCTCACACTTTGTCACTTTACAGAAAAAGATGAAGTGCCGTCAGTTCTCAAACAGATCTTGCTGACGGAAAGTAATCATCCACTTTCCTCTATTTGCTCAGGTACAGCCTTGTTGACACGTTTCCTCTGTCAATAAGCAAATTCAACTAGGTAGAGCATTTCCCCAACTGTGACTGAAACCTTACAACATAATTAGTTCCTTATTATCGGATCAAGACCTAAATGTTCGGCGTTATTTATACTGTGTATTAATATCGCTGCTACACTTGTAGTCATCTTTTTTTTTTTTTAAGTGATCCAGTTGCCATTTTAAAACTTTATAGCAATTTATGTTGACGCACTTAAATTGACTTTTTATTGAACTGGCTTTATATCGGTAAGTTGCAGTGCCAACGATTCATGAAATTAATATTTAATAATTAACTATAGAAACAATTTATGATAACTAATCAAAGGTTTTGCTTTTGACAGTCTGTAGGCTGCTTAATAGGAACATCCCCAAGTCCTCTAAAAGGTTTTGCTCAAGGCTCATCAGATCTGATAAACCATCTTCCCGTCATCTCTACCCACATCGTGATGCTTCCTCCACTGTGTTTAACCATGGAAGTGGTGCATTCACTGCTTATCTTTTTACTACTCAATGCGCAGCATTTTGATGGATTAACCAGCTTTGGGAGGTGGGACCGAATACAAATGCACACCAACCTTTTTGGATTTCGATCCTTCTCAATCAAGGACTGCTTTCTTTTGGTCTGTCACACAAATCCCCCCCCCCCAAAAAAATACATTTAAAGTTTGTGATTGTAAGGTGACGATGTGCGAAAGCTCAAGGCGTACAAATGTTTTTGTAGTGACATGATCAGCTGAGGTCAGTCGGCGTACACGAGCGACACAAGACAATGGGGAGCCGTGAAATTCAAAGGTGGATCGTTTCGCATCATCTCTGCCCCAGATTAATAGCGCTGACAGGTTTACAGCGAGGTGTAACTGTTTAAATAAAGCAACACATGTACAGCTCCATTCCTAGCTGCATTCTGGGTGACGAAGTCACCACTGCATAAAGACCGGAGTGATGGCTCCGTTAAAGCGCTGATATTGTTAACCAAAATCTTTCAGTGCCACAAATAAATGAACAATGTCCACCGCATAGTCCAAGTGTCTGGTAATGCTGGCGTGGGCACGTTTTAAGACAATCAGAGAAATCATTCCTGCTCCTGTAAATGTCAGGAGTTCATGTGCACGGTTTCTCAGAATCGCTTCCAGAGGAATCTGCTGAATTACTGACTCAGAAACTGGCAACAAGAAGTATGTAGGGAGCAATAAAACTTTTACGAAACTGTGACTGTCTTGCTATCCGTGAATAATTGCTGTTGTAAATTTTGAACAGCACGGACAATACAAATCTCCATACGTCATTAAAGCTTTCGGATACAGGCTGTAATACTTTCTGGCTTTTGTACCTGCAGTCTGTCAGTCTTTCGGCTTTGCAGAGGTTCAAAGTGAGTAATGGGCAGCGTGAAAATAGACGGGAATTTAGCGGCTGAAGGTGAGCTTTAATGTCCAAGCAAAACATTTGATGGTAAAATGACAATTTTCATCATCATTTCTTTGGTGTTTTATAATTGAATTGATGTGAAATGGGGGTGGCGATGGCAAATGGAATAATGTACCTTTCCCTCCAGCTTCCTTCATCAAGTGCAGTCCATTTACAGTTTACACTTGGGATTTCAGTTGATGCGCTTGTAGTTTTACCATATTAAATGTATGATATATAAATAACCTAGAGAACTGCAACATAAGGTAGAAAACTGCTCAATATCTCCTTCTAAATAACTGAATAGTTGAAGCAAGTAAGAGTACTCTGAAATTTGACAATTTCTAGCAACAATTAAATGCTAAATACTATGAAACAATGGGAATCGTATGTAATAAAATACACAAAATATGACACTACTTGCTGTTTGTGATTGTGACAAAACACAAGGCACACTAAAAAAAACAAACAAAAATCCTACGCTTGTTTTTAAACAGAATGGAGAATAATTAATAAAGCCATATTCTATAATTAAATTAATATAGCTCTTGGTTATCACCTCCATATCACCTCTCAATCAGCTCAGAGGACTGATTCGTAACTTACTGCTTTGTTTGATGCTGTACGACGTACGCTGTTCATCTGTTTATGTGACTAGTTAACCCTCGGAAAACTCTCGTGTGAGTCTGAGGAGTGAATGTAGTTATGAGAGCGGCCACATGTCCACATGTCTTCATAGCCTGAGGTGACAACACATGATGCAAAGGGCTGACATCATTTCAGCTGGAATCTCTGATTTACGGTCTGTCATGCAGTCACATCTACCAACTGCTTTGAAGAAAGACAAAAACAACACAAACCAAGGTCAGTCTTCTAGGAAGGTTGATCGGTGGAAAACGTGTTTGCTGTGTGAATGCAAAGTGGGACACATTTATGCACGATGTTCTCTGCATCTACGTCTCCTGTGAAAAATGTAACTATATGTCTGGCAACTGCTGTCCAACAACAAGCGTGAAAGGTACATTCGTTTTTGTAACAAGCTACGCACAAAGGAAAATAATGGATTTAGATCGAAATGTAGGCAAAAAGGTACACCTTTCACGAATTATACAACAAGTATATGTGTGGTATGTATACACGTATGTGTTCAATGAAACCCAAATGCTCATGTTCACCTTCGATGAATCCCAAATATGAATATATTTAACAATACTGCAGAAAATTAGTTTACAAAAACAAGATGCAATTAATTTTGCACCAATTAATTGAGTTCTTCAGGGGCCATTTAGTGCAAGAAAAAAAAATAAATAAAAAAGCAAAAACTTTTATGAATTTGTCTTCATCTTGCCTGCCAGAATGACTAAATGAAATTTGAGTCATTCTCCCAGCATCGCCTAAGACGCAGTTGTTGCGGAGTTTTTTCGTCTCGGGTTGTCAATCAGATGGTAACGCTCATGCTGAGTGCCAGAGTTAAGCATTGCGTGACCCTCTTCAATAATATCTATCAGTGCAATGACAGGCCTGTTGGTTTGTTCAGCATAACTCCGAGGCCAAGCTAATGCCATGACATGAGACCGAAAGACATTCAAAAACACGCTCTCCAGCACAAGAGGGCATAATTGAAGGTTGAGAACGAACGCCTCTCCAGCCTGGTCAGGATTGCAGGTCAGACGTTTGCAGGAATAAAGGGCCGTTTGTTTTACATAGATTCAAAAGCTGCATTGCTTTGTTTTTTAATCGCTTGAATTGTTTTCAGTTTTTTAACATCGACACGTTTTTAGCAAATTAAAATCAGAAAAATGTTTTTGTCCATTTGCGTTTGCCCTCCTTTGTTGATTTTCCCGAAAAATCCAACATACTAAATGTCATCAAAATATCCTACAATATTAATAAACAAAGAGCATCATGAGGACAAAGACAGGTCAGGGATCAGGATGTGTGGGCGTATAAAGCAGGGTTAGTTCATACAACTATATTCCACGATTTAAACATTTCATGGTTCACTGCTCAGTTCATCAGAAGCAGCTACCGAGGCTCCTTACCTAAACCTATACTGAGACCAGGGCCGTATCAATCAGAGGGGCAGCAGTGTGACCTCATGGTGGAGCTCAGGTGGAAAGTTTGCAACAGGAAAACAAAACTTATATGGAGTTTAGCGCTCTCCAAATCTGACTTTTAAGGAATTGTGGCAAGAAAACCATAAGCTGTTGTTATCACAGCATTCAGACAGTGGTCACAAAGTGGCTTAAGGACAACGAAGTGGCCATGTCAAAGTGAAAAATGTGCTGTGAGAAGCTTGTCGGAAACCCAAAACATTTGACCAAATTTATACCGTCCATTGCAAAAGCAATGGAGCCACACAATCAGAATACGTCTGGAAGCTTCTGACATTTCAGTCATTAATAAATAAATCTCTGACATATTCTTTCTATAGTTATTCATTTTGGTAATTCTAAGTGACCTAAAGCAAGGTGAATGTGGCCTGATCTAAGAACAGGAGTACGTTTCTTTTTGTTCAGTGTATGTGAACTTCTGGCTTCAGCTGCATGTTGTTATGGTTATCTCACAAGTATGCAGGATTACAGGTGTGACACCTAAACTCCATGCTGAACATATTTTCCCTGGCTGGAGGTGTGTGTGGCATGCTATTAAGATGGACAAAACGCATGGTTAGCGGTGAGGGGATCAGCAGAACGAGGTGAACCCTAAAACTCTTATCGCCATCCATCCCCCCCTCCCCCCTCTAGGCATCAGTGAATCCAACACCTCATATCCCTGCTGTCGACCCCTCCTCCATTCATCACTGTGATGCATTGGCCGTTTGCAGAAGGCCTCTAAACACCTGGTTTCATGGATGGTTTCGCCTGCACCACCTGCTCGCCTCCTGCTGCGGCCCAGCACCTCACGCCGATGCTGCTAAGGCTGTCTGTCATGCTCGTTGATTCAGTGTTGAGCCCTGGCGGTGTTATTCAACCCAGGTCCCATTTCTCTCGCCTGTGGCTTCTTTTCGTGTGGCTTGTAACGACGCCACTCTTAACTCCCATTAATCACAATCCTGTTTGCTACGTTGCACGCTCTGCTGCTGGTGACAACGCCGACTCAGGGAGATTCTCTGGTTGTTAAAGTCACCAATGAGGCAATGAGCAGCGAGGTCAGGTATGATTGTTTCAGCGGTTTTAGCACCCGGGGGGGAGTAGGGGGGGCAAGTTTCCGTGTTTTAATGTGGTGTTCTTGGTGTGCTAAAAGATAAATCTTTTGATTGAGGCACTCTTGGATTTTGAACCTACAGCTTGTTGGGTCGTGACCTTACTCTGCCGCAGTGCGGTCAGAAGAATCCAGCACATGACTGCAGTCCCTGGCTCGTTGTTCTTTGAAGTTATCAGCCGAGAAATATTCCAGCTCATGGCCGAGCCCTCGGCTCCCGAGGCCGGTGATGACACACATGCTGAACAGACAAAGTTCCCGGACCACCCGGGCTTTAGGTGTCCTGACCTTGGAGGCTGGCTGTGAAAAATAACAACACAAGGGGAGAAAGAATGCCTCCAATGTTGTGCAGGGGGTCACGCTACTGCCCCATCAGGGTGAAGTTCAGCATGTCTTATGAGCCCCTGATGATTTATTTTAAAAAGTTTATCGGCAGTATGGAACTCCCTTCCAAAGTGTGTCAGTTCTGTTTTGTTGTGTATTTTATTGGTGTATTGTATTGTTCAACCTAAGCGGGAGAGTGTTTGACAAGACGGATCACGGAGAAAATAGGTTCACTTTAATCTATTGATCAGAAGCCTGGTTCGAAAAAAAAAATGATATCATTCTGTCCTTTCCAATTTTGAAGAAAAACAAAAAGCCTACTGATGCCTCCTCTCGCTATCGACATTCTGGTGAAATGATGATAGATTTACAGCAAGTGCTTTCATTTTTCAGCTGTTTCAGGTATCTGCTAAACAGATTGTTGCGTTGATTTCTGGGAAGACAGATGGTGGTGTGCATGCTTCAGGACAACTGAAGGAATGAAGGATTGTTCAGCTCAGTAGATCAAATTTGCTATAGGCCTTGGCTACATTTGCTCTGCGCGTGGGCGTATAGACTCTCACTATCATTTTTTTGTAGCAGCTTTGTTTCTCTCTGGCTATACTTGAAAGTAGATGAAATACCACAAGTTGCTTAAAAATGGGACGGCGTTTTAATCTGCTCGAATGTAAGACAAAAATCTGCCTTTTTTTATGATCTCTTATGTGATTGTGGAGCCCCCGTCCTTTCCGATAGCAAAAATCAAATGCGCCAAGTGTCAATGCTTTCCTCGGCTGGATCAATTCTGTCTTGGATTCTGTGGTTTATTCATCTTCACGTATTTAGACACATGCACACGCCGCAGTCTCCGGACTTTTTTCAAGGTCCCATGCAAGCGCCTGTAGCACCGCCCTGTAGCCTTTGGCCTTCCAAGCGATCATTATTTTCCGTGATTGACACTTTGGGATGGTGTGCATTTCATTGATGAGAATTTTAGAGCCCTGCGGCTTGTGATCCTTCAGCCATCGTTGGTACGTCACCCTAAGGCCATCTGAAAGAGGGTACGGTTGCAGATCACTTTCAAATACTCTGTCACTTTCATCACCAGAACCCAACAGAACTAACCAGCCATCCCGGGAATCCGCAGTCACTGACCTAGACAGGCAAGGAGCTGCAGGTAAAGAAACGTCATCTGTACTGCACAAAACCTTTTCCTTTGCAGGTTAGAAATGATTAAACTCGACTCTTTTAGGTTCAGTTTACGCTTACCAATCAGAGGTTTTGAACATCTGCAAATGTTTTCTGTGGTGAAGAAATGTCTTTGCTTTAGCTGTAATCTGTCACATAGTTTGAGTTATATGTGAGGTAAAAACACACAACTAGTGTCGAATACTCTCCTGATGGAGCGTGTGATGCGATTTGGACTTGGTTTTAAGGCACTTTACAAAAAGAAAACAAAGAAAAAGAAATTAATATGCAGTCAATCCTGCAATGACTCATTCATAAAGATTCAGAGTCAATCACATAAATCCCACATTGTTCTTAGTTTTAATCATTGCACCGAAGGTTCAGTTTGTTATTCCAGTTTATTATTCAAAGCAAAACACACAAAATAATTAACTTTAGCTCATCTGTTTCATCACCTTTCAATTTGAAAATGCTGCTTAAATCATTTCTTTTTCTTTACCAACATTCTTTCATCGACTTGAATTCAAAGCAGCACAGCCGATTCCACTTTATCATTTAGAACAATAATATTAGAGAATCTATGAATAGCATTTTAAATATTTTCTTCAATAGTTCCTGTAATTAGCAGTCGTCGTGTATTATTATTCTTTCAGGAGCAGAGTTAACATAATGGGATAGAGTCATTAGACCAGTTGCTTTAAAAGCTGGTTTTACTATTATTTTGCTACAAAGACAAAATTATTGATATTTTAAAATGTGTTTATTAACTCATATGAGCGATCGTCACCATTAGCATTTCTAAAAGCTAATGTATTTTCCATTGATCTTTCCTTTAACCCTCAGTGTTTTTAAATGTCTGCCAAATCTAGTATGTTCTCTTTTAATCACCCCACCGGCACAAGCAGTCATGTTGAAGTGTTTTTCATTCAGTGAAAATGAAAAACACGGTCAGAGTTACCATCGCTAAACCTGCCAGCTGTGACACTGGGTTGAATAAGTTCAAATGTTAGAGTTTGCGTCTTTGGGTGATAAGTCGATGTTAGTCAAGCTTATAATCAACTGACATTTCAGTGCATCTGTAGTTGCATAGATTTATTCTATTCTTTTTGGCAGTGAAATTATAGTTTCGCTGTTTGATAAGTTCGTTTAGATTTTTGCCACTATAAGTTTTTTTTTTTTTTGCACACTGTTGCACACTAGAGAAACAATATGTTTATGTTTAATATGAGATGAGATGTCAAAAAAAACAGTTTCCATTTTCGGAGAAGAAACTTTACGGTACAACAGTTTGAGGTGTGTGCTCGGGTGACCTCCAGGTCAAATGCTGTGCAAAGAGGGCATGCATTTATTTTGACCCAGCAGAGATTTAGAAAGAGGAGGAAGATGGCAACAAGGGCTCATTTCTAAGTAGTGGTCAGCTGGTAAAGTGCTCGGTGGTGGGCGTGTGCAAAGGCTTGAAATATGTTGAAGAGAAATGTTTGTTATCTATTCTCCTGGCCGCTGACTGTCCAGTACCTCCCCCCTTGGGATGTGTCATCAGCGGTTTATCTCAGGTCTTGGGGAGAGCTTCAGGAGAAAGTAGGAGGTGATGTGGTTCAGGTGGTGCCTCTATAAAGCTCATCACTGATTTGCAGGGTTCATCAATACTTGGCTAGGACTCCATCACTTCTCATGACCGGCATCTTCATCTCAATCCTGGTTAGAGATTGCTGAACTTCTGACTTCTTCTTTTGCAGGAGCAGCAGCAGCACCGGCCATCACAAGGATCCTCTGCAGCAACCTTCTCGGCTGGTAAACTTTGAAAGGTAAATTCATTTACACGTTTGCCAGTGAAGAGAGGTTATGCTTTCCATGTGCATATACAAGTGTTGGGTTAATCTTTTTGCTTTGCATGCCTCTTTCCTTGATGTTGTCAGACATGAAGATACTTGGCCATGTGACCTTCTTCCTTCTGCTCGGGGGAATCTTTGCTCAGAGCAGCCGTAATGCTAAAGTGAGTGGGAAATCCGCCAAGAGAGGTGGTGGTGGGGCCCAAGCAGGTGACACTGGTCAGTCCACCCCGTCGGCCGATGCTTCTCAAGGGAGCAGCAGAAGCTCCGGGAGATCAGCTGACTCAAGACAGGACAGCACTGCAGGAAGTCGTACAACTGGACAGCAGACGGACGAGATGAGGCTGCAGTTCCTGAGGAGCGCCCAAGTGACATGCAATGACGGATCAGCAGCTGGGTGAGATGATTTGGATTTCTAACAGGTTTACTGCGCAGGTCCGTTCACTACTGCTTTGTCTTCATCCTGCACCTTTCGGTGTTTGTGCAGGTTCTACCTAAAAGAGTTGAGAGGAAGCCGCAGATGGCTGTTATTTCTGGAAGGTGAGTATTTACAAACTGGTTAAATTGGTCCCCTGAGGTCAGATTCTTTTGGCATGATGCCCCCTTTGGAATTTTGACGGGGATGTCATCTCGTTATGTCATCGTCTGCTTTTCTCCTTTTTTGGTTGTTTCTGCTTTTTCGGTTGACCCAGGGTGGAGGAAAACAATGGAAATTGCGTAAACTGACTGAAAAGTCTTGTTTATGAGCAAGACATTTCCACACCATGGTATTTTACTTGTGCGGATGTCTAATCAGAAGAAATTATTAAACGTGCCTGCCAACTTTAGAGTGGTGCTACAGTTTGACATGAGTGGAAAATTATTGATAACAAAATAAATTGGATCTGGTTGAAGGTGTTTTTATGTTCCTCGGAGGCCTGATGGGCTAAGCAGGGTGTTTCACATCGGAGTCTCTAATTTTAGTCTGTTTTATTTTTAGGTGGCTGGTGCTGCTACAGCAAAGAGACCTGTGATTCCAGGTACCAAAATATCCCCCGCCTAATGAGCTCATCAGGGTGGCCCCAAACTAAAAGAGGTTGGTCATCTATCCATACTTTGGCATGCGTGCTACACGTTTTGTTGTTTTTGCCAGGCAAGAGGTTTATTTAGCGATTTGATGTTTTTACAGGGACTGGAATATTGTCGTCCCAAGCAGAAGAAAACCCCCACTGGCATAATGCAAATCTTGTGTAAGTAACTGGACCAATATCTCATTTTGCATAAGTGAAACCTTGGACTGTGATTTTTTTTTTCTTTAATTGCCCTCGCAAATTGCCAAATTTTCATGACGTATGGCTGATAGGAGAAAAAACTACAAGCAGCAATTCAGGCAACTTAGCTTGTAGTCAGTGACTATATTTCTAGTTGTTAATATGTAAAATGTGGAGGAGTTTGATGATAGTCTTCTTTGCATCCCCACTGAGAAAAAAGTGGCATTATAGTTTTTATGTGCAGTGGGTGAAATAAATATTGAGTATATCTATAAACAAATAAAAAGATATAATATGTACACCAACTCATCCACATCCAAAATTAGTCCATAAATTGGAACTGGAAAAGCCTTGATTATGCTTTCTTAAATTAGTTTAATATTTAGTAGAAAGCCCTTTTTTAGCAATAACTACTTAAAGATATGTCATCAGGCTTTCTATATTTCTGTCTTATGACTGCTTTTTATTTCTTTTAATATTTATTTCCTGGTAGCTTGTGGTCTAAATTTCATAGGTCCATTAAAATTGATTTAAAGAGAAAAATGTTGATTTGTTCATTTGATTCACTGGTGTATATAACAGAGAATCAATTACTTTCCCTTTGAAGGTTTTAATGTTATGAATTCTGCTACTGTCTTTAAATCTTTGAGATTAGCACCTTAAGGTAGATGACGTCAACATTTAATGGACCAAACTCAAAACCAACTCTGTTAAAATCTGCTTCATAATTACACTCTTGTCATGGGACAAAGTACCAAACATTGCCTTATGTGCAAAAGCATGCAATAAAAATTGAACAAATTAAATGCATACAATTTCATCCAGTTATTTTGACATAACTCTTGTGCTTACTTCTGATTTTATTCTGAATTGATTGATTTATTTTTTTTTATGTACAAAGTCAAACATTTAAGACTGGCGACATTCCTTATGGTGTGAGATTAAATCCTTCATCTGTAACATAACAAATGAAAATGTGTCACATCGGGCAGATTCATCCCGTACTGTTCCAGCGACGTATGGAGTGGCACAGGCCCTGCTCCGACCCCGGCTCCAAGAACAAGACAAGGAAAAGACAAAGTGAAAGACAGAAACACAAATGCAAGTGAGTCTCTTGATAAATGTACCTTTTTTTTCAAAGGACAAACTATTTTTGTTATTTGCCATGTTTTCCCCTTGTCATTAATACTGACATTTCTTTGCAGCTGAGTATTCGTTCATGGGATCCCTCATCATCCGGGAGGTCATCAAAGACCTCATTCCCAAAGGAATCAAGCAGGCCAAGGTTGTCATTCTGGCTGGCACCAGGTGAGTCTCTTTTATCGCTTGTGTTCTCATGACGCCTGCAGCTTTTGGAACCAAGTCCCCTGGATGTCCTCCATTCCTATCTTTAAACATGAGGAGTCCTATTTTGGGTGCATCCTCTTGTCAGTAATAAAGATGTTTATAGTCATCTGTGACCAGTGACACAATGTTTATTAAAGGGCCTTGCCTTGTAATGGTGAACATTCCTCTCTGGTTAGCAGGATGGTTGCAGGGACATCACCTCCACATCCTAAAATGAGATGCACCATCTAAATGGGAAGCTGCTGAAAGTGATTATGAATCTCAAGGCCAGGTTATGAAATAATTTCCCTGGGTTCCTTTGCAGTGCTGGCGCGACAGGTGTTTTGCTCAACATTGAGAGGGTTGCCAGCCAGCTGGAGCAGCTAGGTACCGAGGCTCAGGTGCGCGGCCTGGTGGATTCTGGATGGTTTCTGGAGAGTAAGCAGCAGCGGTCCCCCAACTGCCCAGCGACTGTTTCCTGCACACCTGAAGACGCTATCAAGATAGGACTCAGGTAGATCCTGGAACACTTCTGACTCTCAATAGACTATTAAAACAGATGCAATCCCTAAAATTAACACAGAGATCCTCCTTATTTCTCTTGAAATTGTTATTTGTGTTATTTCAAAGAACGTCTTGTTTCCACAGGATGTGGAATGGGGTTGTTCCGGAAAGGTGTCGGCAGCTCTACAAGAGAGGGGAGGAATGGCAGTGCTTCTTTGGTCATAGACTATACTCCACTTTGACCTGTAAGTGCTCTGTTTCTCATAATGTTGGTACAACATGCCACAAACATGTGGCATGCTTTTGGTAGACAAGGAATATCTCCCGGTAGATTTTTATTCAAACCACAGCCCTGAGACCACATTAATAAAAGATTAACATCATTGCATCGTAAGCTGTGTTTGTTGTTGGATCTCAGCCAAACATGACACACTGATTGATAAACTGGGAAAGTGTGATTGTCTGGCAGTGTGGTAAACTGGTTCAGATCTCACTGACATACCTGGACTAGTTTGTGTCATTTGGCAATTATAAATCTGAGTAAACAAAGATCAGATATGGGATTCCCCAAAGCTCCATGCAAGGGTCTCTTTAATTCAGTGTTGATGTGCTTGACAGTGCTTAGATGAAAAACTACTGAAACACCCTTTACTGATGATACACAGCTTTATAATTCTCAGTCACCACAAGAGTACAGTGCTTTAAGTCACTGTGTCATAAATATAAATGTGTGGTTGGGTCATAATTTCTTCTAGAAAATACAGACGTCCCATCAGATTTTCTGCTGTTGAATCAAAAATGAACACGCGAATGGGCCAAGAGAGTCGGCTTTGTCATCCATCGCTTTGTTTGCGTTTGCAGATATAGCTTTGTGTGTAAAATTTAGAGGCATGCTCGAAACACACAACAACGTTCTGGCTCTTGACTTCTGTAAAAAAAAAAAAAAGAAGCAATTGCTTCCTATAAAACATTTAAAACGTTAAAACTTCTGCAATTACTTACTTGAAATTCAAGTATCGAAGCGCCACCTCTCACTAGCTCATTGTTAAACAGCTGGTCAGTGCTAACCGGCTGTTTGCCTGGTTAGCTCCAGTAAGCATGAACTGTGTGTATTTTCTAGGTCCCTGTCTTAAGTACAGGTTGAAGTAAGGTCTTCCAGATTCATCATGTTTCATGTGACAGAGATTCAAAGCTCCAAATTGTATGTGACAGTATGATGTTTATATGACTTTTTATTCTTTTAATAAAGTAAAGCACTGCCTTGTTGCTGAGATCTGCTATTCAAATAAACTTGATTTAAACTTGATTCATTGAAAATTATAAAATAGTAGCGACTTTGCTGTGCCCTTTTCAGTCTTCCCGTTATCTGCTAAGTCTCTCTCTCTTTCTCTCTGTCTCCCAGCCTGAATAAACTGCAGACATGTCTCGAGATATTGTGAAACCTTCATTTTAAACATGTCATTTTAAGCAAGAATTAAAATACTCCTCTTTCCCCCGCCAAAAAATAAAGGAATACCAAAAATTGACGCTTCCTCTGCAGTTACAATGTATTGGTTGTATTGTCTTTTAACTCTTTATCCTTTCCACAGCTCCACTCTTCATCGTGCAGTGGCTGTTTGATGAGGAGCAGCTGAGAGTGGAAAACATCTACATGGGCGGTCAGAGTCTGTCTGAGGAACAGTGGCAGTACATCCAGAATCTGGGCTTAGAAATCAAAAACTCCCTGACAGATGTGACGTAGGTTTTGCAACAACACTCTTTTGTGTAAAACTTTAGACCAGTTTGTACTAAAGTGAATAATTACTAAATTTTAGCTATCCTTCCTGTCTTTCTTTTGGTGCAGGGCTGTATTTGCTCCATCTTGCCTCTCACACACAGTCATCACCAAAAGGTAAGAATGAACATTTAAATTCAATTGTGCTGATGTTAATTTAGCTCTGTTCTCATTTAAACTCATACAGTCTCTCTGCTCCTGATTGCCATCATCCCATGTTAAAGGGTCATTACATATTTTCCAGAAACTTTTGCACCTTTGGGATATCACAATTATTTTGTTGCACAACTGAACATGAACAAGTTGGGTCACTCAACAAAATTTCAATAAAATGTTTGGAACGTTGTGGTTAGAGCAATACTAAATGGATCAGTCAAAGCTAGATGAAAAGCGTGTGACCAGACCATGATGTTGGTGTGACAGCAGTTCCACTTGTTTCAATTGAATTTCCCAAGTTTCTCTCAAATTTCGCCTGCTTCTTTGTTAATAATTCACGACTTCTACATCCTATCCTGCAGCAACTGGATGAGTTTCCAGGTTAAAGGCACATCTTTGCCACGGGCTCTCCACTGCTGGGACAGAAGTCTGGAGGCAATTCGCAACAACAGAACCCCATCTAAAGGCTGCCCTTTCCACCTGATGGACACGTGCCATTGGCCTCAGTGTAACCCCACCTGTCCAGCTTTGGTGGACCAGGCCACCCAGCAGGAGCTTACTTTGCTCCAGATGCTGGTCGCCATGGGCCTTGACCCACAGAGGCTCGGCCTGGATCCCGAAGGAGAAGGAGATTCTCTGGTCAGCATGGCCAATAACGGTGGCTAAATGGGAAGAAAAAAAAAACAGAGAGGAAGACAAATTTAATGAAACAGAAAAGTGTTTGAAATTTAATGTAACCGTAGAAATGCTTTTACAAATCTGGTTACGATATGCTGTCCTGTTTAGCATTCCATAATGCTCCACATCTGTGACTCGGCTGGTTGGTATGTTGCAGCATCTGGGTTTGTGTTGTTTACTGGGCCCTCTACTGGTCACAAGAGGGAAGAGCTTAGCACCAAAAGTATTTCAGCTATCCAGGTCACAGTGGTTTGACCTTTTCCAGATGTCTGGATATAACCTAAAACACACTTTCATCCTAAGCCCTCTAACATCCAGCATCATAGTACGAGCCTGTTAGTAGAGTTTTAACACACAAAAGTTCACATCAATGTCTGAGGCACAGCTGATATACACTTTCATCAGATCGAAAATACAAATAAATCTAATAATGTAATCCAGCAAACTGTTCACACACACACAAATAGAAAACACCACAAAATTTTGTGCACAAGGAGTCTGCTGATTTTTGATTGGCTTTGGTTGATTATTTTTAGCAACTGATGTTATACTAACTTATTTATATATACTTTTATGTTTATGTGTTCTATGCATGCCAAAATAAAAGTGTTAGGAGTTACTGATTTGTTTTCTTTGAAGTCACTGCTCTTCTTTATTTAATCATTCAGTTTATTCTAATCTGTGAAGTAACAGTGCAATTTTTAACATGTTGACGCTGTGGTGATTCACCGCTCAGTTGTTATGGCTCATTTTATTGTCATGCAAATTACCAAATACGACCTTCCTGTCAATAATTGCTCTCAAACATATTCTGTAATATTTCTCTTTTTTCATTTCATTTATGGACAGATGGTTTATTTCCAAGTCACTGCTTTATTAAAGTCACCTGATGTACATGTTGAAATAAAAAAAATAAAAATTTTGAATCCTCGCTATGCAAATATATGCTCTGTTTTGTTCAGCATCTTCATGACTTGATTATGGCATCGGGAAAAGGAAAATGTATAATGTAATAACTGAACAGAAAAGAAATCCAACTTTTACTTAATTTATTGTGTTTAAGCGTAGGAATAGGCGTACTTCAGTGCATTAATTGAACTGAAGTAATCTAAGGGCCACATAATGGAAAATTTAAAATGAAATATATATATATATATATATATATATATATATATATATATATATATATATATATATGTGTGTGTGTGTGTGTGCAATATGGTGGAAAATTAAATTTAAATACATCAATAAATATGCAAAATTATATATAGAACCATTTTTTATATATATTTTTTGTTTTTACCACACAATCCGTCTTGTTTAAATTTTTTGGTACTAATATTACTATTTTTGTTTCGCTGCTTTGGATAGGAAACGTTCTCCTAAGTCCGCTTAACCTCTAGAGGGCGCTGTATTGGAAAGATGATATCTACCTGAAATTAACTAATTCAGATGATCATATTTCAGATATTAATTAAAATGCAAAATACTCTCAGTGTCCGACTTGTAACACAAGAAAATTGAGTAATTTTGTGGTGTTTTGGGGCGTCGCGTCTTTTAGAAAAAAAAAAGCGTTGGATTGTTTTCCCATAATGCACCGCCGTTTCTTTCTACTTCCTCTTTCCGCCATATTGCAGAACCGGTAAGGTGTCTTTTTATGCACTCAGCTACAATCTTTAAAGAATCTTAGCCATCTGTGTGATAGATATTCACCGAACCTTCCCTTGTTAAAGTAGAAGCACATAAAAATGATCTGAGAAGATTATCGACCAAGTTAATAAAGCTATTGGTGGATATTTGTCTTGTTGTAATTCCTCCTCTGTTCGGCCCTGGGACTCGGTGTGTTCAAGCCGCCCTGATAGCCATTAATGTCCTTAGTAGCGATGGTGCTCCTTGTTTAGAACAGGGAAAAGCTTTTGTCCTCGCCATAAATATTTATCACACACTTCATATGCGTTTGGCAGATTTATCAAACGTTACGTGTCGGGAATGTTTTTACCTGTTGGTGGAGAAGGCTACGGTGTAGCTAGCATCGCCGAGTACTCAAAGTGGACCATGCTTTGCTGGGAAGCTGGGGTTTACACGGACCTTTCTTGTTTAAAATGCATAATTATTGTGAGTGTTTTGACCGAGTTATATCAGGATAATATGTCTAAATAGCTGGTAAACCCTAGAAGTCTTTCACTGATGCTACATGTTGAGCTACTGCTGCTTAGCTTGTTCTCTTGAGATGTGCAGGTCATTATGCTAAAAGAAAATAGTTTGTGTTTTGTCTGTTGCATTGGTTAGTTAAATGTTTGATGTCTCATGAGACTTATTATATATTTTAATGGCAGTATTAAGAAAACTTCTGAGGACTTTTGAGATTGGGCTTCCCACAACTTCAATATGTCTGTTTCTTGTTTGTGTCTGCAGGCATCATGGTGCGCATGAACGTTCTCGCAGATGCTCTGAAAAGCATCAACAATGCTGAGAAGCGTGGGAAACGCCAGGTCCTCATCCGGCCCTGCTCCAAGGTTATTGTGCGCTTTCTAACCGTCATGATGAAGCACGGTGAGTGACAAAACGGTTACATGTGTGCATGACTGAGAAGTTTGGATGGTGAAGCCTCCATGTGTGGAGCAGAGTGTTATAGCTGATCATTTCCCACTGAAACCTCCAGGTTACATTGGTGAGTT
This sequence comes from Poeciliopsis turrubarensis, assembly GCA_010277015.1. NCBI lineage: Eukaryota > Metazoa > Chordata > Actinopteri > Cyprinodontiformes > Poeciliidae > Poeciliopsis > Poeciliopsis turrubarensis. Next base: position 5,342,229 of record VMRN01000013.1, read on the forward strand.
TGAGATCATTGACGACCACAGAGCCGGGAAAATCGTTGTGAATCTCACAGGCAGGCTGAACAAGGTAAGTGTAGTCCCACCCTGCAGAATGAAATGACTATTTTAAGGCAATTTCTGTAATAGGTTGTCACGTTTTCTGCTCTAGTCTGTGTTAAAATAAGACGTTAAATCCTGAAGTTAAATCCTGTGCTTCTTTGCGGTTTCTGTTTATTGTGGTGTATAACTGAATGATGTACTTTTCTTTCAGTGTGGTGTGATTAGTCCACGTTTTGATCTTCAGCTCAAGGATCTGGAGAAGTGGCAGAACAACCTGCTGCCTTCAAGACAGTTTGGGTGAGAATCACTTTGTCCTCTTCAGACTTTCACTGGACCTGAGGGGAAAAACATGCCTCTGAAATCAGACTTATTGATTAGATAAATGAGTTTTGGTCACTTGTAAAAGCTTGTGGTGTTAAGATGGCCACACTTGTGTTATTCCTGCTCTGTTTTTTTCTTTGAGTTTTTTTTTTTTTTTTTTTTTTTTTCAACGGCTGACTTTACTTGACCTTTCCCAGTTTTTATTGGTTATGTCCCATTAAAAAATCAAAGAAGGGCAACAATGTGATGCTTATATCACATTTTGTCAGCAGAAATTATTTGAAAAACATAAACAATAAACTTGTGCATTACATGTTGATATGTTAAGCCAGTTGGAGTCTAAACACAGTAAGTGCTCACAGATAATTTAAACCTAGCGGAGGTTTAAAATATTGTAATGACACATAAGCAAATTTAGAAATTCAGTAAAATGTGAACTCTGAGAAACAGATATTTCCATCACACTAAACAATTGCTATTGTGGTTTTTCCTAATCTTGTGCAGCTTTACTTGAGTGGTTTTGTGTATCAGTTTTATCACTTTATTGCCTCGGTTGAACTGAACTTTGCCAAGTCCTTTCTTTTTCCTTGGCTAGCAGACTAAGCAAAATCTGCATTATTAATGTCATGGTCTAATGCATTTGTACAATAAAAACTAATTTGGATGTCTAAAACCTGGACATAGAAGTCATCCGAGGTCGTTTGCTTTATCCCTGATAATGTTCTCAAATTTATTTGCTAAAAGTGGATCTGAAAGGAACCCATTACAGATGTACAAATTTTAACGAAATCACATCTCCAACCTGATAAATAATTCTTGGTGGCTTAATAGCGTTTCGTCTCTTTGAATCCGTCAGCAATTGTCTAGTTATTTTGCTGGAAAAGAATCAAAAACTGTTTTTAGTCTTCTAAGCAGCATTTGGGTTTCCATCATAATTGTGGGGCTTCTCAATTGTCAACCGAGCAATTCCATTTCAACGAATTACAAAGAGAAAAGTCCAACTTTGAAACAGTTGACATAAAATCCATTATTTTTCCAGTTAAAAAGTCATATTGTGTGCTTTTGACTATTTTCACTCCTCGGTGAGTCTTCAAATGAATCAGATATTGTCTTAAAGTAGAGCATTGACAGTTAAGCATGTGCTTTCTCACATTTTGACTTGTAAGAAAACATGGCTCAACTAAAATCTTTTGGGTGTTATTAACACATAATTTTATCTGCTTTGGATCTCTCTAAAGCGATAGTCGCACTATTTTAGATTGGATATGTCCGGCACTCGCTTTTCATCTTTCGTTTTATCAGTGAGTCCAATCAGAATCCATCCAGCTAAAGTCAGATGTGGCACCAGAACCTGGTTGATGCTGTTTATCTTTCCAACCTTTTATTAACTATTACATAGTTAATAAAACTTGGTAATTCGATCATGTGGTTATTTGTTCTCCTTGCATGTAGAGCATTAATCATTTACAGTAGACGCTGTTTATGTACGTTCATGTAAGTTATTACTTACACGATGCAACACACTGATTACATTTTACATATCAGTGTCACTTTCCTGGATTATCTGTGAAACATCAGCTGTTAAACTTTAGTCTCAGCTTCAGTTCAAGACCAAAAAATCTCAACCAGCTTCAGATGAAGACCAGCAGGAAATTTGAAGACAGGTTATTCAGAAACAACAACCTCACAATATTGTTTCTGAATATTGTGAGGTTTTCTGCAGTTGCTCTGATGGAGCAAAGAGTACAAAAGCATAAAATAGTTGAGTCGCAATTCTTTCCTACTGCAAGCAATTGTTTTAATTGTAAAAAATGACCTTTGACTTCAGTATTTTGTAATGTTAAAAAGTGAAACTTTAAATGAAGTTTTCCTTGAGATGTGCACTTTCTCATCTGTCATACGATCTTCACTGCATGACTTCTCAAAGTCTGGGGGAAAATAAATATTTTTTAGAAAATTGGTTATTAGCAAACATTTATCTTTGTTAATAAGATACAGCAGAGGCACAATGCCTCTGCTTCTCTCTGCCAGTGTTCATCCTGAGCTGCTAAAAATATGCATGAGGTGTTGGTAGTATCGATATTGTAGATTTTGTGAGTGTATGGCAATTAAAATGAAGTATCCTCACAAATACTGTTAACAGGGATTTATGTTTTCTTCACCAATGCTGTTCTCTACTTTTCTCTGTTTTAGACTTGTGTTGTCAAACTCTTGCTGTTCAGTGGTATAATGTTTTGAAGGAGTTGCTGTCTGCCCTGAAGCCTGGTCCAGTCTCTATTTGGGATCTGGAGTTTGACCTTTTGTGTTTTCTTGTTTTCTGAATTTGGTGTTTTTCAATCAGACCTCATTTGTTTGCCGTGGAATCCATAAATTATATATAACTTGATTATTTTCTTGGGAAAATATTACTAGTTTATAAATTTGTAGAAATTTTCATCAAAAGTCATGTTGAGTTCAACGAAAGATTATTGTTTCTAAGGTGTTTTAGGGTTGCTTAAAACTTAACTAATTATCTTTAGTACATGAACATGGCAGTGTTTTTACTGAGGGTTTTTTTTATGGAATGACTTTTATTCCTCTGTATTCTTGAAGGATCTTTGATGTGAAGGCTTTATTTCTCCCATCCATACTTTGGTTCTTGGCCTTCTGCTTCAGAAATCAAATTCTGAGTTGTGAATCCTCAACAACTTTGAATTTAGATTGAGCTTGCTTCATAAGCTGGGTTTAGTTAAAAGATGTAATTCATTTATATTTTTAAGAGAAATGTATCCAATCGCAAAGTTCATAAGCTTTTTCTCAGTCTGAGAAATGCAGAAGTCACTGCTCTTTACTTTAGGAGTTCAGTGTTTTGAGACGGCTGAAATTGAGATGTGAAAAAATCTGAAGTTTTTGTCAAATGCGTAGAAACAATGTGTGAGTGCATATCACATTAAACTGGCTCCTCTTCATTTTTTTTTACCTAGATTGGTGATTCATTAAATCATGTTAAATGCATATAGATTTCTCACCTTGTCTTCATGGGGCAATAAACTGAGTAATGCAGCTCACTGTAACTTGAAGAGTTTCTGAACTCCTGCCTTGTTGTCCACAGATACATTGTGCTGACCACCTCAGCTGGCATCATGGACCACGAAGAGGCCAGACGGAAACACACAGGAGGCAAAATCCTTGGATTCTTTTTCTAAAATGTAAAGAACTGCAAATAAAAACAGCCAGGAGAAAGCTGCTCGTTTTTTGTGCCTTATTTCAACTGTTTAAAAGCGCCGATGTGCACTAGCGCTGTTCTACGCTTGGTATTGTTTTCGGAAACACTGCTGTGGGATCTTTAGGCAGGGGAGATTTGAAACTACGAAAACATTGCAGCAACAGCTTGATGGGAAGTAAAATAGTTTTTTGGTTAGAAAGTGTCAATTTAGTTGAGTGGCCCAACAGTTTGAGTGGAGGGTGTCCAAAAGAAGAGACTCCTGCAATACTTCCAAAAAAATGTCTGTCCATCCCTCGAGGGTCCCATCTATAAACGTTAATCTCAACACTGTAGACTGAACATTTGTTTTTGTAGCTTTTCTTCCCCCCAGTGGCCATTAAAAGCTGTTGCCTCTTCCCTACTCTTGTTAATCGCTTGTAAAAAGAGTCCTTGCTTTTTCTGCTCTGCAATCATCTCACCAGTGTGACCTTTTCTGCAATCCTCAGTGTATTTTGTCTTCTCCCCAACCTCTTGTACTCTGGTTACTGACCTTGCATTAAGCTGAGGGGGGAAGCAGTAACAGCCTGCTAATGTAACAGTTCTGTCCAAATGCTCAGGCGCTAAAAGCACACAAACAGATGGCCTCCCTCGTGGGCTTACAGCACTTAAGAGCTACCTTGTAAAGGGAAAAACAACTTTGTTCGTTTTCTTCTGTTAGAGGTTTGGGAAAATAAGCTCGCAGTAATTTTGAGGCTCCCTTATCGGTGAGCGCGAGGGGATGATGGAGTGTGGGTTCATGTTCTGGTGATGCCTGGGTTTTAAGCAGATTGTTTTGCTTTATACAGATGCAGGAAAAGGTCAAATGTTTCACTACTGTGGAGCTCCGCATACAAATTTCTAAAATCAAGTCACTGTTTAAACTTCAGCTTCCATGCCTTTAAAAATAAAAACCCCGTTGAGAAGAGCTGGTTACAAGATTAAAAACTGCTTCCGAGTCCAATTGTTCCACTTAAAATCCAAAGTTTAACCTTTAGTGACATTAATGCATCCTGTTGATGAAATAAAGGACCATTACTCATTTTGAAGATATGAAAAAAAAAACAGATGAAAGGTTTAAAAAAAGTTCTGCTCCTGTGGGTGCATTTAGTTAAATTAGTAGTCAGTAATTAGAAGAAATAAGCATAAAATCATAAGTTAAATATTTGATTAAGAAAGGCCAACCTGTATACTATTTGTTTCTAGCACATTTATATTTTCAATCAAACAGTTTTACAAAGAATGGAGAGATCAGTATTTTTCATTAAATGTTTGTACACATCAACTGAGAATATCTCACAATAAAATGAAATTGTTTTTTTTAGGAGTGCTTTCTATGGGGAAGGAAGATTAAGAGCAGGCAAAGTTAAAATTCTGCTCGGAGAAAAACAGCAGCACTACTTTCTACTGCAGAAAAGAGGCAGCAGAAGCCGTGTTGATGGTTTTCTCCATGAAAGTCACTCTTAAGCGCTGGGATAAAATGTGAAAGAAAAACAAGAAGAGACGCAATGAAAGGTGCCAGTGGGTTACGTGATGACTATCAAGGGAACAAACAAACGAACTGGACATTATGTGGAAAAGAAAACCTGATGTCAAAACTAAGGGCAGATCATTGCAATAACAAACGAGGAGCAGGAGAAAATGGAGGAATTAAGTTCAACTTTGAAATCTTTGGGTTTGAGGTCTGCCTAAAACAAGGTTACAATATTTAGATTTTCATCATTAAAAAAAAAAAAAAAAACAGATTAGGGAGACAAAAAGTTGGAACTGTGCACTTTCTGAATCTCAGCCTCCAGTGGAAACTGTCAGAGATGACGAGACGTGTTTTGATGTACAAAATTGTTTGAACCTCCCTCACCTTGTGTTTTCAAAAGAACGATAAAATGTAGTGCTGTGATTTTTAAACAGGATTCATATTTTAATGGTGTGTCCTTGATTTCTACATTTTACCCATTCGTTCTCATTGATGGCTTACAAGACTGAATGAACACAAATTGATTAAAGTATCAAAAAGGAATATTTTGCTACTTTTTGAATTTCAAACTCAAGTGGTGCAGGATTTGTGGTTCTTTAAGTAGGTCCTCTTGAGAGACTAAAACTTTTGCTTTCATAAACATAATAAAGGAACCACACTGTGGATTTAAGAACCCCCATTTAGAAAAGCATACTTAAGTTACATTAAGTTCTTTTACCAAGAGTTATAGACATTAAAATGGATAAAGCTCTGATGAAAATGGAAAGCCAGTTTCTACTGTGCTGTTTCAGGATTTGGGAAACTTACAGTTCAGACCTGACCATAATTAAAGACAAATAATATGTTAGTATACACTGTATTCAAAAATTTCCCAGGATGTTATAGAAAATGGGGAAAATCGATGAATCCCCGAACACGGAAAAACTCTCCGGCGCTGTGGATTTCGCCTGCAGAGACGGAGCCTTCGAAGACAATACCAGTGTGTCAGTGTGCATCTGGAGGCTGGGGTCCACAGACTGGCAGCCTCCAGGACGTCTTCATCTGTCTTCACCAGATGTCGGCCTCGATGCCCCCGAAGGTTTCAGAGATCTGCTGCTGAGGAGCAGGAGACGTGGAGCTCATTAATACATTAATACTGAAGTAACGAGATCAGGGAACATTTCCAGCTTGGTCGTGTGCGTGGTTTTCTTCGTGGAACAAACATTAATTAAAAAAAAAACAAACAAAAAAAAACACAACCCACGCTCATTCTTCAGTGGCAAGATTGCTTTCTGTCAAGGTTTTTATGAGACTTCTGTGGGTTGAGTAGGCTTTAGTTGTAAAGTAATCTTTTGATTTCACCAACACATTTCTTCTGACTCTGTGTAATTTGAACGTTTTGGAGTGACCCAGCCAGAGTCCTGAGAATCTGTGGAGAAAATAAAAGAGTGCGATGCCGGCAAAGAGGCCCTCCGACATCGGAGAACTTGAGCTTAAAACCCCCAAAATAAATGGCCGATATGAGGAACGGTCAAAAAAGCTGCTCGGGTTACCTCTGGGTGAGGACAGGAAGCTGCGTTTGCTGGCTGCATCTTCACAAATGGTGGCTAAACTGCTTTTTATGTCTTTCATAATTCAAAACGCAAGGTGGGTGAGTGCTAATTTACAAGAGGTTAAAAACCTTTTTTAAATTCTAGCCAAACCAAAAATGAAAAACTCCCAATCACAGAGCCGCCTGCTGACATAACAGGAGCATTTCTGAATACCTACTGCTTTATTGCAGTTATAGGAACATAAATGCACCATAAAGAATCCAAACAGCAGCAATTTTCGTCATAATTGACATTTTGTCCATTTCCAAGCTGTCGTTCTGCAGACAGGTTATTTATTTTATTTTATTTTTTTCTCCCTTTAAGTAATCCCCTCAGTGCCCAGGGCTGAAAAATGAGAAAGCCGTGAAACGATGTTCTCTTTTTAGCATTTACCAAACTGTGACGCTGAAACTCTTGGCAAGAAGAAAGGCTCTTTGCAGTGGACGTTGGGGGTTTAAACGAAAACATCATCACAGCTATTTCCAGAGGAAACTACAAGAGACTGACTGTCCGAGTGTAGGAACACATAAATCCCCTGCTTTTGCATCCGTCCTTACAGATCCCAGAGCAGCTCTTTGGGTAATAGATGGTGTCAGGATGTCCAATACCGATCAGCTTCCTGAGAGCCTCCAGTTCCTCTGCTGACCACTTGAGGGCAGTAGAAATACACATTCACGTTCCCGTGCAGCTTTCTGACCAGGCCTGCTTCTGCAAAGCAACTGGAGCAATTAAGATCCCTTGAAGATAAGCAAATTAATACTGAATCTGCAATAAAAAAGTACGAAACACTGATTTGTTCAGAAGAATTGTTTCCTGCAATCGCGTGTCACTAGACTCGACAGAGAGAAACCGGAAAAACAAAAGAGATTATGAGAAATCGGGAATAGTATATAAATTACACTGTTATCTGCTCAGTTAATTTATATGTTTAATATAGTTTTTTCCCTCTCTCTTATCAAGATTAAAAGGGGCGAACGATCCCTTTTGATATTAAATTAGATAATCAGTTTAACCGAAGCAATTTATGCGTTTCAATTTTAGTCTTTTTTTTTAAATGGAGACAAATTCAAACTTTCAATTTGTTGCAAAAATAAAAAAATAAAAAAATAAATGAAAAAATCAGCAGACAAGAACCTTTCCATCCGAGCAAACAACATCAAAAGTGATTTTCTGATTGTAATATAGCACGCGCCTCTGCAGCGACACAGAAACATCTTGTTGACGCTTCCTTGCGTGAGATCGTGTTGTGTATTCTGCTTCCTCTCTCCCCTTGCCGAGTGATTTATTCCACCACCCAAGACATTTCTGACAGACGCCATATCTGAAAGGGCCTGAAGAAAACTCAGAAAAGAAGAAGAAGAAGAAGAAGAAGAAGAAGAAGAAGAAGAAAAAAAAACGGTGACCAGCTGAGAGGGAGATAGGAAATTGTACAATTTGTGGGGACGGAGCGGGACTGTTTTCGCAGTTCAGTGTGAATTCATGCATTTTGAGGCAAAATGGTGGCGCAGGGCGTTGTCATCCGGTCCCTTTCCCCTGATACGCTTATCTAATGTTTTTCCTTCTCTATCCTATCTCTGTCCGCGCACCTTATTTAAAATAGTGCAGAAATGGCGGAGTGGATATGTTGTGCTGGCCTATTTGTAATACGGAGGTCTGTCCGGTGTGCATGTGACGAATGAGATGGGAGAGAGGCAGAGAAATCGTGGCCGTGAACGTGGCCACCCACCTGGGACCCCGTGGAGAAACACCTGGGCTGTCCGGGACAGGTAAGAAGCGAGCAGCAGTCGTCCCGTTAGCCTCGCCGCATTGCTAAGGCAATGGCTAATTAGCAGGCAATGAGCGCAAGCTGCTAATGTACATATAATAGCGCGGAGGCCAAGAGGTGCGCGCGAGACTCCGGCTTTCTTAATTAGTTCTCTGATTTGTCCGCCATAAATCACTGGGGGAATTACAGCGCAGGGCTCCACTGTGGGGCAACGCTCAGTTCGCTCCACGGTAAATAAGAAAAGGCTCCTTTGTTGGCCTCCGACAACTACCAGCGAGTCGCGTAATGTGACTTAACACTTCCGTAACCAGCATCAACGCAATCCCTTTGTGTCTAAAGATGGCTTAGCCCGCAGCTTTGCACCTTCGTCTCGCTGATTATGCAAGGAGAATATGCAAATCGGTGCTTTCTCTCGCTTCGCTGCTTGTTTGCGTCTTTCCCCGTCCAAATAACCAAAAAAAAAAAAAAAACAACCCCGTCAAACTGTGTTTATTCTAGTACATCTGGCAGAGAGGGAAACATTGTACAGATCAACTACAGCAGCAAAAAGATAGCGTTTTAAGTGTGTACATATAATTAGAATATCACTGAAAAGTTAATTATGTTTTAATTAAAAAGTGAAACTGATACTCCATAGATCCATTAAACACACAGTGATAAGTGTTGAGCATTTATTTCTGTTCAATTTCATGATTATGGCGTGCAGCTAATAAAATACCCAAACTCCAGTTTCTCAGAAAAAATGCTAATCTTACATGAAACCAATTAAAAATGGAAACTTTTGACACAGAAATGTTGGCGTCACCCTACAGACTGCTGACTTGACAGTTGTCCAGCAGGCAGGAAGTGACGCCCTCCACCAGGGAAGCTGAGCCACGGCAGAACGTTGCTGAAGGTGCTGGCTGTTTGCATAACGCCACGTCAAAATGATCGAAAAAGCGGTAGAAACAGACGCACACGGACCAGGAACAAACGCATCCGCTGGAGGATTGTGAAGCAAATCTCATTTAGTTTGGAGAAGATTCCCAAGTCTTGGGCCGTGGCTGGTCGACCTTTCTGCAGGTATTAGTTGGTTAAATAAATTAAATTAATGGACTTTTCAGCGATATTCTAATTCAGTAAAAATGAATTACAGTCTGCGCCTATTAACACCTCGTGCAAACAAGATGACAGTTTGAAGGTTCTTTAAAAAGCGTTGACATGAACTGACAGATGACATTTTTAACCCTGGTGTTGTTTTAAGATGGCGGTCTTGGCTCCTCTTGGAGCAACCGTTAGCTTTAGCCTCCTTGACATACTTATCCTGATGTATTATAAATGACAACGAGTTTTTTTCCCCCAATTAAAAAAAAATGGGCTGAACTGTCGATTTAAAACTGCACTATTTAACTTTTTAAAAAAAAGCATGTGTTTTAAATATTTGTTAAAACTATAAGTATGATCTGACACTATAAAACAAGATAGATAATAAGGCAAAGCAACAGTTCAAGTATGTTTTCGATGAGCGAATAACATCATGACATGATATAAAGCTAAAAGAAAAGCAGATTTTATGAAGTTCCACCCAGCCCCTTTTCATATCAGGACGAAAATGTCAAGCGGCTTAATTAAATAACAAGCAGAATATGGAAAGCCTCATTTAATAAGCAATAAATCTAGTAAAGGCCCTACAACCCAAACAATATTGTTTGCTCTCTTCCGTTGGATCAAAGTAACTTTTACAGGAAAAAAAAAAAAATCCCGTCATTAGAATCATAAGGTTAAAATGCAACATTTTACTTCGGATGATGTTTAGATAAAAATCTGAATCATAGATGTGGATCTTCTTTCAGCACCAGGTCAGAGAAAGATTATTGTTGACAGCCATGCTAGCTGCTCTAGCACACTTTTGCTCTCAGCTAAATGCTAATGTATGCATGATAACAAGATTTAGGAAACCTATGATTTAAAGGTGAACTCAGTTTTCCTTTCACTCATGAAGCATAAAAGCACAGATGCTGAAAAAGCCTAGACAGTGAATAACTATTTAGCGATTCTTCTTATTTTTCACATTAATCAAATGTTAGAAATGACTGTTTATGGTTGCAGCATGGCTTATTAAAATACTTTTACATGCAAACAGCCTTCTCCTATGTTGAACTGATGCGATTGTTTTCTTTGCAGTGTTTGCTGCAGGCAGATATCTGCCATCCCTGGGAATCCTATATTATTCACAAGTGGTGAATCATCTTTTTGAAGGTTGCATATTCTCCGGATCGCACAAATAAAAGTCTTTTTCTCCCCTATGTCCTCAGCATATGAGAGTTTAGTTCAGGAAGAAAATACCTATACAGATAAAAAAAAAAAAAAAAAAAAAAAAAGACTTATGTGTGCCAGAGACTATTACTCAACATGTTAATGGTCTCAACATTCCCCCATGCAGTTTAGAGGAATTGAGACCATTAGGGGATAAACAGTTTTATCTTTGAATGACTATAAAATAAATGGAAATCTCATTTTCTATGCACCGCGTTGTCTAATCTTTACCTTACAACAAAGGGCAGCAAATGTGCTCGCCTTTCGTTTAAAAATTCAGCCGCTGTTGTGAAATATACCGTTTTATCTGTGAGCTGCAGTTACATGCTCAAGGACACTGTGGTGTCTGGATGCAGATGGATACACAGGAACTGAACTTTATGTTAAACGATCCCATGTCCAACCACTTAGTGCTCTGCTGCAGAAGCATTTTGTGGTTATTTTTCCCAGCTTGCATGCTTTTGCAATTAAGCTTGTAAGCTCTTGTGCAACAACATCCCTTCTCTCTTACATTATTGCTCATTTGTGGAGACAAATAAATGTTGCATCACAGAAAAGCCAAGTTGAACTCTTGCTGAATACATAAGACTATTGAAGCGGTCAGGTGGTTTTATGTTTTCAACATGGCTTGAGAGCAAAAGTATTTCACAGTTATGTATAGTTCTAGTTGGTGGAGAGCAGGGTTTTGTTATTTTGGGATGATGATATGATCTAATGAGCAAAATCTGTCTCGTTACCCTTTGTTGTTTTATAGTATTCACTTTAAAAAGCCAGCGTTAGCAACAATCTAACAAACTGAAAACTGAATTTTGATTTGTAAAGACAACAATTTCTCCCCATTACATCTCTTACATTGAACCAAAAACATGCTTCAAGTTCTTAATGCTGGAAAACACATTGTATCGCTGGCCTGGGTGCTGAACAGAAGAATTACTTAAATCCTATGTTTTTCTATTTCATTGAGCATTCTCATACATCAGGACCAAATAAAACATGTGAAAGAATGTATTTCGCAGTGTCCAGGTTGTAGAAATATTCAGTGAGAAGGAATGAAAGAGGTGGAGGTGGTGAAGGAGTATAAATACCTCAGTGTGCACCAACATACAGGACTGGAGATGCAACAGTGAAGCTGTCTTTAAGAAGGGACAGAGCAGACCGTACTTCCTTCGTTGTTTGCAGCAACATGTTGCATGTCTTCTGCCATTATCTGTTAGCAGCATCACAGTCAGTGAGCTAAAAAAAAAGCGGAACAGGTTGACCTAGAAGACCGGGTTGGTTCTGATTGTGCAAAGAAAGATTCTTCATGAAATGAAGAACATTACAGATCATTATAAACACCTTCTTCGTTCGGCCGTCAAACAGCAACAGTGTCTTCGTTTAGAGGCTTCTTTGGATCTGTTGTAATACTGACTGCTACAACAAATCTATGGTGCCCACAGCGACTCATTGTCTACGACTCTTTGAAGGATAGTGCATCATGTAAATTACAACATTTCATTTCCCTTTGGGATTAATTACACGTTGTTGAATGAAGTTGAAGTGGTTGTGACACTGCTCATTTTTTTGCACTTAAAAGCAAATTAAAAAAATTATTTTAGCAGTCTGAAATGAGACACAGCTTTCGTGTTTGGGTAAATCCCCTCGGCCGGTGACGGGTATTTTTTGATGATGTTGTATACGCACCGTATGAAGGTTTGCGTCCTCATGTTTGTTCATATATAAAGAGTACGTTTGAGACAGAGGGAGCTCGAACTGCAGCGGCAGCCCGAGGGACTCCGAAGCTCCAGAAGCACATCAGACCCAGCTGACCGCCTCCAGGGGAGGTCAGGATGTGTTGACAGCTTCTTTGGGGCTCAGGGGAAAAGCTTCTGTTCATCTCCAGACTATATATGGATGTGTCTGGCATGGTGCAAAATATTGCACCAGGTTTCTCTGTAATTAACACTTTTCAAGGGCTGTCGAAGGGCAGGTGTGCCTGACAGAACGCAGTGTGTGAGAGTATTTGTCATCGGTGGAACAAAACAGCAGTTTACTTGCAAATCTCTGCAGATACAAAGCAGATGTTACTGCTCACACTTTTATCTCTTCCAAACTGTTAACTCTAGTTTTTCTTTCTTTTTTTTTTCCCCCTTTTTTGCACATTATAATTTTTTTTAAGACAACACATCATTCTCTTCCTGTAGTTAATTGTCTTAACACTGAAGCATCTGGATAATGCCAGACATCATTACCTCAGCCTCTCAGAATAGCTCTCATGAAGAGATTTATCCCTCATCAGCACTACAGCCTCTCATCACTTAGAGCCGCGAAAAGCTACCTCCAGGTGCAAAGGTCACGTGCAGCTGTGATCCCAGCAGCTATCCCATGATCTGGGCGCTTTCCTTCTCGCTCTGCAGCCTCCATATTGATTTGATTAGTTGCTAATTAAAACTTGGCAGACTGGGCAGGGCACAGAGGAGATTGCTCAATTAGTTGGGTGTCAGAGCCTCTAATTCACTCGCTTTCACCCTCTCCTTCTGTCTGTCTATCCTCTTTTCTCTTCCTGCTCTATCACAGATCCCCTTTCTGTTTGATGGGTATAAAAGAAGGATGAAAACAGAGGGAGGATAATTCTCTTAGGAGACAGACTGAGCACTCGTGTGGAGCTAAAAACACCCAGCCCCATAATCCTTTAGCAAATCTTTGTTTAAAGATCCGGTTTATAAATTGTAGAGAAAGAGGGCGGGCCTTTTTTTTCTTTCTTTTTCTTTTTTTTTTGTGCACGTTGCCTCCAGCGTACCTTGATTTCTTCTACCTTCCCTTTCCTGCCAAGTTACTTACAAGCAGTTGCAGTTTTTTATTTTAACACCTCTGGGTTTAAGGATGCAAAAGGAGAGTGCGACAAAGTCAGGATTCCAGATTTTCAAAGCTCTAGAGACGGAAATGGCGTTAAAAGGGCTTTTTCAAGCATTCGTTTCGTGAAGAACATTTCGGATAAATTTATAACCTTACATCTCGCAAACGCCGTCTGTGAAAGTAACATTTCTGTTAGAATAATAAGCTGCAGCTCAAGGTCCTTTTAGGGTTGAATGTATGTCATCCATAAAATGGGTCTTTTATCCAAAGTGACTGACAGCCTGCTCAGTCAGATCCTTGTCTGGCTCTTTTTGCAAACCACACAGAGATAAAAGGTAAATCCTTTAAACCCATTTTCATCCATTCAAGGCAGAATCTGGAGGCACATCTTCAATGTTTGTCCTATAATTTAACGCCAGAAAACAACAACAACAAAAAAAACATTCAACTTCAACAACAGGTTTGTAGACAACAATAGCAATCCAGCATCAGAGAATTGATCTCTCTCTACATGAGATATAATTTACTTGTGCATGTATTAGAATAACCAGAAACCAGGAAGCTGGCAAAGACCACGCTAGAGGTTTGTTACCGGGACGATAAGGGAAACTGACTAATATGAACGTAAGCGATGAGCGAAAGCTAAGAGGAGGTTTCAATTAGCCAGGGAACATTGACGATGAGAAAAATGGAGCAACATTTTGTGGTCTGATGAATTAAAGATTGGTCTTTCAGGGTCTAGGGGCCAGACAGGTTATCGGGTGACCCTCAAACACCAGACCGCAGTGAACAGTGGTGTAGGGAATGTTATAGGAATGTTTCTCATACTATGGGCCTTATTATCACAAACCAGACATTATGTATCAACTCTACTTCAGTTCTTGGAGACTTCATGTTGTTTTATGCTGTGATGGAAATGCCCTCAAAATAGGTGTTTCAATTAGACAAATCACAAATGTTCCTTTATGTTTTGATTTGGATCAGAATGTGCATCAGTCATTGTGCGTTTGCATCGAAACTGAAGCTCCTATAAGGATTACTCGTGTTTTACACACACTGGTATTGTGTTGAACACAGCTGGAGGAGTATATAGTATAATAGTTTTTATTGATTGGGAAAACAAAATGATGAGGCTTCTGTGACGCTCCACCAAGCAATAGTCTATTGAAAAGACAGAAACGGTAAAAAAATACCTTCTCTGCCCGCAGTGGGAATATTGTTAAAAGAGAATAAGGTGAAAAGGTGTCCTCAAGAAAGGTCTAATGATCTGTAAATGTAGAGTTCATTAAATTGATTGCTGTTAATGCGCTTAAAAAAAAACCCTAATCGTTTGCATTTTATACAACATGCTGAGGAATTTACACTTACTCACTTTAATAGGGTTAGAGGGTTCAGGATGGAAAATACATCCTTTCCTAATTCTAAATAGATTTTATGAGCATTCATTCCATGTTGTGTTTATTTTTATGCACTTATTGAGCCTATATAACTACAAATTAGGAAAACCTTCCAAACTCTCATCCACACACACACACTAACACACAGCAGTCCTCCTCAATGTCTGTACTGTTCAGCAGGGCAGTCATCCTGCTCCTGCTCCTGGCAATCTGGACAGGGCCTGCATTCATTAGTCAACTTTATGCTCTTATATAATATTTACAAGCAGCAGCTCATAAGACTCGAGAGACTCTGAGCTTCCAGTCGGTTTTGGTCGGGCCGTTCGGGCTGCAGGAGAGGCTCGCTCTCCTCTGAGCTGACCTTCTCTGACTTTTATGTGAATTCTGCAGTTTCCCCAACAAGCAGTTGATGATGTCAGTGGCTATTATCAGGACGCTGGCGTTGATCAGCTTCAGACAGGCTTGAACTTGAACGTTTTCTGTTCGTTCAGTGACGCAGCTCGCTGTCTGGCGGCTTAATGAGGAAAATGTATAATGAGCAATTCAATAATATATGTTCAAAATTTTAAAAAACGCTCGACTGATTTATACTAATTAATTCTTACATATTGCTATGACGTTATTTATAAATACTTTCACATAATTAATGATAAAATGTATTTTGAAAATAGGTGTTTCACTTGGTTGATTGAAATAATTAAATAGTAAGGATTAGGTTTATAGTATGCTAGACATATTTAAACCTTTTGAGACTATTAGTCACAATATATTATGCAAAACAGTTTTGTACTGTCGTCTCATAATAACTTATAAATGACTTCACACTATTTACGTTAGTAATGAACAGTTATTTGTTAGGATTAATGACTCTGATTGTACTATAGCAAGCCATGGGATCCCACAGGGATCAATTATGGGACCACTCTTATTTCTTACATATACATAATTTGTCTGTTGAATTAGTTTATTTGTTTCCTGTGTTATTAGGGATGATGCTCAGTTTTGTTCAATGTTAATTTTCAGTACTAATGACTGTTGAAAGTGTTTCCGATGCCCAGAAAAGTTTTAAAACTGTCTGTTATAGTTTGATTTAAATGGATATTACAGATTAATTCACCTAAACATTATAATTATATTCATACATTTTGCAAAAGAAGTTTCATCGAATTGTTATTTCAGCCAATCATTTTCACATTTTTAAAGTATGCCTGGTGAGCAAAATGATATTATTACGGGCATTTCATTTGAGCGTCTAGCAGTTTGTATCTAACATTATGTAAGGATACATACTGTATGTGATTAATTGTTTTTCATTGTTTTACTTTGAAGTTATTGAACAAAAAAAAAAAAAAAAAAGCAGAAAGAGAACCCGGAGCGGAGAAAGCAAAGCAAATCTATTAATCAAAAGAAGGCGTGGCAGCGAACAAACAAGGAGCTTTGAGAAGAATAGAAAAATCACACCAAAAAACGTGGAAGAGCAAAACGTGACAGGAGAAAAGAAATAAAACAAACAAACGCTGCAAGTGCAGGAATCGTGCAACATTAATCAGAACATTTTCTCTCCAAAGCCACTATAACTTTTCATCAAGCTGAGTTAAAAATAAAATCTCAAAAAAGGTCATAATGTGGGAGTGACAGAAAACCAAAGGCCACATGAAAGAGCAGAGATTAAGAGAGACAGTCTGCACGAGTATGACGTCCTCTACAGCTCTTCTCGTACGCCAAAGGAAAAACCGAGAAGGTCCACACATATTGAAGGTGTCTGAGTGTGTGTGTCCATCAGGTGTCAGAGAGGGATGGGAACATGGGCAGGTCCTGGTAATGAAGGACTGATAAGTCCCTTTTTCCTGGGCCTGGGTTAATTGTGCCTTGAGATAAAGGGTAATAAATTGTCACGGGGTAATGGCAGGAGCCTGGGCTGGACCCTGTTCCACATTCATCATGACTGTCTGGGTCTGTGCGAGCCTGGGGAGCACCGAGCAGCACTAGAGGACTGAGAGGAGGAAGAACAAGAGCGAGAGCAAATCCTAGAAAGCTTTAGAGGAATATGGGAAGTTTATCTAATTGACAAGAGCAGCAGTGATCTGTTAGGTCAGAGAGGAAAATAGTAGAGAGAGAAAAAAGGCATTTTTACAACAAATCTGGGGTTTGAATTTCCAGCCTCGATCATAATTGTGTTGCGGCGTCTCAGAACGTGTTTTGCCTGGTTCTACCTGTAGGAACATGGACTTCTTCATCGTGTGACGATGATGATACGGAATAAAACCGCACTGTGCTTCTTCTGTATATTGACTATTTGGGTGGAGGGTTTTAAAATTTGGCAAGGAGTTAGTTTGGTCATGATCTCAATGTCTTGTTTTAAATTTTTCCAAACATAATGATAGCATGACTGTCTGTATACACATCTATGTGCCCACAAATGCTCTAAATTATTAGTAACAAAAATAAACATAATAAAAAGTGGGATTACCAATGCTGGAGCGACTTTAAGCTGAGTGAAATTCCTTAATGCAGACAAAGCATCTGCATAGCAAAGCATGTGATTACTTTAAAATGTCTGCTGTGCTTTTTCAACATTTTTCTGTGTGTCCGAAAGTATGTAGAGGTCCGACTTGGCTGTTATATTATGTATATTATTATATTAGGTTATATTATGCTACTATATGAGATGCTTCAAAACCTCAGTATTGGCTTAAAACAGCATGACTTGTGTGTCATTCAAAGGCAGAGATTAAAAGTTTGATGGGCCTCGAAGCATTTCTAGTAGAAAAAGAAACTGCATGAAATAAAACAACGTCAAAGCGACTAAGAGGTCGGAGCTTTGTCTTCATAGGATGAATCTGACAACATAACAACGAATCCCCCCAACCTGCACTTCAATCAACTGGAGTTATTTCTCCACATCATAAGTTGCAGTGGATTCATGGTGGATTCAAGACAGCAAGCCGTGATCCTTAAAGAAGGAGTTTATATAGCAAGCCATTTAAAAGTGGAAAAGTAAAATCAAAAGCCTATTTGGTTCATAGATTTAGGGGCATCTTCAACAGAGATTCAGTCGCCGCATGTGGCGACAAAGAAGCCGCAACTCTTGTCACTCTATCTAAATGACCTGTCCATCTGAGATTTAAGTTCAGACAACTGTGTCACTGACGAAAACAAACTACTAAAAAAGCACCGAGGGTTAGGAGGCCTGGAGACGAAGCATGCTGCAGCCTCTGCGAGCCGAACAAAGGCTCTGGCTCACTGCAGACTCAAGGGAGAACATTAGGTCTTAATGTCTCTACTCCCCTTGAGAATTGATGATTAAAGGTAACATGTTTACTACTACATCAAGGTATGCCATATGTTGGATTTTCTGGATGATATATGTTATTTTGTTTTTGCTGTTGGATGAGCAAGTGTGAGCGTCACATCTTGTCCAAATTAAATCTAAGCATTGATCTTGTTCCTGGAAATACTTTTTCACACTGAATCAGTTCAAGACAAGTGGATTTGTCCCATCTGATGTCCTCTGAGATAGTGATTTCATGTCATAGTATAAAATAAAAAAAAAATAATACAGAAAAAACACACATGACATGAGACCCAGAGGAAGACCCAGGACATGCTGGAGAGACTTAAGTTTTTCTTGGTTGGCCTGGGAACACTGTGGCATAACCCCTGGAGAAGCTGACCCAATGGAAGAAATGCACTTTAACCCTTTCCTGCGCTGCTTAGAAGGAGAAATGCACAGAGTGCCAAGAATTTAAAGCAGGGATCTTCAACCTTTACTGTCCAAAGCGCCATTTTTATGCTTAGTGCAGCTAAAACAAACTCGCTCAGAGACGTGTATGTTACACATGCTTTTGAAAAAGACAGCTTCTCATTTTTAATGGACATCTGCTGTATTAAACATTTTATTTTTAGATTTTAAAATAGAAAACATGTTTGCAAAAACAAGACGGATACATTGTTTTAGGATGTTATATCTGTGGTAAAGCACAAATATCTAACCTATTGAGAAGAAAAATATGTTTCAACTAATGCAACCTGCATGTTGTTATTGCATGCATAGTTAGAAATAATTTAGTATCAACTTAGCCAGAGTTATAAAGAGTTACAGGCTGCAGACCCCTGGAATAAAGTGATATCCATAGATGTTTAAGCCGTAAAGTATTAAAAATTGCAAATGTTTGAGGGTATCAGAATCTAAATCTGAAGGCACCTCATGAATTAGGATGTGGTGAGCTATTCTTTCTGAGTTGCCATTGAAAAGGACACGCCGTGCAGAAGCACAATGAGAAAACACAGATCACAGGATTTCAGCTGAGGGTATTTTTTTAATTATTGTTTTTTTTCTTTAAAATATGAAAATGAAACAGACTGTAGAGCATTGTACCATGAAGGGGCAGACTGCAGCCAGATGCCATCAGTAAATTTTAATAACACAGAAATATTTATTTACCGCGCCAGTTACCGGAAATCTATTTTGCTGCAGCGGGAAGGTGTGAGGAGGAAACCTCGAATATCACGTCTTAACATCCCCTCGTAGTCCGCATTTGAGGAAACAGCAAAAAATATATTTCAGGTTATATTAAAGTTAGAGCCTGTCAAGTGCCTGAGAGGTGAGACAGTGAAACTCTCCGCTGGCTGGCGTTACATGATAAATATATTCTGAGCTAACATTCACAGATGCTGTCAGCAAGATGCTGTATAGTTCATCAAGCAAAAAAACAATTCGCAGTACGTGTTTCACTGGGATTCGGTGAGCCACCTTGGCAGCATGACAGATCG
This sequence comes from Poeciliopsis turrubarensis, assembly GCA_010277015.1. Classification (NCBI taxonomy): domain Eukaryota; kingdom Metazoa; phylum Chordata; class Actinopteri; order Cyprinodontiformes; family Poeciliidae; genus Poeciliopsis; species Poeciliopsis turrubarensis. Next base: position 5,361,916 of record VMRN01000013.1, read on the forward strand.
CTTCTTCACACTGAGAGATTATGGTGTTGGGAGGTGGCGCAGAGGCTGAGGAATGAAGCTTCCCACACATTATACAGCAGAGCTGCTCCCACGGAGGAGCCTGATGTTCCCACCATGCAATCATGACACTCAGTGCAGTGTGACATATGATGTGTGTACAAACAGTAAGCACAAGGGAAGGGGCTGCTGTTGCTTTCGACTGTTTTATGTGGGTCACACACGGCGTAGCGAGGCACCACGGGGTGGAGAGGACGTTCTTCATGCAAGCCCATATAGGAAGTCAAACATCGCCCTTGAGATGTGACTTCACGTCTCAAAGGAAATCACCATGCAGAGTTATGTGTGGCGCACGTTAGTGACTTTCAAACAAGAACACAGGTAGGACTACAGCAGGTGCATTTTCATTTTTCTCAGAGAAATTTAGTCAATAATAATCAATCCCTAATGGTTCCAAACAGGTTTAGTCAAGATCTTTAAAACAAAACAAAAAAAACCCGAAGGGAAAGTGAAGCTGACTTCCACCTACATTTACACAAAAAGTACCAAGAATTGTAAAAATATTCTCACTCATATATTAAAATAGACTGGACTTGCCCTACTTTTTTGTTACTGTGCACAGTTATGACCATATTATTTTTAATCACTGAATACCAAAAACTTAATTCAGAAGCTTACATACATTTCCTTCATATTTGATTTACCTTTAGAACTGTGGAGCATTGAATCAAATGTTTTGGGTTTGTCTTCTCTTGCTTCTCAAAGGATCTTGTTTTTCTTAAATAACTTTTACCTGGGCTTTGTGGGGCGGACGGGCGGACGGGCGGACGGGCGGACGGGCGGGCGGGCGGGCGGACGGGCGGACGGGCTTTCCCCAGACTCTCACATCATGACGCTGCCACCCATCTACCTCATAAAACTGCAGGAAGGTCCTCGGAGTCCAAACTTCGTCATCATGGCCAAATGCTTCGGTTTTAATGTAATTAAATCTCTTTGTATTTCTTCAAAAATTAAGATACTTTTCACCAAGCGCATTTGTAAAAAGTTACACAAATCCAACTTTTCTGTTAAAGAACCCATGATCAGTACACGTAGAGTAATTCTGTTCGAGTTTGACTTCTCTAAGTACTGAACATTTCTAGCGGGACCCAGATTAATTAGACACAGAATGACGTTTTAAATCTTTTATTATTGCTCATTATGATAATTTTCTGCCTGCAGCGAGTGAAAGCAACGTTTAAGATTAGAATATTACATCAGACCAATAAAAATAATTTTATTATAGAAATGTGTGCTTAATGAAAAGCATGTTTATTACCTGCTTAACGACAGTCATTGTCAAAAGGTATCCCAGAGTAACGAGTCTCATCGGAACCCATGTTCTAATTCATTGAATGTGACCGTATATCTGAGTGGCATCACATTCAATTTCGAGACGACTTCAAAATGATATGGAGATAATCAAAAGAAGACCAAACTGTTTAAAAACTGCATAAAAGTCATTTACAGAAGCTGTGAATCATGTGTCAGCTTCAGTCTTGTTGCTATAAATCAATGTAATTTGCAAGCACCACCAGTTAATTTATCACCTACTAGGATGATTACCAGCTTTTAAATTATCCCTGGGGTCACTTGTCCTGAGGATACAAACAGATCCTTAAAATAATTTAATATCAAGAGCTCCTTTCTGGTCAATAACATCTGGGGAGCGACATAATCTCAATAAGATAAAAACCTAATAATGAACTGAATGCACGGCACCACAGCCAGACTTATTATACTATTCTGTTGGTAGAGAATTAAAAGCTAAATAATTAGTTTTCAGATGTTTACTCTGACTAATATTCACTGTAGATTCATTCTCAGGGACACTGAAGTCAGATGGTAGCAAGCAGGTGTGAGGCTAGTATGTGAAGATAGGCCTCCTCCTTATCAAACAGAAAAAAAACAAAGCAAAAATCCAGATGAGTAAAAAGACTGGAACAAAACAAAAAAGGGTAAACAACACCGGGACCTTGGTTTAAGACCTGCTTTCAACTCGAGCTTTTAGGATTACCAAAACTTGCACAACTACCAGAAACACACAGCGCCAACAATGTTTTATTCCTGAGAGTAGACAAAACCCAGCAGCTTATTCCTCTGACCTGCATTGTTTTTCCGTCTCAATCGTTAAGTCTCCCAGTCCCAGCATTCCTCATTTAAGTCTATTTTGTAACCACTGATCAAAACTACATGAGGCTTTAGCCAGTGGACTTCAGGAGGGCAGAGAGACGTATTTATACAGAACGCTGTGTTCAGGCTCCATGTGAACAGAAGGATTAGGGCAACTAAAGTTTTCTAAATTTATCCTTAGTAACCTGGTATATTTTACCAGATGTGCAGTTGTTGTTGAAAAACCAACAAATTGAAAATGTACGAAGTGTATATGAAATGTCTGGGGGAAAAAAAACAGAAGCAGCATTGTACTGCTACCATTGTGTTTCATAGTGTGGACGATGTACAGCAATGACCAAAATTACTCACATCCGTTGTAAAGTAAACCTTTAATTTTATCATCTTCCTTTTTCTGACTGGAGGTAATATTAGCAATTATTTTTTCAATCTGAAAGAGAATCAAGGTAGGGAGCTAAACATTAAGGTGATGGCAAGGCCTCATTAATGGAGAAGTGACTAGTAATTGTCTTGTCTGCAGGTTCTACTACCTGAGCCAAAGATCTCTGCAACTTCAGGATGAGCCGTTTGGCTATTTCTTGGATTAGCAGCTAGCTTTGTCCAGTTTGTCCGTTTGGGTGGCCTGCCGTGTCTTGGTAGGTTTCATGTGCCATTCTTCTCTTTTCATTGTCAGATGATGGGCTAATCAAGAAGCGGTTCAAAGCTTGGGATTTTGATCTATAACCTAGCTCTGCTTTAAACTTTCTCCCTGACCTGTCAGCTATGTTCTACTGTCTGAATGATTCTGGTTGTTCATATAATCTAACAAACCTCTGAGGGAATCACAAAAGAGATGGAATTTTTTTTTTTTTCTGAGATTAAATTATATAGAGAGGGAATGTTTTCAATGCAAACGCTTGCAACATTTCCTGGACTTTGGCTGCTAGCCATGGCATATGGCAGTGGAAGTATCATGCTATGGAAACTGTTTCAGTCTGAAGACCAAGCATTATTTTTCTTCCATCAAATAAGGATATGGTGCATGCGTTAGCTTACCGCATAAATACATGGAAGTCCATGGTTTAACCATGACGAAATAGGAAAAAAGTCAAAGTTGAAGGAATGTTGATGAATACTTTCTTAGGCCAGAGTAAAAAAAAAAAAAAAGAAAAAAAAGGAAGAAGCAGAAGATTTTAAATAATTTAGAAGAAAGATAAGCGAATTTCATAACGGTGAATCAACGACAGTGGATGTCAGGGGCAAGAAGGGAAGATGAAAATTAACAACAAAGCAAGAAAGAAGATGGAGAGCCGGCGAACACTCAGATTAATTTGTTCTCAGCCTCGCCATACCTGGGCGCACACGCCGCCGCTCTGCTCAACCAGTCAGTGCTCACCGCTATAAATCTCGGAGTGACATTTTGGGCGGCGAGTGGCGCGTAAACATGGCCGGCTAAATGTCAGCGCGGAGAGCAGACAAGCCTGACTTAGAAAGAGTGAGAGTGGAGGCAGTAATGTCACCACACTTAAACTCACCCGCCATCAGTCTTCATGACATTTAAGAGATATATCCATGGATGCATCTGGACGAAGGGAAAAAGTTTGCAGAGAAAGCTGGCAGGAACTGATGAGTCAGGAGTTTTTAAGTCCTGATGTGACCGAACACGGAGGGGGAAATGATCGTGCTCTCTTCTTTTGTGTAATTTATTTATTTTTTAATCACTAAGAAGCCTGCAACTTTAAAACTCAATTAAGACTCAACCAGGACTGATTTTTTTTTTTTAAATGTCCTCTCTAATTTCAAGTAAGGATCACATCTCCTCTCTAAACTTTTAGTCACCAATGTCTCTCAAGCCAGTCATATTCTCCTCTTCTATTTCTGAATCACAAGAATCCAAATGTAAAAAATAAAAAAAAAAATAACAAAGAAATAAAAGCCACTTGATAATTCATCATCCTCTCTCCTCTGATGTTCTTTCTTCAGTCTCTCTCGCTGCTGCATGGGGGCTGTATTGATTTCTAAATGAATAATTGAGAAAGATGGTTTAACTGCTCTTTTCAAACGTCCGCAGCCTCCTCTTTGATTCACGTGGCCCGCTCCTTCTTGTTTTCCTTTCCCCGGCTCATGACCTTCCCTTATTGTGCCATCAAGCCCTCCTTGTTTTCCTGTTGCTCCCATTTCTCATTTTCTCCGATCACGCCGCTGCTGTGGAAGGTTCCTGGGGAGAATGGATGCCCCGCTTGGCTAGCCGGTCCGTCCAACCTCTGCGTGTCGTCAGTCGGGGAAGACATGGCGTGGTTTCAGAGCTCTGCGGGGAGCCGTGTCCACGTCTCTCTCCGTCTTCAGCATCTTTGCTCTCCTCACAGACACATTTCCTGTTCTTAGCTCCCATCTTTATGCCCCTTTCTCTGTTTGCTCCCCTCCATTTAATTAAGTTGAGTTCTGATCAAGCATCTTCCCAGTTTGTATCTATTTTAAACAATATGTTTGGGGTTTTTTTGACATATTTGGTAAAGCTTTCATTATGTTTCGACAGGATAATAATCTGCAAAAACAATAGATTTCCTAATATTCCTCCCAGTTGTCCTACTGCTATATGCAGAAATACATTGATCCCGATGAGAAGCAACCAATTAGAGACAGGAGGAGGGTCTTAGAGCTGTCAATCATCCTTATGTACATGCTGCTCAACAAGGGTATCAGAAACAACCATATCAGAGTAATTTTACACATAGCTGGGGGACAACTGAGAGGAGGTGAAAAAGCTCTTTCTTTCGTTCTTTTGCAGATTATCTGTCTCGTATTATTAAATGAACAAATATGAAAAAAAAACAACATATTTATAAAAGGTACATGCTGCTGCTTTAAAAGTTAATTTTCAAATGAATTACGTGCGTGCTCTTTCCTGGGAAACGTTTCAACCAATCTAATCCGTTTTTTACATTTTTGACACCAGCCATTCGGGCTGGTCAGCATTGGGAGGGGAGCCCACAAGCGTCATATAAAATATAACTTATTCATGTATCATTTGCAACCTTAAAGCACGCTTTACTTTGCTTTTATGCAAATACGGGTAATGGGAAGCACGTGTTGAGCATGCGAGCCCTTCCCGCTGCTCAGAATATTGAGATGAAGCTTTGTTTAAAGAATGCTGCGCTCACGTGGAGCGAGGAGCAAATTATTCCGTTACTTCTTCTCTTCTTTGGGCTTAAGTCTGTAAGACAAACAGGGACGTTCAAAGAAATAAAGTTTTCATAAACTGGGTTGTAGAGGGAGGAGGAGCTCACCCAGGGAGCCATTCGCTGTTTTGAGTATAATCGAACGTACGTCACTGAAAAGATTACCGCGTGAACTCGAGAAAGCAAAACGCCATCTTGAATGCACCTTCATCACCTGCCCTCCATGACCTACACGTCTAACTTTGCGGTAGGGCTGAAATGATTCCTCGGATGAGCCGAGTACCTCGATTATTACAATTCCTCGAGGAAAATGTATCTTCCTCGGAGCTTCGTGAAATTATGTTTTTGTTTTGTAGCGCAACGTGTTCCGCCTGGATCATTGTTTGAGGCTTTCTCTGGCGTCGGAATGGCGTCGTCACGGTAGCAACGGCGGAGAAAGAGAGAGACAGAGAGAGACCCGATTCCTCGGATAATCGTGGGAATATTCTATAGAGTACTCGATGACTAAAATGCTCATTTACAACAGCCCTACTAACTTTTCGTCATCAATGAGCCTCTAATTCTTCTCTTGATACCGTCTCACCCACGAGGCACATGAAAAGGGGCGAACGCACACTGTACCGCAGCGCAACATGAGTGACATCTTCCGTAATGGCCGCTAAACTCTTAAAAGCCCTCACCATGTTTAACTTGACAGTCTCCAGCTAGGATATCACCTCTCAAGCAACATTTCACATAAAGGAACCCCATTGCATCACAGGAAGGTAACAAGCGTCATAAATATGAGAAGAAGAAAAAAAAGAGAGAGAAGGAAATCTGACTCACCTTTGATGTTTATTTCCAGAAGAGAGCACGTGCACATCAGTCTTCCATCAGGGCAAACTTTTCAACGCCGTGCCTAAAAAAGAAAATAATAATTCAAAGTGTCAAAAATCGATTCCCTTTCAAATCCCGCAGTTGTGAGTGTCTTTGAAGCTGGTTGTCTTGTTGTGTTTAGTGCAAATGTCTTGATCGGCCCGACTGATGAAACGGGATCAATTAAAGCAGATGTACCGTGATGTAGTCATGACAACGTGTGCAGAATTAGAAGGACATTTACACTGCGAAAGCAACTTATCAGAGTATCTTTTTAAATGTAAAACTGTCATCATGACTTAAGCAAAAATATAATAAACTCATGTCAGTGATAAATACGACTCAATGACCAATACAAATACTTGAGGACAACTTATTTGTTTGTAAACTCTGTGGGGGAGTCTGGCTAGTTCCTGAATGCTGTTGATGGTTTGTTGTTTCAAGTTCTTTATATTTTATTTCTACAAAAGTTTTTGTTTATTTGGTCAAACTTTTGTTTAAAAAAAAAATAGGACAAAAGCTTTAACCGAGGTAAATAAATAATCCATAATAAAAGAATATGAGGGAAAAGGGTGTTGTGGTGGCACAGGGGTTGGGCGCGGCCCGCATGGGGATCACCGGCTTGGTGATCTTTGCCGCATGTCTTCCCTCTCTCTTTTTGCCTACTTTCCTGTCTTAGCACTTTCAGTTAAAACTGGAATAGTCGTCGACTGAGTTTTCCTTGTTCTGCTGCTCTCGTTATTAATTTCTGAGCACAAGCTGCCGGAAGAGCCAACGCGCCAGACGGCCTGGGTTCATAGCTGGAGCAGCGAGCGGTGATTACTGGCTTCTCAGTCAGAAAATGACAACGCACCAGCAGGACACCTACTTACTCACCTAATTTCCAGTGACAGGAGAGCCACGCTGGCCTCACTGATTCGGGGAAAGTGCAGTAGAGGCTTTTCTGTCCAGGGCGGAGTCTGCGAAGCGGCAGCAGAACTGATCCTGACAGACCCGAGAGAGAGGGTCCTGACCAGGAGGCCAGAGGCTCATCACTTAGGGGCCGCGATGGCAGCGCTGTTTGCAGCTGTAGCGAGGCAGCGGCACAGATTGTTATTGTATTGTTGTGGGGTTCTCTCGCTGTGAGCCTTCTGCAGGGTTTTCAAGAAGAGTCTGCAGAGATACTGACAGATTGATATCAGGGCATAATCACTTTCTCGCTCTGTTTTTTTTTTTTTTTTTTTTTACAATTATCTGAACGAGAATTTCACGTCAAGTTATAGTATTACATTTACTGCATAAAGAATATTAGAAATATGCAATACTGAATCAAAGTTTGGGGTTTTGTAGGTGTAATGATGGATAAGATGAACGCTGAAACCACTCAAGAACTTTGCTGGTAACAAGAGGAACCAAAGTTTGTTGACCAGGAAAGAATGAGCTATTATTAAAATAGCAAAAACCAGCGGGTCAGAGACCGATTCAAGAAAAACATATTAAACCCAGACGTTCATTTCATGGCACACAAACCAGATCCCCGGGTCGATACCGACAGGTTTGTTTGAGAACCTTCAGTTTGTTGAAAAGTTACAGTTTGTTAATATACTATTTAAAATATAAAAATAAAAATCTTCTTTTGTCTGTGTTGCAATGGCAGTTCTTGATACATTTCATAATAGTAAAAAAAAAAAAAACTTTGTGTGTTTTGTCATTACAATCACAAACTGCATGTATATTACTTGCATTTTATTTGACAGAGAAGACCAACATAAACTACTGTGCATTTTTTGTTCTTTAAATATTGTTTGTTCAACTAAAAATTGGAAAGGTTTGGCATACTCGACCCCCCATAACTCTGATACCCCAAACTCTTTTCTGTGAAGGCCTCAGATAGAAATTTGGAGCTTGTTCCATCAAACTGGTTCTGATTTTGAACTGATGTTAGAATCAGAACCCATTAGCTACTTACTAAATGTTTTTGTGTTTTATCTGCTCAAGCTCTTGTTCCAAAAACAGTTAATTTAACAATTTACTGTCAGTTCTTTGAAAGGACAGCTGCTGCTGTATGATCACTGTAAAAAAAAAAAAAAAAAAAAAAAAAATTGCGAGAAAATTTAGCCAAAGTGCTAACTAGCTACTTCAGAAAAGCTGCTGTCGTTCTTGCTGCTGTAATCAATCTTCCTGCTGCTCTGCTAGGAAGGCGGATGCATGAAATGAGCGTGCTCTGTCATCAAATCTCCAAGATTGTGTTTTTGAAAAATCAATCGATATCAGATGTGACTTACATCTGTGAATCAATGAGTATTCCTTTCTTTTGTTTGTTTGCTTTTGACCGGTGAAACTCAACACTGCAGAGGTCATTTGGGCGTCTCTGTGTGACCCGCTGACCTCTCTCTAGCGGAACATCTGGACGACACCAGAAATCAGGCCTGACGAACCAACGCGCCTGCTGGTTCTTTCGGTTCATTCTTTAAAACACCGTTTTTTACTTTGGTGAGCTGTTCGATGTGCAGCAGACACTGTGCCTCCTCTACATGTATAGATTTATGAACCCTGCATGTGACCTCACGTTATTCTCTGCAGGGCTCCCTCGCCTGCGGCAGTGTTTGTGTGTGGGACGGAGAGAAAGCGCTTCTCCTGCTACCTCCCTGATGTTCCTGCACACATCATCTAACAGCAGGTGGATGAGTAAAAAACAAATATAAATAAATAAATAAATCCCCGACCTCTGCACTCCCGCAGTTCTCGGTGTTGTCATTTTGTCCGATGGCTGATGTTTTCGGACGTTTCCTCGTGTAACACCACCCAACCAGCCTTTCACCTTTTCACATCTGCTCTCCCAGCGTCTTGCACGAACAGAACCGCTAAATCTCCTCATGCTTTCCCCCCACCCCCCCGATTCCCACTGCTGGTGAGCTGTTATTAAATTATGTAGCAGCCACTCTAGCTCACCAACACGTACTGCCTTCTCTTTGCCTGCTGGGAAATGCATTGGCTTGACAGTTTAACTCATAGCTGTGTGAAGTGGAGCCACCTCCAATTGGATTTGACGGTTAAGGATCTTTATGTTTTGGTAGATGTGCGGCTCCACAGAGCAGCAGAGGCGAGCGGGGGGGGGGGGGGATAAAAGATCATGTCGTTTTTCTGTCCCCTGGAAAAGAGATTACAGAGATAAGAGTCATTACCAGACAGCTTGTGATCAAAGTCAAACTCTTTCCATTTCATTTAAATCTTCAAATGGCCGGTGATAACGTTTACTGATGGCGGCTTCTTTAACTCGCTGCTTTAGATCGATTCTCATCTCAGTTTGAGCGTCTGGTCTCGGTTCTCGTGTTTTTTTTTTTTTTTAAGTCACAAGAAAGAAAGAGAGAAAAAGACATTATCGGCATGGCTGATTACTGCAGTGGAGAACTTCTCATAAGAACCTTAACATGGGTGCCTGAAGACAGCACACAGCCAGCAGAGCTTGCTGCATATGTTTAGATGATAAGGGGATACTTTGCATGAACTGTCTCCATGTTGTCAAACTCCATTAATTTCATCCTCTCCGATGAATCAGCAGCGTCCTCAATTGATGTGCTCTCTTATCAATCTGTGTGGCTTATGAATTAAAGAAACTCCTTCCAGAAAGTAAAGCATAACTACTGGATATTTGAACTCAAGGAAAGGAGCTAATTAGTTATGACTGAGCAAAACTAAATAAATAAATAAATAAAAGCTTGCTGGGAGTTTTGCCAGTCTTTGAAAACACGGTGGTACTGGTTGTGTTACGGTGTGGAAAATTAGGATTTTTAATTATAAAAATAATATCAGTTTATCCAGTCATTGTGTAAATCTTCGGAGTGGTTTTGATGAGGCCCAATAATTGTGTCTGTATTTTCTCAGACAAATTTGAAGATTCAAACGCAACGAAAATGTTGAGAAATGTTGCGATATCAGTGCTTTTGTGAAAGAAAAATGCAGCAACACTCACGGCGAGAGATTTTTTGAGCCGTTATCGTATTTGCATGCAGAGTGGCAGCAGCGCCCAGATGGCCACTTATCACTTTCTTGGGTCGACACTTATCTTTGCTGTGAGCTGCGCGGTGGAATGGCTGCAAACTTTACTATGAATGTTTTCACTATTTTTGAACAGCAAGAAACAAATATCAATGTACACTGATTGCACCGAACGCTGATTAATGATTTAGTTTCAGAAATACTAGTTTTAATGAAACAACCACCTGAGTTTTTTTTTGGTTTTTTGTTCCGCAAAAGTAAAATATAATTTTTCGGATGTTATCTCTAATGTAAAAAAAATTATAAGTTATCTTCAGTGTTTGTTTGTTTGTTTGTTCATTTGTCTTGAGCCCTGGAAGGGTTTTATAGATTTCATAAAACAATAAAAAACAATTTTCATTCATTTCACAGCGATGACGACGGCTTCGCAGAAAGATAAGCTTGACTGCGGAGCAGTTTTGCTAGATGGGATGTGAAATGTGAAATTCTGATACGTTGTATCTCAGAGCTGCAGGCTGCACAGATGGAGGATGAGGGATGAGAGCGAAGAAGCAAGTATCTTTCAATTTGAGTGTTTGTGGGTAAGTTAAACATGTAGCATTTTATATGAGGAAAATAAGATGGAGCGACGAGCGCACGGCGCGTATCAGGTTTAAAATTTCTCCTGCTGCAGACAGAGAGAGGAGAACTGTGAGTGGGAATAAAGATGAAAGCCGAGGACAACGTAAGTCATATTTACCACAAACGTCTGATGCATCTGTAATTCAATTCGCCTCACACCGATCTAACTCACAGCTACAAAGGTAAGCGGAAAGTTTCATGTTTAGGGAAAAAGTTTTCTGTTAAATTAAAAAGAAATCATGAGCAGGAGTTCACTGGCACTGAAGTCGTTTAAGAGATTAAGTGAGAGTCCTAAGATTTAAGGACCAGGGTTGGTCCTTAAAGAGGACCAACTCTGAAAAACCCAACATCTATAACAACCTTTTTCTGCAGCGTGTGGAGAAGTATTCACACCTCGTGAACATTTCTACATCGTATTACGTTACAACCATAAGCTTCACTGTATTCTAACTTACCGACCGGCTCCGGTCCGTAGAACTAGCAATAGCAGAAAACAAGGAAGAGTGACTGACAGACCTTCCTCCATGCTTTTCTCCCCCATTTTGTGTTGGTCGTTCACTGATTAATCTAACTTGTCCTAAGACAGGAGTGTGTGTGTGTGTGCGTGTGTGTGTGTGTGTGTGTGTGTATAGCTGCACCCCGCCTCTAACTCCATGACTGCTGCAGATAAGCACCAGTCCTCCCAGTGACCCTGCATGGATAAGTGGGTTTAGATAATGGATGTTTGAAATTACTCACCTGAAATATCTTCCTTTTCAAGATTCATTCGATATAACCCTAATAAAGAATGAGACGGCCGATGCTGTCAGTAAATATTGTCCACAAATCCCAAGAGAGGAGTTAAGTGTCTTCCCATTTTTCATCATTTACTGTGTGGTTTGGTGTCTCGTATCCGCGCCTGTCTGTTGAGGTCTCAGCTCTAAAGATTTTCTTAAACCGGGCTCAGGATTAGGTTTCATAGAAACTCCAGTCACACTCTTTTGTCACATCACACGAATTCTTGCAGAAGCGTGTGTTAGTTCTCCTTATAAATGGCATACTTCTATTTGTTTCTTTTCAAAAATAACTGAAAGTGGCAGCATCTGTCTAATGCTGGCACAGCTTACCCTTAAACCTGGAAAAGTCATGCGAAGGAAAAACAGAAGGGTTGGCGATCATATCGAAGAGAGATCAGACCGAAATCAAAAACTATGCTGGGAACCAAAACACCAGATGGAAATCAAAGAAAACCAAACTTGGAGCTCAGACATGTTTCGTCAAAATGGCTGATTGCAAGAATAAATAAAAATGCAAAACTATGAAGGGGTGACAAAAACCCTCCAGCTTTGCTATAAAATAATTCATATCTTTTAAGTAAACGATGCGTTTCAGAGACTCAGAAAATAGGATGATTTGTACATTTGTAAGCCTGTCGTGCTTGTGGTCATCAGTAGATTGCTCTGGAATAGAACTTTGTAAAATACCAACACATTAAACCCTGGGGAAATATCTCTTTGTGAGGTCATCTCATTCATTAGTTTCTTAATTAGTCCGGTCATTTGCAGGCAGTAATTAAAACACATTACATCACCGCTTTCTGCAATCTCAAGAGAGCCAAAATGTTTGCTCGATGTCAAATTAATAAATGCAGCTCCATCTTTGGGAAAATGTGAGGATTTAGCTGTGTGTCATCAACTGATTTACAATAACAAATTATAGATTCATGACATCAGAAAGTCACTATATAGTGTTAGATCTGTGACTTTCACAGTGAATCCAAAGACGCTTCAAAGCCTCTGAAAACTATTTTAAATTGCGGCAGACATGCTTTCCTGTTTGAAAGCACATACGTTGATGTGCATAAATTTAGAACAGCAGAAGCTCGCGCTAATCAACCTGCTTTCTCCCAGTAGGCCAAATCTCTCTGAGAGGAAAGTAGTTGGAATCTGTAGTTTTCCTTTGATTAGCACCTCGCTAACACTCGACAGACCTGCCGTATGTTAGAGAGCGTCTGGGGAAATCACACACAGGGAAGGAAGGTCTGAAATTGTGCGCTTGTATGTCGTCTGTAAAACTGTAAACAATTGAAAGCTTGAAAACGCCCAACCCTGACGCACACAAGACAAATATGTCAAGAGAGGTTTTAAATTAGAATGCAGAGGAGTACTGCGCTTTTCAAAAGTATTAATCGTCCTCATATGTGGCACATATTTTCACATTAAATGTTTAAATTTTGAACTGTGATGTGAAACGAAAGTGTGCCATCCATTAACGGTCGAACAGTGAGCCTGGCAGACATGCAGACAGACTTTAGGAGGCGCTCGTGCCCCTGTACTTTTTCTTCTTGACAAAAAAAAATGTGCCCTTCTGAAATGTTTCGGTTTTTTTTTTGTTTTTTTTTTATTGCGCGCTGTGTGTGGCCTCAGACGCATGTAGCTATCAGAACAGCTATGAGAAGTCTTCTGTTCAAAACAAAAGTCTGAAATCTTACGACAGGATCCTTCGAAGCAAGTTTGATGGAGGGAGCTCTGACAGAAATGTTTTGTGGATGAGGCTATTTACGTTTGTGATCATCATGTGACAAGACGTGAAAAGCTATAAGTAGCATGAATCGTTTTGCATCCTTGTAATGAAGCTGTGTTTAGGTGACAAATACTGGGGGCGGGGGGGAGCCAAATTATTTACCAAAAGGCCCCTTCATTGAAGTCAACTTGTCATCCTTCACTAATCACACTTTCCAGCTGAACATTGTTGACAGGTCTGGATGGCAGTTTTATGAACCCAACCACAGGGTTAAGGGAAACTGTCAGATGTCAGATGTAGTTATTCTAAGATTAGAGGAGCTTAAAAATGCGCCTGAGCTGACGGGAGAGGTGTCATTCTCAAATATCACTTCCAAGGCAGCAGTGAGGACGGGGGAGCAACCGGGTTCACTTTGTCGCTTTCTGGAGTGATTTAAAATCCTCTTCATCAGACAAATGGAACTCCTTGTACACAAAATTTATGTAACACTTTTAATGGACCTGACGCCTTCACTGAAAGGAAAAAAAAAATAAAAAGAAGAAACTCTGTGCTGTATCTTGGTGCCATTTTTCAACATTAACAGCTGCAGGTCACCATATTTCCTGACTGCTGGTTTATGGTGTCTACAAATAGAAGCTAAAAGGACTTTCTCATCTTCTTTGGTTGTCTGGGGGATTTTAAGGTATTATTTGGCTTAAAAAAAAAAATTGAGTAAATTTATCACTTTGGAAAATAGAAATGTAATAAAAAAAAACGCTGATATCAATTCCTATTTCTTTTTGAAGCACTATAATGTGAAAACTATATATCTAAGACATTACCAATATTTCCCTACTATGTTTCTGCAGTGAGCAGCGTGAGAGAGCCGCCAACTTTAAACAAGATTTAATTTTAAGCAAAGGCAAAAGTGTTATCAGCTAATGTTTTAAGCTATCTATACAAAGAACAGCAGTCATTCTGTGTATGCTATGGAGAATATTGATCTGGATCCCAGTCTGTTGTATGAACTGAGGAAAGGTCAGAAGAGTAACACACTCTAGTCCGTATGATGAAGATCCTCTGAATGAATCTATATATATATATATAGGCCTACACATATTCACACTGAAAGGTCTTATGACACCTGGTTGCGCTCAGTTTGCTGCTCAAAACTACAATTTTTGACAACCCAAACATTAAGATTATGACACTAAATGAGCTGTTTGGTGAGGACTCTTTGCTTTTCAGAAGGATCCACACTAATTGCATGTCGTAAACGTAGTAAAACTGTGGTACTTGTGAGATTTCACAGAGAACATTTTATTGAAACAATTCATGCTTTTTAAAGTGTAAATAAATGTGCTGGAAAAGATGATTTGCAACATGCAAACCTTTCTGCTTGGATTTCTTTGACAGCAAATCCCTTTTGTGTGTGTGTGTTTTTTGTTTTTTTTACGGACCCATTCTGTCCTTTACATAGAGGAAAGTGGATCAACCAAAATGTACAGTTAGCCTTGGTGATATCCAGCAGGTTATTCTCGACACTCAGCGGTCGGTTGAAACTGCGGCCTCAGAAAACCTAAGACGTTCTGAACAAATACGAAGCTGCTGCTTGAGAGCAAGAAAGTAAACCGCTACGTTTCCCATGAACCTCCGTCCTGCTGTACAAACCTCCATTTGGAAATAGGAGCAGTGGACCCGGCCACCGCTGTGAGGCTTAGGACGGGGAATCTTCATTCTTCGGTGTTTCTAAAATCCTGAATGGTGCCATTCATAATAAACACTCTCTGGCCAGATTGCCGCAGCGTGTCGTGAAGAAAGGCAGGTCTGCAATCTGGATTAACCGCAGAGACTCAATGCGTGAGATGCCCTCTGAAGCCACTGCTGTCACAGGATTACATGACCTGTAAGATAAAGAAAGTGGCCGAACCACTTGAGCTGCTGGATGTTAATGTGAGGGTTAGATTTATGACAAGAGAATAAAAGTGACTCTCTCTATGAAGGCTAGGAACTGCGATGCACAATTTTATTAGTATAACAAAGCAAAGTCTTCACAAGCTATGATGAGGCGCATTGCTTTCAGTGAAGTGATTCTGCTCAGAAAAGCATTTCATTTGAGCTGCATCTGGTTTATTTATTGTTTTGCTGTATTTTTATAATACAGTGTTTAGGTTTTCTTAAATAGCCCAACAGTTTGGGCTATTTATGCTTCTGATTGTCACTGAAATTGAGTGACAGTCCTTTAAAACCATCTTATAAATGACATTGTTGATTTTGCAGTATGAAATAAATAAAAATATTTACTTTTATTTGATTATGTGTGAAGTATTTGCTCCAAATATTAATATTTATTTTCATTAAAAGCCTTTAATTTCTCTGTTTAATACGTCTCATGTATTTACTATTAGCTAAGCTTGTTTCAAAAGTCGAACATGGAAAAAAAGCAAAGGGTTTGAATACTCACATAAATGTAACTTCTTGTTTTTTTTATTTTCAAAAAAATTGCAAAAAAAACCACAAAAAAAAAACAAAGAAAAAAAACACTCTCAAAACCGTTTTTCCACATTGCCGTAATGGAATATTTGTGTGTATAATTTAGAAAACAGCAATTAATTCAATACTGTTAGGAACAAAGTTTTAACATAACATAATGTGGAAGAAGTGAAACACTATAAATCCATCCTTTTTAATAATGCATCCAGTTCATATCACACATGTACTGCATTGTAGGTCAGTTAGGATCACCAGAATAATGTTTTGTGATCCTGGGCATTTAGGAAATAAAATAATATTTGCTAACCCTGCAGACCCATAACAGGAAACAATTAACCTGCAGGTCCACAGATTGGAGGAGGCAACCCCAGAGAGAGGTCTGAACGAGAACCGTTCTTGGTGAATCGCCGCGAGTTAGAGGTTCGGTGCCGAAGGCCGCGGTACATCACACATCCACGTGAGCTGCTGTTTTACAGAATTTTATTTCCAAAAAGCAGTCAAAGAAAAGTAAAACAAGCCAGTTTGATCAAACAAATCCCCAAAAGGGAAGAACAAGAAAAAAACAAAAAAAAAAAAAAAGAAAGAAAGAAAAGTCGATCACAGCAAGAGAAGGCCTGATGATATATATACAACAGCAGACATCAATTTGGTGTCAGAGTTACTGATAGATCACTTGATGCACTCATGGCTTTCTTCACATGAGGTCAAAAAGACGAAAACAAAACACAAACTTAAGATTTCCGTAATAGACAGAGAAGGTTCTAAAAATCAGCTAAGGCACACTGAGCCTCTCTGAATAAAATAAGACGGGGGGGGGGGGGGACATGATGAGTCAGAGATATTTGTGCAACAGATGCTCAACAATACATTCCAGCAAGAACAACAACAATCTGGATTCTCTGGGACACGAAAAGGAAAAGGTTGCCTTTTCTCAGCAGTCCGAAATACTGAAACATCTTATGTCTTTTAATTGGTAAAACACTGAATTCACTCTTTTTGTCCAGTTAGCAACACTTTGGGGGAAAAAAAACAAAACAAAACAACAACCAAAAAAAAAAAAAAAAAAAACTCTTCACACTTCAGTGTCGATTTGCCACCTCCGTATTTACACTAATGGTGCTCTTTTGAAACATTTCAATACAAAATACCTATATACAGTACATCTTCATTTGTTAATCATTTCGTTACAAAATATGACTTTTTCACATTAAGTTACATTGAATTAATTTTACCCAAACCTGTCAATGAGCGTACAGCGGAATAAGTACTGTGTGTGACGCAGCTGTTCGGAGCACGGCGGTCAGAATGAGGACGTTTCACACCAGAACCGGTCGATTTGAAAGGAAAGAGAGACAGCAGTTATAATCCTCGCCATCTGACAAGAGAGGCAAGGTGAACTTGACGTTAATGAACAGTAATGTCTCTTCATTAGCCTGTGCAAAACCACTCATTTAGCTCGTGTGATGACTAAACAATGCTGACAATCACAGATTGAAAACCTAATTGGCTTCAGATGAAAACTGTTTTTTCAAGGTAAAGCAAATATGTGAGTGAACTCCTTGTTCAGGATCAGTTGCCGTCCCGAGTGTTGATCAAGTTGATGCAAGTGTCCGGAGATTGTCTTGATGAGAGAAAAGGTACTTTGAACGTGAGCAGAGCTGACAAGGTGCCGTAGAACAAGTCTAATAAATTATTCATTTTTTTTTGCACTCAAGATACAACATAATATTCACTTGAAATTTTACATTTTTTTTTGTCACAGCATGAAAACTACAACCACCCACTGTCATTCGGAAACAACACCAAAAGACACAGTTTCTCCTTCAAGTCAACGCGTTGTCCAGAGTATTTGCTTATGAGGACAGTTTCTGTTTTTCCTAAAGATGCAGTGCTCTGCAAGAATTCAACTTTTTCCAAGTTTGTCACGTTGCAAACACAAACTATGATGTATTTAATTAGCATTTCACGCAACACAAAGAAATGAAAACCCGTGAAGTGGAAACACGTCTGGACCAGTGGGAAGGAGAAAGCGCGTTTAAGAAGCGGCATTGGTGTCATGTGGGGAACAAATGCCACTTTGTGGAAGAAGGAGCTCTTAGTGGGACGAAACCAAAATTAAATCTTTTGGCCAACATGCAAGAGACAACATTGTGAGAGTGCTTTTCTTCGCTACAGACAAATAACTTAGTTGGATTTGATCAAAAGACGCTAAATTGTGGAAGCGAGAGACTTAAAAAGTGAGACGGATGCTCACCTTTCAGCAGGACAACGACTAACCATATAGCCAGAGCTACAACGGGTCGGCAGTCAAAGCTCAGGATCCATTTGAGAATCTGTTGAGTATCTCAAAAATTGCTGTTCACAGATCCTCCGCGTTCAATCTGAGGCCTTGTACGGTTTCAGAAAAGTTTTCATCCACATGAACCTGCACGAATACGCCACTGAACGCTGCTTTAAACATGCCAAACCCATAGGGGGCAGTGTAATGCAAAGCTAAAACCTATATCAACCAATCAGAATGTTTAAAAATAACCACAACTTCCTGTTAAAAATTAAACATGGCGCCAGGAGGCCCATAAGTGTGGACAGATACGGTATATTGGTTGAGCTACTTTTAAATCGCGTACTGGAATATAAAGTTACAAAAACACACAAGACGATGATGACTATTGGGAGTCACATTAAAGCATGTATGTGGAAACATGGTGCAGTATCTGTCGCAGACTGTGACATGCAGAGCCCTGCGGCCCGAGTCAGCTTTAGCTACGTTGAAAAAAAAAAAATAGGCAAATA
The DNA here is from genome assembly GCA_010277015.1 of Poeciliopsis turrubarensis. NCBI lineage: Eukaryota > Metazoa > Chordata > Actinopteri > Cyprinodontiformes > Poeciliidae > Poeciliopsis > Poeciliopsis turrubarensis. The sequence goes on from VMRN01000013.1 coordinate 5,380,464, forward strand.
TTTTAATCTCAGACACAGCAAAACAAAATCAAGCGTCTTATTTCCTTTCGCTTCATAACTGAGCACTGCAAAGTGTTGGGCAAACATAATAGTGCGACGCAGGCAAGTTTGTGCTTGTAACATGACAGAATTTGAAGAAGTTCAGGCACCGTTTTTCTCCTGTGAGCTTCACTGAAAGCAGCCATGAAAGAAACCGGGACGAGAAGGTCTTATTCAGACAGGACAACACAGACAAACACACAAGTGCGGGCCATAAAAACGTACAATATTAAGTTCGGGGTGATGGCCTTTGTAAATAAAGGCGGCTTTCATTACAAAAAAATACTCATCATGCTGCCAAGGCAGCGTTGCAGTTATTTAGTCACTGACTAAAAATATCAGTATTAATATAAACTTAGAAATAAATAACAATACCTCTTCCTCACTCATACAATTTTGAAGATTCTTGAATAATTATGTACAACATTAGGCGTTGTGAAATGACTGGAATAAACTCAACAAGCACAAGAAATTTTAAGGTTAGCTTAAGGTAATTTAGTTTCAAGTTTGAGGCAGATTGAATTAAGAAAAGAAGAAACTATTATTTCCTTCTCTTCTGCCTGTCATAAACCCTGGCTGCTATAAAAAGAGTCTAATCTACGTCAATGTTAAATCTCAAAACAAAGTAACACAACTACAAATGTCTACAAGCAGGTTTTCTTTTTTGTGTGTGTCATATATAGATTTTTTTTTTTCCAATTAACTAATTACTCAAAAAAGGCATTTTTATCCCAACAAAACAAAACCAGCCACAGCTGCTCTGAAACCTAATCAGGCACTCAACTGCAGAAATGTGTGATTTTTCAGAGCCCCACACATTAATCGGCACCCCTGGTAAAAAGAAAAATGAAAAAAAAAAAAAAATACAGATTTAGAAATTTAATTCCTGTGAAACTGGTGAAACAGAATACGTTTTCATTTCTTCTTTTTAAAACTGATCATAAAGTCTGGAAATTTGTCTTCGTAAATGGGATGTTAGAAAGGTTCATTTCTGGCCTGACTGTTCAAAATGCAAACCCAGTAAGGCAGATGTGTTACTTTGCCTAAGGCTGTCCATGTCTACAGGGATTGCCAAGATATACAATATTTAAATATGATCAACATAAAAACAGGAAGTGTGGCGCTATTTACCAACTGAGCAACTTTCGTGTCCCCAAGTTGGCACAGGAAATGCAGACACTCAGTCCCTCCCCTTCCTGCGGAGGCTCACCTGAACTACCCAGGTTGAAACAATGTGCAGCTGGAAGTTCAAAAATCTGCTAATTTTGCAGCTCAGAAAAGCTCCCGGTTAGTAAGGAGTTTGGTAAGAAATTGTGAAAAACCCAGAACACCCATTCAGATCCTAGATTACAGTGTTAAAAACACTTTTCTTCCAATTGATGAATTCTGAATTCTTCCTTAAACACTTTTACATTTTTAGGTGTTGTAGTTCAGTTTTTGCTAAACAAAAAGAAACTTAAATAATAACAGTTTTGGTTTTTTTTTCTGAATTTCTAATAATTTTCGTTTGTGCTCTAATAAGAGTGGAAACTATTGCAATTTGTTACTTTTGATCTGTATTACAAGAAATCCGTTGCTTTTAGAGAAACAACCCAAAATTGACATTAAAGGTTTTTGAGTTGAAACTTTACCATCATGACGACCCTCGTATCTACAGTCGGAGCGATAAATAAAAGAAAAAGTTTAAAACAGCTTGAAGTGTGACAAAAAAAAAGGTTGCATGAAAAGCAAAGCTGAAACTGCTAACATGCAGAGTGAGGGGGATGGTAAAGAGGAAAATAAAAATATCCAAAACATTTTTTCATCTTACTGCAGTGCATCTCTTACTGCAGTGGGAGATGTACTTTTTTTTATTTAAGGCTTCTTACGTATCCTTACCAGGGGTGCCTATAGATAGATATAAGGGCTGGTGTGTTTATCTAATAAATACAATTAAAATATGAGCTGTCACAAAATGTTACTAATCTGTTTAGGGGCGCTTCTTGGTCAGTTGTTGTCATGGTGTTTCTCTTGATGAGGTTTTAGGAGCCAGGTTTGTGTCAGTGCTCGGCTACCTCTTGGTGAATCTCTTCCCACTAAGGCTTCGTTGCAGCAGTGTCGACAGTTCAGACTCGCATGGCCACACAGCCCAAAAGCAGGGCGTCGCAATTCATTGGGCAGCACAATAAAAAGCTCCAAAATTGCAACGTTTTATCACAGTAAAACTCAGCCATGAAAAGAAAAATAAATACACTGAGAAAGTGAAATAGCAAAGCCAGCAAAATCCCCTCAAGGAATAAACTCTGTGGGAGGTTCAGAGAAATGCTTCCCCTTGCTTTTAAGACAGCCTTACCCACAGCACGCTGAAGGACTCCACCTTTTTTCATTTGCTTCTGCTCAGAGGTGCAGAGGAAGAGCTTCTCCTCTTCCTCCCTCCTCACCCCCCCCAGCCCTCCCTGCAATAAGCCTCTCGAATAAATAAAACCAAACAGTGTCACGGCCTCCCGTCCAGCTGGAGGCCTCGCTGCTACCTTATACGGCCGTCGGGGTGCGGCGCTCCCAGTTGGGATTTGGGATCCGGGCTCATGGAGCTCCAAGGGCTCTTGGCACAGGGCTGCATGACGGGGCAGGCGGTCAGGCCAACGGCGCAGATGTCGGCGGCCTCCCACAGCTCTCCCACGAGGCCGTCCACCCAGCCCTCCAGCTCCGGTCCGGTGAGCGCCGCGTTCCTCTTGGCTTGCTCCACGTAAGCCAAGCTGACGGGGATGTTGAGCACCGGGTTCAGGCCGTGGAAGCTCTGCTCCATGTAGCTGTTCTTCGCCGGCCCGTTGTGGAGCCTCAGCGTGTCGTCTGAAGACGGGCAGGAAACGACAAAGAGTCAGGGATGAGCAGTGACGGAAGCAGCTTTTTTAAAATCTAAGGTTAAGGGCCGGAACTTTAACCTAATAATTTTTATTAATTAAAGGAAAAACTGACATAGTAAAAAAAAAAAAAAAAGACATATTTAACTGCAGTGTGGAGTTTAACCCCATATTCCATCTGAACCGGTGATTAAATTAGTGAACGGGGAACAGAGTGCTCCATGAGCTGCATTGAGGTTCCCCTCCTGAGTTTGGCTGGCGTTGTGGAGCAAGTGACGAGAGCGGTGCTGTTTAATCACCACGATCACATTGCAGAAACAAAGTATTTTTGGTCTAGTTTCTTAGTATACTAGCAATAAGGCAAAACCAATTTACAAGCAACTTTTCAGCAAGATAGAAGAGCTTGTTTTCGGTCAAAATGTCCTAAATATGAATGAAAAAGTTCTGGTTATTAGTGAAATAATCTTCCACTGGAACGAGACATTTTAATATATGGGGAAAATGTCTCTAAGAGTTAAGATTGTGCGGTTTTGCAGTGCGACGATTGAACACCGCAGCACGTTACTGAATTCTAAATGTGAACTTTCAAGATACTTATGACTATGGAGCTGCAAAACTGAAACTCTCAAGCCGAAGAGCATCTGTGATGAAATCAAGCGTCCTGATGAGGGGAGGGGGAAAAGAATCAATCAAATCAAATTGTATTTGTATTTATATGGCACATTTCAGCAACAAGGCATTTCAAAGGCACCATGAAAATACGACAATAAGCTGAACATGTGAAGACACACAGCTGTTGTGTCGAGCCAAGCTCCAGCGTTGAGATTTGTTCCTCCACTCGCTGCTCCTCTTTTTGCCTTTTGCAGTCACGTTTTAACTTGGTGCGTTCGCATCCAATCATACTCTGGATAATCTTTGCTGAAATACCTCCAAAATAACTAAGCTATTTCTCGAAGGTCTTCCTCAACAGTTCATAAATGAAATACTTGCCTGTTTCTAACAAGGTTTATCATTGTATAATTTAGTTTTCTTAGCTGATCAAATCTAACCATCCTGCTGTAAACCAGCCATTTTTCAGGTGCTTCACCATTGAAATCATGAATTGTCATCCAAACATCTCAACATGCTCCGAGTCTAAACACACTTTGAAGCACATTTCACGGTGGACGGATCAGGGCGAAGTATAAGCAAATATTTCTGTATTTTTTTCCTAGTAAACATGGCCGCCTCAGTGTTTACCAGCTGGACGGTCACGGGAACGCGTAAAGAAGACTGAAATTTGAATCTCCTGCATTCCTTCATGTAAATATGCATTTCTTCATAAGCATGTGGTAAAACTTTGTTGACACAGTGACGTAAACTGTGTGCCTCTTTGAGTCAGAGTTAACTTGCTAATAGTTTAAAAACTAATAATTCAACATGCTTTTCTTTTATAGTTACCACATATTTGCTTCCCAGGGTTATGATAAAGACCGTACTCATAACAAACTATTATATTTTATAAAAAAATGTAAACAGAGGCCACCTTCTGATAAGCCTTTGTCATTTAATACAAGCAGTATTCAATTCTAACACTTGGAATAGGTGGTGGATGTTATTCATCGCCTTGGTTAGATTTAATAACAAAGCTTGATTACTACTCATTTTAAGGTCATTTCAACACTGAGCATGTGATGTACAAACGGTGCTTGAACGCACCGTGAAGCTACCATTCGTTTCCATTACAACATTATTTAGAACTTCAGTGGCCAGAACTGGAGATTGGTGTTGAATGACTCCAAAATCCCACTGATGAGCGGTTCCCATGCACACATCTTGTGACTGCACCACCTAAAGAATCATATTTGGGTCAGGCGAATCAAATAATTCAGTTATTTTTTTTTTTGATCTTCTATGCTGGTCTACATTTGAAGCAATTTGATGCAAATGAAGCAGTCACTCTAAATCCTTGACAACTGAAAAGTGGCAGAGAATAATGAAGGATGTGTGAATTTTCAGAGCCCAGTTTCAGTGTGAAGATGCTCAAGACTTAAGAAAAAGAACTCCACTATCAGTCTGCTGCTGAGCCAGAAAGGCCCAATTTCTCGACTTGTTTATGACGGGAACTAGAGCACTAACTGCTCAACAAGTCAGAATCAAACTTTTCAAGACACAAAATGCTTTGTACAGCAGAGAACAGTGGTGAGTCCTGGGAATTATGTACAAACTGGTTCATAATTTGCTTGAATTTGAATCTGCAATTCGATCTCCCAGGCGTGCCTTTGATGTGGTGTGCCACATTGTTGCAATGCCAGATTTATGTAAACAGAAAGATCCAAGACATGCCCTCATTCCTGTTTCCTGTGACGATGAAGCCATGGAAGGGAGGCTATGAAATCACAAACACAGCCTCTCTTTTAAAGCAGCCACTCCACCCAGGGCTCCAGTGAAGCTTTAAATTCCTCACTGGTCTCCTAACTGGGATGCCAGCCATCCCTTCGAAGCAAGGCTATGGAGGAAGGAAAAAACAAAAAAAAAAAAAACTCCTCCCCTCACACCCAGATGTTTGCAGACATCAGCGTTTTTCACACACTTGCGACAGAATGATGGAGTCAAACCCGAGGTGCAGTCAGCACATCAGACGGTTCGCTTTGTGTTACCGCTGTGTGTTATGAAGCTCCGCACCTTGAAAGACTGCTTCTGCATCTGTATGAAACGCGTGTGTGTGCGCGCGCGCGCGTGCGTGTGTGTGTGCTGTTGCCACATCATAAAGTTTTACCAGCATTGCATGTAGGAAGGGAACATGGTGCCAGACACAGCAGTAAATTATGGGCAGCGAGATGAAACGCTAAAACCAAAGCACATGCTGGGAGTCAAGAATGCAGTTATTCCATCTGATATCGAAGTTTTTAACAGAGAAATATATGAACAAACTGTGCTGCAGCACATCCTTCTAAGTGCATAATTGCTGTGACTGTTTTTTTTTTTATTTTTTATTTGGTGAGAGTGAAATACTAAAACCATAACTCCATACATCAAACTAATATCATTTGACACGCTTAGGATGGCAATGGAGATTTATTAGTGGCCGACTAAAACTGTCCGTCTACTTATAGTTCAAACCTTTTTCTCACATCCAAGCATCTTTGATATATTTGAAGGTACACTTTAACACCTTCATAGTTTTATTTCCACTTCAGCTTCTGTTCATGTAAGAAAATCCAGGCTGATTTATCGTTGCGCTTCAATTTCGACTGCAGCCTGACATCCTCACGACTTCCTGCTGTCCCAGCTCGGACAGCTCAGAGCGCATGTGTTCGGCGAAAACGTTTCGGTTAGAGGCAGCGCAGTGGCGGGACACACACGCACCACCATGAGTGGAAAAATAACTCACTTGGACCACTGTCAGCACGACCATTTGCTTGTGACTAATATGTGACACAAAGACACATATTAGTCATGCGTCGTCTCATGAGAGACTCGCTTGAGGCGACAAATGCAACTTTATGTGTTTTTTTTCTCTGCATCATTAAAGTAGTTCAGGCAGATTATTAAACCAAGCCTTCTTGGTTTAATAATCTGCCTGAACTGAGGAACTGATTACGCCGAAGTCGGCAACTCAGCTCTCATGTGACTTTCAGAGGAAACTGGTGGCTTATGGACTGGAACACTGCAGCCTTGTTTCTTACCCATGCTGACTGATTGATTTAATTGTGTCATTGTTTTTAGAGGGCTAAGTGCGCTGTTGTTTAACACTCTGTTTAGTATGTATGAGCTGCTCGCTGGGTTATTAGGGGTGACTTGATGACAAATAACCAGGGTCTGTAGAGGCCTGAGGCTTGATTAGAAAGGGCATCACTGCAGATACAAGGCTGCGTGTGTGTGTGCGTGTGTGTGTGTGTTTGGACCTTTTGGGACACCTAAATCAGCAAACATTACTTCATGGTCAATGTAGCATTTGTGCCGCTCAATATAGCATCTGACACAATGTCAGTGTCAGCGAGAAAAAAAATTATAAACACAAGACAACTTCAGCGACTGCCTTACAGTGGAAAGACATAAAGTTGGTGTTAAAACACTGACTCCAGGTAAAACGGCCAGAGATGTAGATGTGAGCAGAGAATAAAGTGAAAGTCTGCACATGTCAGTAATAAGTAAAAAATAATATTTTAATCAAGTAAGTTTTACTTTCAGCCCATGATTAATGTCCATGTGTCGTTATAATTAATATTCAGATTAAATAAAAGATTTGTTTTTCATTAAAACAATTAAAATTTAGAATTAAGATGGACTTTTAAAAGTGGGATTCTGTGAAGAGGTTATGAACAGTCAGTATCTTACCTGAAGAGATAACTGAACAGAATTTGATTTTACCCTTTTGCATTACAGTCTATGCATTTCATATTGACGATCTTGTCTGTCTGGGCCTGTTCGAGTCAAATATGACAAAATATGATTATGTTACTTGGAGGGAAAACAAACAGTGGATAAGTATCAAAACAATGTCCCTATAATTTCTACAATACCACAGTTTTAGGTAAATAGGTTGTTTGAGATAAAGTCTTGCACAGAAAAATTATCTGCAGACTTCCATGCTGTTCACTGTAAAAAATACGTTTTTTTTTATCATCAAAATCAAACGTAGCATTTGTGTGAACGTCAGTAAAACAGAGTTTGGATGAACCTCTGAAACATTTGACAGTGAAGTCTTAAAATGGAAGAAATCAACTTTTTATCTTTGCTCCATTTTAACAATTAGTTGGCTTGAGCTAACCGAGGGACCAAATCTAATCTATGTTCATTAGACTGAGGTCGCACAGAGAGCTGCGACCGAAGGAAAGACACCGACTGCTGATTAAAGCGGTTTGTGGCTTCAAGGTGTACAAAAGTTTTAAAATGTCTCTGTTTGAAAACCCCAACATTTTCCACCACACTGATCCTCTTAATGAGACGGGAGAGGAATTGTTTTCATATTGGAGGTGTAGTAAATGAGAAATGCTGATTACAACAGACGGTACATGAATGCCTCTCACCTTGTCTTATAGGCTGGTGCTTGTTATAGGCCAGCGGAACGATAAGGAAACGAGTCTCGGCCACAGGGCTCCAGTTATGTAGGATTCGGACGTTCCACACTCCGGGTCGCAGCGGCTGGTTGAGTGGCGGACGATAGTGGGTGAACTCTGCACTCGCGTCGATCAGGATGTCGTAGGTGGCTGCGATGACGTTGGTGGGGTCGATCCAGACCACAGTGACTGTGACGTTTGGCCCTTTGTTCCACTTCTGCATGCCTACCGTCTCATCCATGGGGCCCATCAGGCCCCCGATGTTCCTGAACATGCGCTCTTTAGCGTCCCACTCTGTGCCAATCTGGGAGAAACGAAAGGAAAATTGAGAGGAGTGAGCGTAAAGACTTGTGGAAAAATGAGGGCACCCCACAATGAACTCTGGGTTCTTCTCACATATTTTAACATATAATTATTTAATGTCAATTTGAACAATACTAACAAAGCTGAGTAACGCAAACATACAATGAAAGCAGAAGAAATGTTCAACAGCTTTGCAAAATGCAATAACAAATGCATTTAGCTTGTTGTGCACTTGAATGTTGAGGTGAGTGTGAACGCTCTTTTGACTGTATAAGGACATTCAAAACAACTCACAACAAGCACATTTAACCCAAGAGCTGACCACAAGATCTTAGGGTTTAGCTAAACCCTAAGATGTAATTATAGGAACCACGGCAGACTTTTGCTACTGTGGATATGATGGCGTACACAGCCTGTACAATCAGCATAAACCCCTGAAATGGCAGAAGATGAACTTCTATGACGGGTGCGCTCTAAGAAAAACAAGAAGTCCACGGTGGAGTTGACCAGAAAAAACATTTTTCCAGGCCTGGACATCTGGGAAAATATCATTTTGACTAAAATTGAATTATGTGGACACCAGAGCAGAGGATTTTATTCTCAAACAATATACAGTACTCCAGGAAAAGAAATTGATGTCAGCTATGACGCAGAGATGTGTAAGTGTCATGGTTTGGAGGCCTGGTCAGCCCACTGTCACGGATTCTTCCCGGTATCAGAGGATTGTTGAGGAATATGACTATTAGAAGTGTCTCACTGAAGTTATTCCAGCCAAAGAAGGTCCAGTTTTGTTGAGGTTTTATTCCAAGGACTGATGAAAAGTACATTTGTGGTGTTTACCTGTAGCTACTCCACTTTGTTTTTCAAACATAATCAATGAGATCATTCATTTGAAAGAAAATTAATGTTAATGCGGTATACTAAATTTTTCACAACTGCGTATATGCTATAAATTCACTCTTAGGACTTTATGCAGACCTGAATAACAAACAGAATGTCACTTGCTGCAGAAACATTTTTAACCTCCACCAACGCTGCAGTAAGTGATCACGAGAAGCAGTCCCCCAGCATGATTTTTCCATCAGTCAAAATCTACCTCAGCCATCACAACTGGCCTCCACTGTCAGAGAACGCACAGGCCGACAAGCCCGACCCGCTTCCTGCTCCACATTCACGGTTTCCTTTCACACGGATGCCGCAACGCGCTGGACTGGGAGACGGGCGAAAGAAACATACGGTGACGCCCCGTCCGCATCCCCAAGGTGTGAGTGGCAGAAGCAGGCAATGAACACCCTTTATACACCGAGAGACAGACTCGTTCTGAACAGCGAAGAAGATTACAACCTCAGATCAGTGAATAAAAAGCCAAAACAGTGGAAGACTCCGAGTGTATCTAGACGCATCCATTACAGACTTTTTTGACTGGAAAAAAAACACGGGAGTCTAGAGAGAAGAGCTACATAAAAAGGGGCTTTCAAATGTTTCCACCAGCACTGGAAGAGGCTGCATTCTCTGTGACAATATATAGAGAAATAAAGTGGGAATATAACTGAACAGGCGGTATCAGTGAGTAAAATATATCTGAATATGAATTAGAAACATAAAGTACAGCTATGAAATATGAAACAGGCTGACAGCTTGGATTGCAGCAGAAGACTGCCTGAGGAACAACGAGCCTCTTCAGGGTATTATTTATAGAAAGCTTATTAGCCTTATAGTTAGTGTTCGAGGATTTGCAGAGCATTAATAGTTGGTTTTTAATGTCTCAGTTCAAAAAATGCTGTTCAAGGCGTAGCGTAGATTGTTTGAAGTCAAACTCTCTGACGTTTTTATCAGTAATATTCGTCTTCAGAGATGCAAAAAGAACCTGGCTTTTGACAGTAATTGACCAAAAACTAATAATCACCCCAGCTTTATAATTCTTTTTTGTTAAAAAAAGAGGAGATGCACGGAATGGGTAGCTATGTCACACAGACATAGCGGCACTGGGGACCCTGCCTATATTTGAAAAGGCGTTTCAAAATAAAGCCAGCAATAATAGCACAGAGATGAAACAAAAACAGAATTTTTGACAACAGGCTGAGACGGCCGTGTTAGTCTTGAGAATGTTGTCAAACTTTTGGAAATCTCGGAGTCAGGGTGCTGATCTAAGCATCCTGTGAATGCAGACACAGATTATTGTCTGAGTAATGCTAATCGCTGCTTTCCATCGACTGCTCTCTTGCATGCACAACGCGACGTTTCCTCTGCTCCTAACACAAATTAATGACCACTTACAGCAACAAAATGACAAAAATCATCATCTTTATTTCCCCACATATTGAAGTGGATAAGTTTGTCTGCTGCTGCTGTTTTTGTTGCAGTCCCTCTCTGGATCTGCAATTATGTTACTGCCTGTGGCGTCTCCTCAACTATCTCTCTTCATGCTGATGTGGGTTGAAGTCCAAAGAATCTCTTATATTCGGGACACAGCCAGGGCACAGCGACTAAACCGTGTTTTATTTATCTGAAGGTTAAGTCAAAATTTTAGAAAACAGTTTTATAGTGTGTTAGTTTTTTAAGTTCCTATATACCAAACGTCCAGTTTTTAGCGAGTACGTTTTTCTAACCTAAGCTAAAACCCTTGTCTATGTTGAAAATGCACTTGGCAACAAAAACTGTTGCCACGTCTAAGTGGAGGTTTTTAGTTGGAGGCCAAGCCATAGCATCGCAAACGGAACTTCAGTCATAAGTCCTTACTTTGACTAGACCACTGCAAAGCCTACAGTTAAATTATTAAAATGTAGGCTTTTATTAAATTAGCAAATTTTTAATTTTGCAAATTTAAAATTTCCTTGTGGTGTGCGTTGCATCATTGTTCACACTGCAGCTGTGCCAATGGCGGAGAAACAACTTCCTGTTACAGGAAAACCACTTAGCCATCGTCAATGGTGGCTATGCTAACTGGCTTGAGCATTCACAGAAGACTCCGATATGCAGCAGAGAGCAAGGGACAGGGTATGCATACACAAACATGATTGACAGAACTAAGATCCTCCCCCAGGCTCTGATTGGTCGTTTCTGACTGGGAGCCGTGCATTTCTGCAAATGGCTGAAGGACAACTGGGAGGAGGCAGAGGAGTTTGATTTTTTTTCACAAATTATCTGTCTCATATTGTACTGTCATGACAAAAAAAAAACAAACAAAAATCATTTTTCTAATGTACTGCAGCTTTAATAAATAAAATAATAATTTGAAAACTGTATTTTGCACTCATGTCTTCATCTTACACTGAAGTGTGTTTCTGTTTCACCATTTTTTTGTGTGTGTGACAAAATATACATAAAAAAAAACATCTGAAGCAAAAGAACCCTTAAGACTCTGCAGCAAAAGAGTCTTTAAAATGTTCTTTTTTAGTTGAATTTGAATAAAGAAAGTATATTCGGATGGATGGATAGAGGGAGAACAAACCTAAACATCAGGAAAGCTAAATGAGTATGCAAAAGGAGACATGGAGCCGTGAGGATGACGAGGAAGGCAGCAATACACACATACATGGACATGCGCATACACACAAAACTGACAGAAAAAAAAATGCCCGGGGCATGCTGGCAGAAATGTGAGAGGAAAGTCTGCTTTTGGAAGCGCTCATTGTGACAATGGTAGCTGATTAATACAGCCTCACCCTGCTGGAGGATCAATGGCTGACTGGAACTGATTCAGTATTACATCCTCCGAGAGCTTAGATTGCCGTGCTCGGTAAAAATAGACATTACTTGCTTAAATGAAACCAACAGGAAAAAAAAAACACAGAGATTCTTGGCCATCTGGTAAAGACACCTTGCTTTCATCTCAATTACTGGAGATTTCTCTGCAGTTCCGGCATTGTGGACCGTGATCTGCTTTATATAGCGAATCAGCTGCCTTGTCTGGCTTTTGTATAGCTTTTTGCATTATGCCAGATGGACACACACACACGCTGAAGCCTACAATCAAGCTTTAGAAAGTTATGCAGTATTATTGACTGAATGTTGCATTGTGTTCCAGGGAGAGCTTGGAAACGGCCGTCTAAACTTAAGGTTGCGGGAAACAAGGCTGCCTATGCTTACGCGTCGCAGGTAGGAGGGAAGCTCAAGAGACTTGCCCCTGGATCTTGCCCTCAGTTTATTCGGCAACAAGCATTGATTAAGTGCAACATACAGTAAATAATGAACAGAGGGTTCTGCTGGAGTCCAGACAGCACATTTTTCAAACCGTCTCAAGCCAGACGAGTGGGCAGCATACCCTTTAAGCTCTACAGGCCTTACTCTAACCGAACATGCATTTTAAGCGTACAGAGTTTAATAGGAGGCACATAAACACTGCTTGACAAGCTGTCTGCCTAATAACCACAAGCCAAATCCATTCCTTGAGAAGAAGAAGAAGACAGTATCGTAAACATGCTGCTGTTTACGTTGGGCAGCACTTTACTGGAGAAAAAGGCTTCAATGCAAATGATTGAGTTGGATATGAAAAGTATGTTGTGTACAATTTTATTTAACCCTGTTTTCTCTGATATCTCTAAATTTAACATAATACCATAAACATCGCAAAAGTTCTGCGAGGTAAAGCAAAAGAAAAAAAAAAAAAAAATCTTCTGTGTCCTCTAGGGGGCGCCGTAAGACTCAGTTGCATGGCTTACAAAACCCTACATAGAAAACTAACAAAGGACACAACCCTGAACTAATACCATGGCAAAACATGGTGGTAGCAGCATCATGCTCTGGGGGCGCTGGTCAAAGTTTTGCAGGAAGATGGATGAAGCTAAATACTGAGCTCCAAAATAGGAGAAATAGTTGAAGGCTGCAAAAGTTTTGATATTTAGGCAGTTTCTCTTCCTAACAGAACACTATCCAGAACTAAATGGACTAGTTTAAAGAGTATTTATGTGTTAGGCCTGGTGAAAAGCCACACCTAAACCCAATTTGGAAATAGTGGAAAGAAGAAGAACTGGCACCAAAGTACCAGTTTCTAGATGTGTGAAGCAGCTAGACACATCAAGTGGAGTCAAAAAGTGTTAACTTGAAGGGCTTAAACCAATTTTTTTTAATTATTTTTTTGACCTCTAACTGTCTCCAGTGATTTGAAGTTGAGTGTAACTTTTCTTAATACAGAATAAAGTTCAAATAGGTTGGAAGGTCTCGTTCATGGGTACAAATTTCGGCCAACAGTGTGTCGTCAAACAGCGTTCACAGCATTCTCTTATTACAATAGCTGGAAGTTTGATGGGAAATTAACTATTAACTTCTTCCAAAGCAGGCCAAAGAGAGATTACCTTCTGGCCCTTTTCAGCTTCAGCCTACAGCGTACAATGACCTCCACATTTAGCCCGTCGCTGGCTGTGTGTCTACTCATTAGGCTTTGGCTTAAGACCAATACCCAATTAAATCGCATGACCTCTCAGCAAAGCACAGCCTTATTTCTCTGATGGATGATTGGCTTTTTTTGAGGAACGATTACTGAACTGGCAGCTTTGTCATTACTTTTGGATCCCTATTCTTTAATAGATCTCACTCTAATCACTCAAAGTTTTATGTAAGCCTGAAAGGAAGAAAGTTGGAAGGAGAAACTCCTGATTTAGCAACTTTTTATATTTCGCTTTTATTACTTTCCTGAACATACCCCCTATATACAAACGCTCCCTCCACATCGCCAGCTTGCCGGCGCCAATAGTCTGACACCGCCATTAAATAAGGCAGGTCAGTTTGATCAATCAGGGGCATGGATAGTCTCGCTCTACATCTGGCTCTGTTTGAAACCACAGGGCATGAGCACCCCTGGAGGCTCATTAGTGACACTTTTTAGAGGAGGAAAATGAAACACAGGTGAACAAACTTCAGACTTTTATAAGAGAGGGATAGCAGGAGCAGCACCGACAGATTCCCACGGGGCTCTCTTTAACCCGCAGGGAAAGATTGATGAATGCTCAGAAATACACGGGGCAAAGATGGATGTGACGAGACGGATGATGAGAACATGCGTCCAACTCTGAGGAAGAACTTTTGGCACCAAAACAGACTTTGGTTTACAGTTGAATCAATCTTAAGCAAGCCCCTGTAGCTTTTGATGGTTAAAAAACAGGGCGGTAAATGGACAAAGTAAAAGTGACTAATGACTTGAAAGTTTTTTAGACCTCACCTTGAGCTTACAAAGTACAAATTTCAAACTGTCCTCATTTAGTTGACAAACATTAAGTCAAAACGAATAGACCTGTGAGTGAAAACCTAAGTCCATCTCAGGAACAAAGTTTAGCAATGCATGTCTCGATGGCCCTTTTCTTTTTCATACCATATAATTTGTTTGCTGCCATGTTTGAGACCACTGTCCCACTGAGGGCCCAATTTGGTCGTGATTCAGCTGTGAGACATTGGACCTCACATTTGACTCTGACAGTATTGATGTCCAGGTCCTGTGGCTTTGAAACGAGCCTGCAGCCTTGCTGGGCTGCACACACCTGCAAAGATTAGCATTTTCCATGAGAGAATAATCTATTTTAGTGCAGAGTGATGGACTTCAAATGGTTTAGAAACGGTTTTGTAACCCTTTCCAGGTCATTGGCAGAAACAGTTTGGTCATTTACAACTTTACACCTGAAAAAAACTCTGGCATTTATAGATGTGCCGTAACCTTCTGATGATAAGTTAAACAATCGCTCAAAGTTTTATGTGAGCTTGAAAGGAAGAACGTTGGAAGTAACACCTGGTTGCTACTTTGCCTATTAAATCCTGTTCAAAGCAGCGATCTAAACTCATAATATATATATATCTTATGATAGATATATAATAAAACTCATCTGTTAATTTAACTGATTGCTCAACCTTTGTTTATATTCCTGTCCTAACTAGAGTATTTATTTCTTCTCAGACTGATCTCACCAAAGCTGAGATTGTGATGATTGGACAGATGGGCTTTTTGCTGGTATTCCTCTTCTCTACTGGTTTTGTGTAGAGTTGATGACACCAGGATCACATTCTTTGCAGTGGTTCTCCAATATTGAGCTTTGGAGATATTTTTATTTATTTAGTATTTTTTTTCAATCTCTTTTATTATGTCCTCAAAACTGTGTGGTGACAAAAAAAAAAAGGAGAGACAAAAGCCTTGATGCTTATTTTAAATATGGTCGAGCTTTTCTTTAAATTCCTCTCATCGTAGATTTGTGCAGGTTTAGACAAATATCTATGTTCCTGTAACCATTTCCTGCCTTATGAAGATGACCACAAATTTGCTTAACTTGAATATCATGTTCTCTTGTCTTTCCCACTCTGAAGCGTGCCATGTCATATTTTGGCTCCAAGGAAACATGAATGTCTGGATAATATTTCCAAGACGTTTTGATCAAATAATAAAAAAAAAATTGCTGAACAAAATTAGGTACATTCATTTTATAGGACCCCTTCAATAAGCTCTGTGCTATTGGCTCTGTGAAACACAATTAAAAGACTTTTTCCTGCACCAAATGAATGTACTTAAGCTAAAGCTTTTGCTACTAAAACAGAGAGCAAACAAATTTTAAGGCCTTTAACACATCGTTCCAGGGGTGCCCATAAATGCGAAGGGTACTGCAAGTATATCTGTATAAATTTGGAACAATGTGCTATGAGCAAGAATAAAACTGGCCAGATTTACGCAGCAGAGTAATAAACCTCTCAATGTCAAATCCGCGCAATAAGTGAAATACTAATTTTAACTGTTGACTTCGAGTGCCTCTATATTAAAGGTGCAAAAAGAGCCGTACACGCGCCCGGGAGGCAGAGAAGGGAGAAAGAAAGAAACGTGTCTGGCTTTGTACATATCTAAAGGACAGGGAACACGTTGTTCAGCCAGCCGTGTGGTTTATCTCGGAAACTACAGTTGTAAAACCTGAGTAATATGGTTCATATCTGCTCAGTTGACAAAAAGCAGCGACCCTCTGCAGCAGAGTCGAGCTGTCTCATTTAAGCTCTTGCTGCCGGCTTTGACTGACAGACGGACAAACTGAGGGGCAGTCAAGGCGCTGCACCAGACGACGAATGCTTTCCAAAGCTTAGCATTCAGATAAAAGCCACCGCTCACTTTGCTTCCCTGTCACTCACGGCTTCGGAGGCCTGACACACAGAATGCGTCTCTGCCCGATTCCTTCTGAGTCGGTTCCCGAAGCTGAACGAGTCGAAGGTGAGTCCAGGTGTGTGTGAGTGTGCTGGTTGGAGGCTCGAAACAAAGCAAACAAACTCACTGACAGATTTGTTGACATTTCTGCACCTCGCAAAGCAGGATAACGGCGGGAGAAAAAGGTCAATTTATATTTGCTCGGTTAATTTCTTTCTAGACCAGACTGGCTGTCGCATCACAGCTGAGTGACTGTATCCTAAACAGAAACAAAGATTAACATAACAAGGCAATCAGGGGAAGCATCCCAGTGTGAAGGTGAGGATTCATTATATTAGGAGGCAACAAACGAGCGACACGTGAGGCACTCATCCCCGTAGACTCGGGTGCATTCAATCAACTCACATTTTACAAGGCCATCGCAGGCAAGGGTTTAATTGTGTGAAGATGTGCTGCTGTAACTATGTGCAATGAAGAAATGAATAAAATGTCACCGTAGCAATAAACTGCAAATAGTGTGTAATTATAGATTTATTCTGGGGTATTTTTTGGCCTCAACACTCCCAGGTCTGCAGAATCAGAAAATTCCCCGCTTGATGACGTGAAGAAGGCCGAAAGGTCTCAATAGCAACCAACCTTGCTCTGATTTAAAACCGCTGTAAAACACATGAGAAGCAAAGCCAGTCGTATGCAGTTTGTCCTGCAAGCGTTACAAGGACATTTCTAAGCCACTGAGACTCTAGTAAATACTCTGATGGCTTTATGTTCTTTTGTTTTGTTTTGTTTTTTGCCAAAATATGTTCTTGATTAAAAAAAAAAAAACCCCAACAAAGAATAAACTAAAAATGCATAAGACTCACCTCGGCAAACTGAAGCCGGTTGAATGTGCTGCCTGGAAGCGTGGTCAGCTGAAAGTTCTTTTTTGGTGCCACCCAGGTCTCCATGATCTCCAGCTTGCTTGTTGCCAGGTTGGTGGCATGATGCTTGACCAGGTAGCCCTGGAACTGGTCTAGGTGGAAGTAGAGATGCACTGACACAGGGTGGCCCATTGGGAAATACCTGGCACAATGAAAAAACGAATAAATCCATCAGAAAAACCTCAGACAATGGAGCAGCTTTTCACAGATAGGACTGTAAAAAGGGAGAGAGGAAGATTTTCAGGATTTATTTAGGTAATGTCTAGAGGGAGTCTGCCTTGCACATGCTAATGTGGCCGGATGCAAATGTGTACTTGCTGTAAAGGTTAGTGGGGAGTCAATGTGCTCTGTAATTGTGTGACACGGTGGACATTAATTCAGTGACCTTTAACAGAGATGTAATCTGTCAAAGACATGTCGACAATACAGATTATTCCAGGGAAGTGCTGCTTGTGGGCTGTTAAACCCACACTTATGTGACTGGAGTTTATACGTTTTATCATCTGGGCCTGATCACTGAACATTATTATGAAGGACACTATTATAACAAAACTACCCCTCAACTCATCTAACCCGGGTATTCTCATTACTTCCATAAGTACAGGTTCATCTTAGATAAGGATCAGAAACATGATCAGCAATTCAAAAAAGAGATTCGGCACAACATGAAAAAGGTGGGGCATTTTTGTAAGGAGTGAAAAGATGGGTGTAACTTTTGAAGATCTCAGTATGACATACCCAAACAAGAAGGCATATCTACATTTACTGTCTTTTTTTAGATTTGCTGCTAAGATTAGGCCTGATAAAAAGGAAAGTAAAAACAATAGAACCCAGTGCAGTTTACTGACTATTTTATGTACATTTCATATGATTTTATATACGTTCATATGATTTATATATATGTATTATGTCAAATCAATCAATCAATTTTTTTTTGCATAGCACCTTTCGGCAAAATGGCATTTCAAAGTGCTTACATCATAAAATCACAAAAATACAAAGTCATAGTTCCGTGTGTTTATAATACTCACCTGACTTTCCATTAAAACTCTCCTTTAGATACAAGCATAAAAATAATTATGCTAGCCAAAATGCACTAGAGGTTGAGGTAGCACATACACAGCGCTGATGGGTCGCCCTCATCCGACCTCACAAATGCGAAACACAGTCCTAAACCTTGTGAAAGTCCTTCTCAAAGCAGCTGAAGCCCTAATAATTCCAAAGACGCGGCCTACTGCTTCGTGTTACGGCCTATGCATTACAAATGGGATGCAGTTCAAATTAAAGTGTGTGACAGCAAGTGTCTCAATACCTTTGGTAATGTAGTGCACCTTAAAACTCAAAGAGAATAAGGGCAAATAACATATCCATTGTTAAGTGGGTGTGTGAGTACTGATGTGAAGAAAGGAACAAAGAACAATGTAAGCTGGCAGCACGGAGTTGAACTGGGTCATCCAGTTATCTGAAGCAGAATGAAGATCTCGCCCTGTGATTAGAGTGTTTATTTGTGCGTGGCTTCATATGTGGCAGAGGGCTGCCCTGAGGCCAGACAGCCGCAGCAACTTCTGGAAAAACATAAAAGGATTGAGAGTGGGCGATGTTGGGGGACGCTCAACAGCTGCTGACTGCTCATGTTCTCACTCCTTCTCACCCAGATTTCTAATCTCTGTGTATCCCAAACTCCTTATTCCACGTTTTTTCTTGTGTACACACAAACACACGCGCACACGCACGCACACCTTAACACAAACACACAGTGTTCCCCCCAGCTCCCCTGTGCAGCAGGCAGCCTCATCAGTATTCAGCTAAAGCACCAAGAGTCAACCAGAGCTGGCAAACGCTACCCTGACAAGCAGAACAGCAAATACTTACACCCCCAAGGATTGCATTGCACACTCCCCCCAATCTCCTGCTTCGTTTTCTTTGTCTTTCTCCTTTCCTTTATTTCCCCCCTTTACAGCTCTCGGCGCTGTCTTTCACCTTGCTTTACCTCGGCTCTCAGGTCTCTCTGACCTGCCTTCCCAAAAAGCCGACGCGAGAGGCTGAGCGAAGGGGGCCGGCCCGCAACCTGCACAGAAGCTCCATTCAGGCTTTTACTGCTCTGCCTCTCCAAGAAAGTCACAGCAAGCTGTTAAAAGAGCCAAATCACTCTCCTTGTTCGTCCACTCTCTTTCACCACAGTCTCATGCCAAAGCCAAACCACCCATCTGTTAGTCTCAATGTATGCTTTGCAACAAACACCTCTGCCACATGAGAGCAAACTTAGCACAACAGGCAGTTCCTATGAACAAAGTCCTAAGTAATCTTTTTTTTTTTTTTTTTTGCTGTGACACGCTTCAAGGTAAACCCTGATCGATTGAATTACTCAGCTTCATCGGTAAAATTTCAGACCGATATAATATAAAGACGACAGCTCAAGGCGCGGCGCTTTGCATCGTTTCACCGGACTAATTACACATTCAGTCATTATGCCGACAAACCAGAGAGAGGCCAGATACGTACAAGTGTGATTTTTGTTTGTCTCCATTTTATTTATCTCATTGCTCTTAAAGCCTTTGTGTGCTTCTTCCAAACCGTTTCAATAAAATCTATGCTAGATTATTAAATTAGGAAAAGCTTTTAAAAGAAAGAAGGGAATGCAATGAATAAAGAATTGTTTTTTTTTTTGAGCAAGCCACATCTAAATGTTCATTTCTAAGAAAAAGACCTGAGAGAATCACTTTGTCACACCGCAGCAGAAGGATGAAACTTCGGGCAAAAGAAGTGAAGATCCAAAGAAATTCAAACTTTCCAAGGACATTTTTCTGTTGAAGGAAAACAAGATGTATGTGAACTGTAGCATTTGTCGATCTTATTGAGAGATGTCTTTTAAAGGCTTTTCTAACTAAATAACTGTATGTTATACTTACAGATCAAAATCTAAAGATTTAAAACAGCCCCTACCTGAAGAAGGCCACAGTGTTTGATCAAAGTTTTATTTAGATTTACAAAAGTTAAGAAATGTTGGGAGGTGAGTTCATTAGTTTCTGAGCCCATTTCTAACATCATTATGTAAAAAATGCGATTGCTCCTCTCGTCTGTTTTCTCACATGAACCTTGCGTGAACTTTTTTCAAATATATGCTAAAGTAGCTCTCATTCCAACATGTTTCCTTTGCTGTGGTTAACACATAAATTAGATATGAAATTTGTACGGGTTAGAGTCTATTCAGATGAAAAACATTTCAAAGCACTTCATTCACTAAACGCAAATATCTACAACCTGCAAATCCTTGACAACCCCTCTAAGCATTTTTTATAATTACTTTTTTTAATAGTTCAAATACTGAATACAGTATAAGATGCATTGATGTGCCCAGTGGAAACGGACATTGCAAAATCTAAAGTCTTCCTTTTCTCCACTCTTGGGGGAACAGAGAACCAATGAAGGGCTTTCATTTTAGAGCTGCTGTTCAGTGTTTAATGTTGCCACAACATGTTCGTGAAAGTACATTTTCACTTACTGATGAAAGACCTAGAAATTGGCCTGCTTCATCACAGACCATGGGAGCTCAGGATTTTAAGAGAATCAGAAAACTAAGAGCAGCAAATTATGTCTCACATTAGAATATAATATATTCTTGGGAGGACAAGAACGTTCTCTTCCTCCAACTAACTTCTGGGATTGTGGCAGGATTCTACAATTTGGTATTTTTATCAGCACTTTCACTTATTAGGAGTATAATTTGCTGATGTAAACACTCACACTGTCCCTGAGCAAAACAGACAAACAGGATTAAAAGCTCAAACACGATGAATGAATCTGTGAAAGTCCCGTCACTAAAGACACTGCTATGTATTTTCTCATTTAACTTTCTCCTTTCGCAGAGAGTCATTCTTGCTCCTTTCACCCTCTGATGTTTTTCCTCAGAGTCTGCAGGCTCTCTGCTGTAAATCAACGAAATTGCTGTAATGGCCGTAAAGCCTAGAACATAAACATAAACCTGAGAAAAACCGATTAGATTCAACCCTATGACTTTATTTAGCTCTGGATCTGGACTGCATTTACTGCATGGTGGCATATTTTTGAACAACACCTGTTCATACAATTTAGTTCAGTTTTATTTTTAACCCGCTTTATGACTGGTTTGCATCTGAGACCTTTATCCGTTTATTTTGGCTCTCTGTGACCTTGTGTTTTTGCTCATGCATTGATCAATTTTTATAGCTTCAGAACCATCTTTGTATTGCTGTGTCTGGGTTTTGTTTTCTGACTCTGGTCTTTTAGTATTTATGATACAGCAATATAAAGGAGTCATGGTGTTTTGCTACAAAGCAAAAAAAAAAAAAAACCCTGAATATATGAAAAGAATTGAACTCACTGTAAAATGCAAAATGCAGCAGGAAGTTGTAACTGAAAAAAAAAAATCAGTAAATGAAATATGAAAATACCTTTATTGTTTATTGTTGCAGGATTATGACGCCGCCTTTTTCCCGGCGGTGAGAGTTCAGGGTAGATTAGTCATACCTGCATACTTCAACTCTTACATGCACAACTTTATCTCAAATAGACACACATCATTTGTGACCTCTGGGTTTTTAACCACTTATAATTGTCCCCATTGCTTCAATTAAAAAAAAAAAAAAAAAAAAAAAAGCACAACGTTGCCAAAAAGTATTGGGTCACGACTCCAAGTGAATTAATTCAGTTGCTTGAACCAGATAATAGAAAGGCTAATTGGAACAGCTCCTATTAAAAACCATACATTTATTTTTAGGTACACTGGTCCTCAAGACACACTGGCTCGCATGTTTTAGATGTTTTCCTGCATCGGCACACCTAATATCAATTGACGTCTGATTAACAGGGCTTCATTGAACTGCAATCATCTGAATCAGTTGTGTTAAAACAGGGAAACATCTCAAACATGCAGGGTAATGTGTCTTGAGGACCAAGGTTGGGAAACGCTGCTCTATGGAAAAGATCCAATGCCTGAGTAAAAAAAAAATATATATATAGCTGTCAGATTTCCTTTTTGGGGGGTTTGACGTATGGAAACCATGAAATCTGTCTTCCTTTCATCTCTTGCTTTTACCTGGAACATTTTAAAGAATGTTTACATTGCAGACCAGACCCTGGGTGATAGAGAGGTTTGCTACTGCTTTATTTTCTGCATACGAGGAGGAAATCACACAGAGAGGTGATTGCTTCTGCAATCAGATTCACTAAACAAGTCAGACACTCGGTTCACTGAAGGAGGTCTAAAACTTTCCCAAAGCATGATTTGGAAGACAACCAACAAAAGCAGTTCAACTCAATTCTGTTCATTTGCATCGTCTCACATCGAGTGCTGCCACCAATGACTGCTTTATATGAGCTCTACTGTGGACAAATGATGAAATTAACTTAATTGACTTAAGCAACTGATTTTCCTTCTTTTTTTTTCAAACAGAAGTTTGAAAAAGTCCTCATTTCTGAGTAAAAACAGAACAAGAAATGAAGTTGTAGGTGCATTTTATTTCATTTTTGTAACAAATGTGAAGAAGCCTGAGTTCTTTTATAGCGCTATCTGAAAATGCCTCGACTTGGAGCCTTTGCTTTCGAACCGCTACAGCAGACAGACCGCCTGTCTATCTTCATAGAGTCCATTAAGTAGATTTCTCAGCCAAAAATGTGTCTGTTTCAAGTGGTCATGCTTTATGGTTGTGCTCCTGTGAGGAGCATCCAAACCATTAGTTTATCATCTGTTGTTTGCACAGAACCAGCCAATGAGTGAAGCCGACCGCGACGGATGTATGAAATGACAGACACCCATTCCTGCAGACTTTTAGAGTAGGAAGGACAGAAAAAGATGAGTTATTTTTGTTAAGTAAAGGTAAAGTGATAAAAAAAACACCTATTATAATTAAATAAAAATTATGTATTCACTAAGAGTCTTAATGTTAATGACTTTACAGTCAGCTTAATCAGTCATAACAGTTAGTCACAACCGTCCTAATCAAATCGCACCAAACGTATACTTTGAATGAAAACAAGAGCTCCAATTTGATTGCCACCCTTCAATTCGTTTCAGGCAGAACTGCAATATTCACCTTCAGACGAATAGCACAAAGTCAAAATCTAGCCAATTAAAAGCCAATTTCAAACAATCCGATTAAAGAAATTTCAAAATGCCAGTTTAAGTTGAAGAAAAACAGCACTTTGCTTCAAAACTTTTGTTTTAATCCCTCACCATGTGCAAGAATTGAACAACAGCGGAGAGGAACACGTCCCCTCTGACAGGAAGTGATGTCAAGCAGAACAAAGATCATGATCAGGCTTGTCCAGCGAGTCAAGAAGAGGAGAGGATAAGAAGGATGTACAACCAGAGACCCACCGGATGTGATGAATATGTTTTGTACGATTTTTAGATTGAGCATCACTGACCGCTGACCAGTTGTTTGTAAACAAAGAAGATTGCATCTCTTTCTAATGACTACTGTAGCAAGTGGAACCACATCCAGTTGACACGTCACTTGTCAATGTGGAGGTTGTGCCTGAGGGAGGAAGACTCACGGTTAGCAATTTTCAGTATCAATAAGGTGGATGAAGATCAGTGCCTCCAAATCCGAGAGCATGGTCTTGAGCCAGAAGAGGGCAGAGTGCCTTCTTCGGGTCGGGGGATGAGGGGGGTTAAGTATCTTGGGACCTTGTTCACGAATGAGGGAAGAAGGGAGCGGGAGAGCAACATGTGGATTTGAGCAGCGTCTGCAGTGAAGCGGGCGCTGAGCCAAAAAGAGAAGCTCTCGATTTACCTGTCGATCTACGTTCCTACCCTCATCTATGGTCATGAGCTTTGGGTCATGACAGGAAGAACGAGGTTGTGGATACAAGCGGCTGAAATGGGTTTTCTCCGTAGGGTGGCTGGGCTCTCCCTTAGAAATAGGGTGAGAAGCTCGGTCATCCGGGAGGGACTCAGACTAGAGCCGCTGCTCCTCCACATCGAGAGGAGCCAGGTGAGGCTCGGGCATCTGGTCAGGATACCTCCTGGACGCCTCCCTGGTGAGGAGGCCCCGGGGAAGACCCAGGAGACGCTGGAGCGACTATGTTTCTCAGCTGACCTGAGAACGCCTTGGGATTCCCCCGGAGGAGCTGGAACAAGTGGCTGGGGGAGGGAAGTCTGGGCCTCCCTTCTGAAACTGCTACCCCCGCGACACGGAAGAAAATGGATGGATGGATGGAATAAGTTGAAGTAAGGATGAATTACACACAGAGATTTAAGAGGTGTTTCAATAAATTAAAGAAAGAAAGCTTTTCTATGACAAGTCCACACAGCTCTGCTGTTCGTTGAGGCTATTAGAGAGAGCAAAAAAACGTCCCAGAGGTAAAAGGAAGTCTCAGTGAATAACAGCAAAGTTGCTGTTTTATCCTTTTGAGTTTTAAATCTCTGTCATTCATGAAATTTGTTGCATTTGTAAATGTTGGCAGCCTTGTGGAAGTATTCAGATTCAGGTAAGGATCTACAATACTTCGAGAATACACACGGAAAGCTAACCTGGCTAACTGCTGACATAAGAACTGCATGTTGTGGTAAAACCCTGCTTCACACACAATGTTAGAAAATTAAGAATTTACTGGAACCGTTATTCTCAATAAGAAAAAAAAAAATCACTTACCTAAAACTGGTATCGGGAGGTAAAAACTTTACCAAAACGAGATTAGTGCGTCACAATTAGCTTTTCTGCTTGGAAAAGTTTTTTTGAAGAAGGAAAACCAAACTAACATCAAATTGACATACAGCATTTTGTTCTTTTTATTTCAATGGCATACAGTGTGTTAACAGCACTCTGAAATTCATTCATTCCTACTAATAATAGACCAGGCTGGCTTTCTGCGGTATGACCTACATAGCCTCATTATCGCAGAGATAAATTGACGGTGTCATATTGTGTTACAAAATGAAAGGCTTTAGCCAGCCCTCCCAGTTGCCTATTGAAGCTATCCATTGTGATTCTATTTCCATGATATGTGATCTTGTGAGGCGATGCACCAGGAGAAACACGGAAGGCCATTTATGTGCTGCGCAATGTGGTTTCCAAAGCTAATAAAGGTGCATCTGGTATCTGAGAAGACAACGACCTGGACAAACTCAAGCTGCAGGTGTGTAATAATAGCAGCAATTACAAGAGTGGCTGCAGTGAAATAAATGCTGAAGAGCTGCATGCGTGCGTACCGGCGAATGTACGGGCTTGTGTTTACCCTCTCGAGCGCACACATTTTTATGAAAACCAACCTGCAGCTGTGATCGTCTGGGTTCCCCTGAAGCGAGGCCGCAGCCCTCACCAGGCCCGTCCGCGTGAAGGAGTGGTAATACGTGAGCAGCGTGTCCGACAGGCTGGCGACGCCATCTGGCTCGTCGTAAACATTCTCCCAGTACGAGTTCAGTCCCAGCGTCCCCTGGGGAAACGGTCCAAACAGGTAGGCATCCAGCTGGTTCACTATCTCCTGGTTCACGCTGGCCTCAAACTTCCTGGCAAAGAAGGTGGGCCGCACCGTTTGCTGCAGAACCGCAGAGCGAGGCGGGAGGCGAGCAGAGGAGCGAAGCAGGGACAGAGGAGATAAAGAGAAGGGAGAAAGGAAAAAAAAGAGAGAGAGAAGATTATTAAACGGTGGTGTGCCAGGATGCGAGGGGAACGAAATGTGATGTGTGAGATATGTGTGGAAGTGATAGGTGGGCAGAGAAGAGAGAGAGAAAAAAAAATGCTGATAAGAGGTTGAGTGGGGTGGGGTGGGGGGGCAGCTCAAGGCAGCAGACCGAAAACGGGGAAATCGTCTTCTTAGAGATTTGTGAATGAATTAGAATCTGTATTAAATCAAAATTGTCCTCTATTTGGTCTCACTTTTCAATCTGCAAATGCATTTGTGTTAAAGGCCCCCCAATGGTAATGTGTCAGTGTGGCTACAAGAAAAACTGAAAACGCTTAGAGTGTTTAAGGTTCACACAAAATATATAGATATTTAAAAAAATGAAAAAGGTAAAAAAAATATATATAAACTTTACATTAATCATTTGTATTATCCCTTATCCCACATACACAAACTGGTTTGTTTTGCTTTGGTCAATGATTGAATCCACTTCTTTCAATATTTACGTTCAGTAGTTTAGTATAAGACTGTTTTGCATTTTCTAAAGCCAGTTTTAATCTGTGTTTTGGATTTTTGTCCCATCAGTCTAACCTAAGCTGAAATATAGAGGATATTTCAAAACCGAAGAGCTCGATAGTAGCTGCCACACATGGTAGTGGTAGTATCATACTGAGGGTCAATTTCACTGCCTGCCAGGGGCACTAATGCACTGCAGTCCAGCTGCCACTTGTCAAAGGCTTATTTTCTCAGCTATTAGGGACTGTGTACGAATGTATCAGAGCCTGGAGACAATATCCACATGCAAACAGTTAAACCTTCACCACCCAGTTGCTATTTTAAAAATCACTGAAGTTGTTTGTTTTACAACCTCTACACCCTGATAAAAGAGTTTAAATGAATAATTGAAATTTCTAAATGTATGAGATTGTGTAAGTAAACATTCAAACTAACTTCATAAGTCGTAAACAGAAGAAAAACCTTCTCGTTTTATGGCAGGGTGGGCATGTTTCAAGGCAGAAGAATATGCAGGCGGGCCTACAAACAAAACAAAATACGTTGCAAAAGATTCCCTAGAAATGCTGCAGATGCGTCCTGTTATATCATTCACTGAGAGACTATAGTTGCATATCTTTTCAGTTTCTTTTTGTTGAGCTTTCAAACTCGTTCCACGAAATCCTCCAAACATGTCAATAAAAACCTTTTTTTTATAATATCACAATACAATAGTGAACTGACTTGAAGTTCACCACAAAAACAGCAAGTCAATCACAACATCACTGCCTGATGTCGTAGTTAATAAAAACAAAAAAAAACTTTCAGGATTAACCGTAATTTAAAATGGGTAGGAAAGAAGAAAAAAAACATCTCTTATTTCCCAGCTATCTGTGTTTAAATTTGGGCAGAGTTGGAAAGTATGATTCAACAGAAACTTCCTACTGACATGCCCCCATTTTATCTGTCTCAGTCTGGTCTCTGCCTCCGATTCATCCACGTCTTTGACCAAGCTGTGGTTATTCTGTGGTTGCTGACGCATCATGAAATTTGCCTCCTCCACGGCTTGGCTTGGACACAAAGACATCTAACATTAGTCCCAGACTTCAAACTATTTATCTTGCAGTACCAAACACATTGGTGTTACCTGCAAAGAAAAAAAAAAAAAAAAAAAAAACCTTCACCGATAAAAGAGGAGACGTAATGAGGCAGTTGCTCATTTTCTTGGAATTCAGCTATTTTTTTTCTCATGTGGCAGTAAGTGTGGGCTGATGTACGGAAAGCCGGAGGTGTTAAATTAAACATAGAGATGCTTCCAGAGTGAGGGGGCCCCGGCTCACATTCTGTGAAAGAACTGATTTGTTTATTCTGAAACATGCTAAAGTACATCTTAGTAAATTAGAAAACCATAAAAAGTTCTTTATTTTAATGTTTCAGTTCAAATTCATGTATTACACAAATTAAATACACAGTGCAGGTGTTTGTTTCTGCTTATCTTTATGATTGTGGGTTACTGCAAATAAAAAACAAACTTCAATTTATAACATTGTATAATAAAAAATCACAATAGAAAAATGCTATATTTTGGCTTTTTTTGGGCTTACAAAATCTTGAGAAAATTGACTTGACAGTTGTCCATCACTCCTTGACACCCTTCACAACCAGGATGAGTCAATAAAAGGCCGTTGCCAACGAAGCAGCTGACTGTTTCTCGAGTACATTAGTGGCAAGTCGAGTAGAAGAAAAGCGTGAGGTAGAAATTTTCTGTTTCCCGTAAATGTGATATTTACATTGGAGTCGTTTTTAACACATGAACATACTGCTTCAAAGTATGCCCGTGTACATTATGTGCACTCAACACTTGGTTGAGACTCATTCTGCATGAATTACTACAGAAGGCATCATGCTGTGGAGGCAATCAGTCTGTTGTTCTGCTGAGGTGTTCAGAAAGCCCAGAGAGCTTTAAAAGCAGCTTTTAGTTCGTCTGTGTTTTCGGATCCGGAGCCTCTCGTCTTCCTCTAAACAATAGTTCATAATTTCTCTCCGAGGTTTAAATCAGGACAGTTCGCTGGCCAATCAGTCACTATGGTCATTAAAGCAGGTATTCTTGATAGGAAGTGAAATCAGCTTTTCCATGAATCTTGAAAAGCAATAGGAGTGTTGCAGCCTGGAAATAGTTAATTTAGATGATCATTTTCTGAAAGTTATGGTAAAACACTAAATTAATTTACATAATGAATTTTATTTGCAAGTTATAAGCAGGCACACAGACAGGGAGGTGGATTTTATTGTAGATTATGCAATTTTATTGTTTAAAACATTATGTCTAGTTGTTTTTGTTCAGGTTTTACAGAATTTGAGGTTATGTGCTATTTCACTGATAGAATCAAAAGTAGAAAAAGAAACTGTGTAATGTGACTGTCGTTATCTGTGCATCCATGAGGATAACAAAACATTTCTGTGAAAAAAAATATACTGAAAGTTTTATGGAATATTTACATTTTCTGAAAAACTGAATTTGGATTTCCATTCTCTGAAAGTCATAAGCATTAAAATGAACAGAAATAAACCATTGAAATATGCCACTGTCTGTCATTTTTCCCAGAGATAACAGGATAAAAACCATAAATAATAACAAAAATGTCTCAAACGCTCAAGTTCCCCAAGATAATTAATTTTAAATTTACTTTATTTGAGGCTTTTTCCTGTCTAAATTGTTACTTACCCGATATAAGATTGTTTAAAAGACGTATCTTGTTAGCATTGCTCAACTTCGTGCGTTTTCGTTTATTCCGTCGTTTTATTCCATCGTTCTCCACTTTGGTTCAGCTTGCAAGGTTGCGAATGCAGTTCATGTATAAACTAACATCATTACTAAAATAATTTATGAGAGGATCATTTCGTCCTCTCACAGGACTGCTTTGTTTCCAGGGTCAGACCTCACTGACACCATGCTGAATGCCAAGCGGACCCTGCAGCAGCGCCAAGGAGCTCAGGGCAACGTTTTGGCACCGATCTGCCAGAGACAGAAGCGAGACAACCGGGTTTGGCAAAGGGAGAGTGGAGGTCAGTGTGACGGCTGGTGTTTGGAGAGCACTGCACATGAAGTGACTCACCACACGAAGGATATGAGTGAAAATGAAGCTAAGCCGAGGCAGACTGTTTATGGTTGCTTTGTCCTTTTCTGTTTTAAGAGCCGCCTGAAAGTCAAATAGTGAAACAAAGTTACTTTATTTGTGATAAGCTGGCCAAATCCCCGCTCTCTCTCTCAATACCAAAGGCAAACAGGACCTAATTACAGCCGCTGCTGCTTTTCTCTCCTCTATCAGGGTCATCCTAATGGAGATGTGATTTTGCACATATTGACAGTGAATGCTGTGGGACGCCGAGCGTGAGAGGACTGGTTCGTTTTATTACGATTGACTGCTGTTGATTTTCTACTAAATGCTGCACTCATGCATTAAAGGGAGGCATTTATTTATGTTGATTTTAGTTTTTAAAACCGTCCCTCAGGAGTATGTCTGATATACATGTTGGTAATTATTTATGCGACCTTTGTTTTACCAAAGTAACCTTTCTAAACATTTGTAGTTTAGGAGAAGAGCAAAAGAGATAGTGGAATCCTTTTGTTCTACATCAGTATTAAGATAAAAAAAAATGCTTTTAGTTACATTGTTGTGAAGTTTTTTCCAATTAGATTACTTATGTTATTGCTTGTTTGTTACACTTGAGCGTTTCAGATCATTAAGACATAGTTTGATTAGAGAAACAAAGCCTGAGTAAATATAGAAAGCAATTATTATTTATTTAATGACTTCCTGGAGATCATGAAGATGTGCGATTTTGCGTTATTTTTGATCAGGTGTGGTTTTTCACCTTCAAACTCATTGTTGCCTAATTTGTTCCCCGTTGCTCAGTTATAAACACTGTCCTCAACTGAGGACCTGCTTTAAATGTTGTTCATTCAGGTTAAGTTCAACCAAGTTTGCCTGATGTCAAAATTGTTTCATATATCTGCAGAAAAAAAAAAAAAAACAGAAGTTGGTGCACACTGTTTCTTTACACTATTTTTGAATGTTTTTTGAACTAATAATAACCCCACAAAACTGATATTATCAGGAAGAAGGGAAAAAAATTGTGACACCATTAATTCTGAATTTTAACTTCAATCGTTCCTGTTGATCGATCAGAACAGCTGGTGCGCGGCGTTTACCTGGAAGCGGTGAAAGTCCGAAGGCTTGAAGTCGTTGGGCGAGCATCCACACCAGTCCACGATGTGCTTGTACTGACACTTGCAGCCCAGTTTACGGTTCCAGTTGGTGATGCGCAGGTTGTTGTCCACCATGCTCTCACAGTGGGCGCTGTTCTCCAGCACAGTGTGGAAGAACGACTGGGAAATGAGGAGCAAAAATAGGCGGCGAGATAAGGAGGGAAAAATAAAAGAGATGGAAAATTAGAAAACTGTGTGCCTGTTGTTTTTCCACATAATCCACTTGGCAAGAGGAAATAAGATTGGGAGCAGGAAAAAAAAAAAACCAAATAGATTTACTGCAGCTCTTGATAAACATTCATTTTCCCTGCAGAGGTTTATGTTGTTTCCACCCAACCTGAGTTAATGGCTGCTCGGTTAGGATCTTAAGTCTTCCCCTCACTCTCAGACTCAGTGTCCGCCTTTGAGTCATCTCACATTAACTAAAGGAGAACAGTGTGACTGTTGTTTGTTAAATGATGCAGTGCAAATACAAAGCAGGGTTTGCAAGTTAGAGAGTAAAAAAAAAAAACAACAAAAAAAAAACAAAAGATGTGACCTTGTCTGTGTTTGTGTGCTGGCCCGTGTTACCTCGGCAGGCAGCAGCGTGTACGCGTAGAACCGCTTCATGTTGGTGACCAGGTCGTCCTTGGAGTTGATCACATATTCCACAAACATGCGGTTGAGGAGGAACCAGTCAGAGCCGCCGTCCACAGAGATGCCTTCTGGGATTTTTCGGTCGCCCAGCCTCCACATGTGAGTGTCGCACTCATAGAAGAGACGATCCAGACCCTGCTTCCGGATGAACCTAACAGAGACGAGCAGGACGGTCTGGTCACACAGCTGACGACTGGACAAAAAGCTTCTTTCATGAGATTAAGATAGGAGAAAAAGTCCAAAAATGTGTCTAAGATTTTATTTTTTCTCATAAAATCGTGCCACATTTGTAAGAAAAATGTGGGTTGAGTCTATGCAATGGCTACCAATCATAAACAGCGCCTCTTCAGAAGGCAAACCGCGACCCAAATCTGCGGTTTTCCCCAAAATGCGACCTATATCCAGCTTTTTCAACGCCGTCTGAACAGACCAGTCTTTTCTCCCCCCCCAAAAAAATCCAATCTTTGCCACTTCAATGTGTGCGACTGATTCGGATATGTATCCGATTGTTTTCAAAGTGTCTGTTGTCTTAACTGTCATGCCGCATTTCATCTGACTTTTCTGTTACCGATGTGAGACGTGTCATAATTCGGCACCAGACGAAGCCACATGTGGCAAGTCGGGATGTAAACAATGTCTGAAAATTATGATTGTGAACTTATAAAAGAAGTGCGTCACTGAAGCGCATCGCATCGCGATCAGACCACTGCTGGGTCTGACGACACATCCAAACAGATTCCTCTACAGAAGTTGCAGTCAATGTTCCACAAAAAGCCATCGCTATTAGTTATGCTTTCTTATTGTCTTTCTTCATGCTGTTATGATTTTGTTAGCTATAAACTTCGAAATCGATCGATAAACTCCTCCATCCATTATGACTTCTGTAAACAATGCTTGTTGAATGACATCAGTGTTCTCCGTCTGCGCATGTGGGTCACTTTGCAAACCGTTCGCACAGAAATCTCATCTTGGTCGAGTTTAATTAGTATTATAAATTTAAAAAATCAAAACATAAGATCAGAATTGAGCACCAGGAACTGCTATTTCATTCTCAATTCCCTAACAATTATCTTTCCTACAGGATACACCTTTGAGACAACATTTCTATCCTCTATTTTGGAGACACTCCTCTCTGTAAAGATACAAGAAATGTGAGCAAAACTGGGCAGCTACGACTTCTCACTAAATATTTCACAACACAGGCTGCAGTAACAGTGACAGCCTACAGACACAGCAGGTGGTGTTACTCCTGCGAACAGATCAAGTGTTGGATGCGGGGAGTCAAATTTAGGTCAGGCAGGTCAGACTGCTCCCTCTGCCATCTGAATGGCGATGTGTTCAACCGGTGCCTCACGCTCAGACGCTAATCTTTGTAGTAAAGAGGTTAGAAGCGATGAATGCAATCGTTGAGATGTTTGATGCAATTAGTGGTGCGCGTATTTTAATAAACAAGAAGCTCTTCTGTCAGAGAGAGTCACGTGATCGGACACCGCGGCCACAAAAAGGTACCGCTGAGTCACACTGACTCATGCGTGCTTGCAGGGCATTTGTTCCCTCTGCTTTGGGTCTTTCTGCCCACGGCGCTGAGCGATGAGTGGCCGGCCACGAGGGCGCGACCGGGCAGAGAGCGGGGCGGCGTCAGCGCCGAGCGGCGCTCTGGCAGCAACCTCGCCTCACCAAGAAGGTTAATTAATGGAGCCCACAGATGGGAGCTAATTGTGTTATGATTCACTGTCGACGTTGTGCTGGCACATGAGCTGCAAGTGTGGGTGTGAGTGGGGAAAAGAGGCAGAAGGAAGGAGAGGGCTGCTAGCAGTGAGGCTAAAAAGGAAGATTCAAAATGTACATCTTACCTTGCATTGTCCCGGCCGTGGGACTTAATGAAATTCAGGTCTCTGTACTTGGACAGGAACGCCACCAGCTGGTTATTGTTCCTGAAATAAAACGAGAATGACTTACTCTTGACTGGGAACATATGGCGAGCGCTGTATAGTGGAGGGAAATTGATTCTCCAGCACAAATTATAGGTTTAATGACTTTTTGGAGGACAGTTACGCAAATGGGTTCATCTGTTACAGCCTGGTTGTAAAAGACGCCTTAAAAAAATATATAAATTATGCTGCGTTTATAATTAGCAAACGCCTGAGAGCAACACAGGGAGAACAAAGTGTAACAAACGGAGAGTTGAGACTGAGAACTCAAGATGCTTTGTGAGACTTTGGCTCAGGCACGTTTGTCCCGAGTTTTGAACTCATTCGGGTTTTAAGTCGACTCTGTAGGTGCTGGAACGTCCACTGCACCAAAGAGAGAAAACAATGCTGTTGGCTAAAAATAAATGAGAAGTTTGCAAACATTTATCAGTGGTACGGAGCCATAAATCTTTGGCCTTTAATAATATATTCACTCCCTCAAAGCTCTAAACAAGAGTGTTATGGTTTGTGGATCGGTAGGACGAAAGTGCGTGCCTGAGGAAGGCAGAATCATATTAACAGTGATTTATTGAGGAAAAAGTGTATTACAGTCTAAAGATTGGTAAACTGGCACTGGTGTTTCCCTGCTGTCAAATACCTAACTTTAATAAATGACTGACTGGCACAATGCTAAGGACGCAATGTGACCAAATGAATCAGATGTGCTGGAGCCGAGATGCATCAAAAACATGAGATATGACACAAACTGTAAACCGTACCTGGATTGTTACTGATAAACACAATGAGACAACTTACGACAAGATACCTGTATGTGTGATTTTGAGCTAGTTAATGAAAATCCACAAAAAATGCTTTCTGCATCCAGTTTTCAGCTGCATAACTGTTTGAATCTGGGCAAAATGAAAAAGGAATTACAGCGATCATTTATCAGGGAGAAGGTTCACAGATTAAGTCATCCAGGTGAGGGAAGGCAGTGAAAACCCTGTTTTTCAAAATTCCTCAAAAATCGCAGAGGGAAAAAAATAAATAAATCAAGAAACATGCCCTGCTACTTGTGTTTCACAGCATCTTGGAAATGTGAGTGATGGGGTCCTTCATGGGTCCTTGTGTTTAAGCTCTTATTGCTGCTTTAAAACAGGGAGAAAGAGATGATGTATGTGCTGCCGTCGTTCATAAATTTGTCTTAAGCCGGTGTCAGGCAGATCGGATGTGTCTTCTGAGGGATAAATTCATTAAAAATAATGACTAAGGATGGAAATCCTTTTAAAATTCAAATCTGGCGTGCTCTGGCTCCGCGCGGTGTTGCTGCGACAGGAGAACTGACCAGCCACGTGCTCCTAATACTCGGGTGTCGGCACAGTTAAACAAAGAAACAATGTTTCCTTTCTAACTTTAAATCCATTCCCAGCTTCCTTTTCACATTAAAGTTTACAACCCTCCACATTACAGCAATATAAACTCATTTGGAGTTACAGCTGGCTTCTGTGAGTGTTTGTAATGCCACAAAACCAAACTTATAAATCTCCTGTCTTAAGTGAGCACAGAAATATTCCCCCTTATGTCGACAACAACAGCTTTTTAAATTCCAAACTGCACATACATCAAGCAGAGCACTCGACTGGCAGCAGCAGCGCAAACACATTCCTGAGCACAAAGGGGAGATTTGACATTTTACACTGGAATATTTGAGGTTTTAAAGAGGATCACTGAAGGACTTCGAGTCACATATACCAATCAATTAAAGATGTTGCCTTTGCGACTCCTCCACTTCCTTCAAGCTGTTAAAAGCTACTTCGGGTTATACAAAAGACCGCGTCGCTATCCGCTATTTTGATCAATGACTCCACGCTGCTCTGACGCTGTAGAGGGGTCTGCTTCCACCAACACACGGGCCAGACAGGCTAAAAGCTTTGCTCTGCAGGCTCTGCCCCAGTCAATGGCTCCAACATCTCATCTGCGCCGGAGCCTTTCACGACGGCTGGGATTGTCTTTCTGAAAAAGAGCAGTGAGGCTCAAGGATCAGTGGGGGGAGAGACAAGTGCATATTAATGTCATTTTCCCCTGAAGGAGCAATTTCACAGCCTGGGGGGTTTATCTTAGGAGGTCTTGAGCCATAAAGCCTAACGGATGATGTGCTGCACAGACCTCCGTCTCCGACGCCGCCCTCCCTCCCCCCAACAACTCCTGCACACGCTGTCTATCTGCTGGTGTGCACACTGCCAGTGCAGTGTACAGTCCTTGCGCACAGACACACAATGCCTTCAGGCAGGAGGGCAGACACACACACACACACACGCAGACAGAAGCAGGGGAATTCATGTCAAGCTCCAGATTTGCCACCTGAGTGGTCACCCTGTCCACTGGGTGCAGTTTGCTAACTGTCAGCCCTGTGGCCGCCCTGTCTCACAGTGCTGTTCACACACAGAGACACACTCGTACCTCAGAGAGCCTTGTACAGGTCTTTATAGTGCTTAACTTCTCAAATGTTGATTCATTGCATCCACAAACTGTAAGGTATTTACCAGGATTGAAGTTTTTTTTTTTTCCCCCACAGCCCAACACAAAGATGGGCAAAAGCAGGAAGTAGAGAGGAATGGATACTTGGATTTTCTAAACCTTTTACAAATAAAAATATGGAGCGCTGAGCGAATGCCTAAAATGATTCACTCAGCTTTAGTGAATCATTTTAGGTAGTTTTAATAACAGTCTTTTACTCTAAAATCTTTTGAGGTTTGTCTATACCAGAGATATTTTTCTGTTACGATCATTTCTTTAAGACTTGCTACAGCTTCTCAACTTTTCAGTCTGGACTTTGACTAGGTCCTTGTGACACCTGGACACTTTTATCAGCCACTTACAAGTTTGTCGTTGTGGTGGTATAATAGCAACGGGATTATCCAAAGAGCCAAATGAGAAAGTCATATTATTTACAGGGATATATATGTGATCTGAAACCTTTAAGACTTCCATTTGACATTTGTGCAACCCCTGCAACGCAGCACAGTCTCACCCTCTCAGGTACCTTTTCTGTGCTGCTGCCTTTCTCTCACTCCGAGCAACATGCTCAGTAACTCGCTGCTTCCTCTGGTCACCAGGGCAGCTTCTTGTCATAGTGCCCCAAATGAGCAGCTGTCGTAACTACATGATGCAGTTCAGGGAACGTGGTCTATTTTAAAAGTGCATTTTCAAAGTGGAAAAAATAGAAATCAGATTCTGAAATGGTCTGATGCTTCTTGCACAATTGAGTCGAGTTTCCTGGGCTTTCCGGTGTCAAAACTTCCTTCGTTACCTGCCAAATGTTTTGTATCCACATCCAAAGAGTAGCTTCTGCTGCATGCTCAGTATCCCCTACATTGATTGCGGCAACACACAACTGAGAGTTACGACTTTACTTCTTGTCACAGAGCTGTAGAGTGCAGGGTCATATTTTGGAAAGTCTCGGATTGTACCCTATGCTTTCTACATTCAGAGTGTGGGAATTTTCTCCATAACATCTACTCTAACAAACCACTTAGTTTAAGTCAGAGACAGGTGACTCTGTCTACTGATGCTAGGTGTCCTTTTTGTTTTACGGCTTTTCATCATTTTACTACGTCTTGCAGATCCGGGACATCAAATCCGAACAAAATAGAGGTGACAAAACGTGACTGTATCTGCTGTGAGGAGAATTGTAACGATGAGGAACAGGTTCCTCCACTCGTCGCTGTTTTTCCAACAGGATGTGCAATCACCTCACTTTAATAGAGTGAGTCACGTTTATTTTCCAAATCAGCAATGGCATCCACAAGACTGAAGCTCTGCAATTTTATCACCCCACATGAATACCCCGTGATGCCGATGAGTCAATCATTACCCCACAAAGCTGTGACTTCAAAAAAAAAAAAAAAAAAAAAAAAAGCAGTGGTAAAGTCTATGAGTTTTTTTTTTCTTTTTTTTTTTTTAAAGGAGCCGCCAGAGATAAAAGCTGGGAAAGAGGCCTGCGCTCGCTGGCAAAGAGGGCGTGTAACTCATCCTCCACCCCGACCGGACTCACACAGACACCAATGCAAACATGCATGCTATCTCTCCCCGGTGGACACGCAGCAGCCTCTCTACGAGCGGCTCTGGGATTGCCTTTGAGAGCCATCCATGCGGCAGAGCAGACATTATCAGGGAATTAGCGGGGAAATAATGCTTGTCTCCAGTCCCACTGATAACAACAATAACAGGCAGGCAGTCCAGGGCCGAGGGGAGCCCCCCGCATTCCAGACTGCAACAACGCACGGCATTCACACCGGGCGGCAACATTTAGGGACAAAAATGATTGCATTTGTAGGAAGCGGCAGCTCGAGCTGGACAGCTCAAGTTTATGAGGTGAATTTATTGGGTGGACGACGGCTCAGGAGGTTGAGTTTTCTTTTCATTGCTTGCTACAAATTTTCCTGGTGCAAAATTCTATATTTCTTTGCTGGTTAATTTCACAAATCATGTGTATGGACACCTAAATGTCCCACAATTCATTCACACTCTCATAAAAAAGATTCAAAGCATGCTGCATTCTGCAAAGTCTTACATTTACCCAAATATAGTTTACTCTGCTTGAATATGAAATTGCCCCTCCCCCACGTGTTGCTATTGGCTGCAGGCCTATAAAAGGCCTCTACACTTTTCAATCTCCTGCAAAAAAGACAAAATTATCTCTTTGGAAATTTTTCAAACAGAAGCCCAGAGGAGCACCGACCATCATTTGTACTGGTAAGAAAACCAGGAGCAGCATTTTTTATGAGTGGAGTAGTGCAGGCTCCCTGCTTATAAAAAAAACCACAGCAGCCAGTAAGATTCAACAATGAGGTAATATAAGGTTGTGGTATTTGTGTTACTTTTTGAAGAGCTGCAAAATCTTTTAATTATCTCAACAATAAGCATTTAGCATTTCTTCTTTCTACCAATTCTTTGCTATAGGTGGCAAAGTTACAGCTGTAGAACTTGAAATGTCAGGGTTTTTTTTTCAGCAGAACATATAATCACTGCTTTTCATGTTTTAAATAGAAGCAATTTGGTAAAGTTGAGCTTTTTTGTGGTGTTACTGAAATTGTGGTATTCTTACTCATGGTTATCACACTGGCCTTTGGCTGTCACAGCACAAACAAACATGCTAAAAAAGCACAAGATTGTTTTTTTTTTTTTAGGCTGCAGAATTATGAGCAACACACAAAACGTGTCTTCAGGGAGAAAATAAACCATCAAAGCTCAGTGTAATTGCATTTTATAAATCCATCAATGTTCTTTTGTTTGGTGTCTTTAATTATTCAGCTAAATATTAGTCTAGCTAAGAACTGTAATATAGTAGCTTTGATGGTCCTCGAAGAAGCTCTATATCTGCTGGTGTGTTTGAGAGAGTGAGTACAAAATAATAATGTGAAGCTGCTTATTACGCAGAGAAAATATATATATATATTTTTTTCTCAGATTCCCTCCTGAAGATAAGAGACGGGGTTGTCAACTGGAAAAAAGGCTGAATGGGTGTCAGCTTGTTGCTTGAGGGCACTTGAGCAGCACTGGGCTCACTCTCACTTAGGCTTGAACCCAGACCTGGCACTTATAGGGAGAAAAAAAAAAAAAAAGATCTGCAAGTTCAACTCAATAAAAACACGCACTTTGCAGACTTGGTTAAAGACATGCCTTGGCTGCACATGCACTTCCTAAGCAAAGATACAAGAGTGCAATTTCCATATTTTCATATTGCATGGATCCAAATCGTGCAGTTTCCTCTCATTCCCCTCCTCTAACCGCCTATTCGTTCTCCTTTTCCTGTCATTTCTGCCTCTCTGCTCCTTCTTTCGCTCCATCAATCGTTTCGTTTCCCAGCAGACGGGGCTTAAAAACCTCCACTGTCAGCCGTTTTCCTAACACCAACACCCTCCACATGCAAATGATGGGAAATAATAATAACATAAAAAAAAGCAGCAGACTCACAAATATGTTTAATCAGACGGCTTAACAAGCGTTTAGAGAGAGCAAATCTGCACAACTTTGCACAAACAGAGGCTGAGACCAGGACTAAGATGGCATCATACAATTTGCTCAAACAGTATTGATGCAGAGATACAAAAGCAAAGCATGCCATTGATTAGGCCAAAACAGATGAGACTGAACCAGCCCATCATCCGAATCCACATGTGCTCCAGCATCTTCGCTCCAGCTGCAGACATCGCGGCTTTTCACCCGGTGGCCATTACAGCTTGTCTAAATTCAACTGGTGGACATCTGGCTGTGCTGAGGAGATAACTCTCTCCTTAATAGGGGGATTTTAATTGGCTGCTGTGGAGCTACATCAAAAACCCAGCAGACCCTCAAGTCCCCGAAGGACTGTAAACTCACACCAGTGATGAAAATTTCTCCTCCAAAAGGCTATTTCCATGACTTCATGTCTCGCCTGTGTAGACTTTGCAGCAGTTAATTACACTTTACAGCTTCCTAAGTGGGATGTTTTTGAGTTGGAGGGATGATTCTCGGACGGCGGGGTCCACAACAGACCTGGGAAGTCAATGGGTATTGACCTTAGGCAATTAAATCGCAGTAAGTTAAACATGTAAACTGTTCAATGTTGTGAGAACGAGAAGGCAGATGCTTGGGGGGGGGGGGGGGGGGGAGGGTATGAATGAACAGTGCTTAAGAAAGCAGAGGTGCTACATCATCGATCTGTTTGGTTTGACTGTATTTAAAGCTCACAGTTAACGACAGAAGCATAGACTGGAGAGTATTGGATTACTTGTGCATTGACTCAGAGTGGGATAGTACTGTGGTGACAGGATGCTTTTAAGGAAAACCCTTTTCTGCATTACACTGCAATTTCTTCACTCTGACCTCATGTCTTTTTTATTAAAGACGCCAACATTTCTTACTGCTGAATAGCATTCGATAACAAAAATATTGTTCTTGTTATGTTTAAAGGTGGTTTTGATCAATAGTTCTCTGGGACATTGTTGTTTTTCTTTTTAAATAGATTTTTAGTCCAGTACCTGGCTATTGCAGATAGTTGTAAATCTGGTAAACTCAGTCATATGACTCATACATTAAGGCTGTTATATTATGTAGCCAATACTATAACAGTGATCAGCAAAGCTGGCTGTCAAAGCCCCACAAGGTGCAGCAAAAAAAAAACAAGAACTGTGTTTTAATTTCCACCTCAAAATAAAAGTACAACACAAAAATATAGTTTTAAAAGCCTTTTGAATTTATGTCCTAATTCTTAAAAGAAATGAAAGACAGCGTTCACAAATGAACTACCAAGAATATTTGGTAGTCGATGTTGTCTTGTTGTTATACTTCTGTTTCTGTTGACTTAACATATTTTATAGTCATTTGACAGATGTGAAGTATTTTCTTGTTTTATGGAGGAATGGAAGCTGAACGGTTCTGCTCTATTTTTCCTGCTCACTGACTACAGTCTCTTCTTGTTTAGCGATGCTAGCTCTCTGACTGGACTAGTAAGAAAGTCGGACCCTAAAGCATCTGCTCCTAATATAAATAATAATCAACTATCTAAGGAAGTCAGCAAGACATCTTGAATGCTGTTCTTATGTGTTCTGCTTGAGACAAATGCTTTTAAGAAAACAAGAACTAACATCTAAAAATTCTGACCCACGTTTCCTAACCCAGAACAGCAGCATGGGAAGATTACCCATCTTTACGGAGCCCTGCATATCTGTATTTCAGAATTTCAGAAATCTCCCTCCAGGCTTTTACTGTAACGTGAGGTTCCTCTGTTACCTGATCGGATAGTCTGCAGCGCTGAGATTGATGAAAAAATCCCAGCTCCAGTCCCTCATGGCCAGCAGATCAGCCATGCTGCGCAGATACATGGTCAGCAAACTGGCTCCCCCCCAGATGGTGGCCATGCGCCAGGGCGTCACCCTCACGTTGGGATACTGGGCAGCGAGGGCCTGCACCTGCCTGTGCAGGTAGTTGGAGCGCTGAAAGAAAGAGAGGAAACAAACTGTGTTTTGGAGTCGCGTGGCTCCTGTTTTAGGCCGTGTTTCAGGTCCTCTGCAGCTCACCTGGTCGACGTGAATGTAGTAGAAGTGAGAGGTGTGGTAGATGGCTTTGAAGAGACGCTGGAACTGGCGAGAGGCTCGTCCGTGAATCACCAGAACAAAAGCAATTCTCACTGGTTTCAGTGGAAAGCTCTCCACAGAGTCTTCATCCCACTGGATGTTCACATTGGCTTTACCTTCACAGGTTGACAAATAGCAAAGAGTTTTGTGTTATTCATGAGAAATTATTCAATCAAACCAGAATAAGTAGAATAAAGAGAATAAATGCAAAGAATGGGTTATAGTCATTTTTTAGGGTCAGCTGCATTAGAGAAATTTAGGCCAAAGAGCCATTTTTTGTCCTGTTTTATCTGTTTTGGGCAATTTTACCTATTTTTATCAGGCACATTTGAAAGTTAATGTTTGATACCACAAGGATAGGTGATTTCAGGCTGTTTCTAGACAAAATATGAAGTTTAATATGACAAGTAAAAGCCAAAGACAACACTGAGATAGTAGTGCACTCTTGGTACATAATGTCAAAGAATCAAAAGGAAAAAAGAAAAAATAAGCATAGAAATGTTATGGATCTTTCTATCTATCTATCTCTTGAATTTGCACTCAGTTATGATTCATATATTGTTGTGTGTATCTTAAGAAAAAGAGGGCCCAACACTGGTCCGCTTTCCCTTTATAAAAGGGGAATAAAATAATCACTCCAGACTGAGTGCTCAATGAGACGTTAACACCCAAATTTGTCACAATTACAAAACCAAACGAGAACATAAAAACAGATTCAGGAAAGATGTAATGCTACAGAAGCACAACGCAACGAGTCGCCCATTCAGTCGTCATTTGATTGATTTGGAGCCATTTCAACAATTCCAGCCACATACAATCTGCTGCAACCGCTGTCCTCCCACAGACAGGAATCCTATCAGAGGTTCCTCCGGGAATCCGGGCGTAGCTTGGGATGACAGAGTGCCATCAGACCACAACAGGCCAAACTCCCCAAAGACGCCTTGGACTTTGCAAAAGATGACAACAGCATGAATGTGGGGACACACACCCGGTCCGTGGAGAATTGTTGGAAACATTGCTTTGCTTCATTGTGTGGCTTTCTACCACGCTTAAACAACCCTTAAAAATTTACACCAACATAAATCTTACAATGTAAAATAAACTTTAGAGATTTTAAATCAGTACAAAAGCAACAGACTTTCTTTGAATCCCTTAAAGCTGCGAACCTCCCCCGCTCTTCT
This sequence comes from Poeciliopsis turrubarensis, assembly GCA_010277015.1. NCBI lineage: Eukaryota > Metazoa > Chordata > Actinopteri > Cyprinodontiformes > Poeciliidae > Poeciliopsis > Poeciliopsis turrubarensis. Next base: position 5,422,919 of record VMRN01000013.1, read on the forward strand.
TCCCCTCTAAAAAATTATCATGGGCATTGTTTGTTTTTAAAATCTTTAGCTATCACAGCAAATGCACACAGAGAGTGTATGAAAGATTTCTATTCACTAAATATGCCTTGGGCTGAAACCTCAAATTACTATAATTTAGGGTTACAGCTCCTAAGAGCCTGTCTGTAGTGTAGACACAGGGAACCTAAGGGAATACTGACATGTGGACTGTTTATTCGCCTGGCATTAAGGAAAAGCCCTCTCTGCTGGCCCCGAGGCCTTGTAATTACAACGGGTTTCGGTGCATGTATCCATCATATCCATATTCTGTAGAAAATGATTGCACTTGCTGAAATGTAAGGTGGATAAGCTTATAGACCAACGACAAGAGTAAGGTTAACGATACGCTCGCTTGGTTCTAACTGGCTTTACCTCCCGTCATCCCGTCTGTGCAGCACAGAGTTTGTGCTCCACCATTTGCACGTGTGTGTGTGTGTGTGTGTGTGCGTGCGTGCGTGTGCGTGTGTGTGCGTGTGTGTGTGTGTGCTCTGAGGGAAATCTGCTGCGGGCCGTATCAGATTGAACAGTAATTGGTGACCGGCTAAGAAGATCCACTGGCTTGCTTTGCAGTCAGATAATTGGCCAGTCGCTTCTCAAAGCACTCCAAGAGTGTGAGCAAGACTGTCTGGCTGAACTAATGAGCACTTCTGTGCGAGCTAAACTTTTTTTTTATTGTCAATTTGGTCAACCTGTTCATCTGCAGAAGAGCAGCTTTGCGTGGCATATTCTCTGAGCAGACTGTGTACCTGAGCTAAGAGCTTGCTATCAATCTTTGAAACTGCCTTTCCCTCATCTGCTATCATCCCGCACTCTTCCTCCATCATCCTGTGTAACGTCTGGCTCTGACACACCCTCCATCTTAAATGCTCATATGAGAGGTTAGAAGAAGAGCTGAATAAGGTCCCAGAGGGCATGTACCAAATTGCATTAGAAAATGTCTTCTCTGCTTTAAAAGAGAAGAAAAAGACACATAGTGAGATTTGCAGATAAAAAAAAGTGGTATGAATAACAAAATTGGTATTGCATTTGATGTTTTCAAAGTGTCATATTTGGTTTATCTTCAGGCAGACAGAGCGAAGACACATTTTCATATCTTTCCGCAGATTTGACTTGGCCATTCTAGCACATGAATATACTTTGGTCTTTGTAGCTCTGGCTGGATGTTTATGGTCGCTCTGCTGGAAGATGAATGCCAACTCCAAGTATTTTACAAACACCAGTAAGTTTTCTTCCAGGATTTTATTAGGCTCCATCCATCTTCTCCGTGGCTAAATAAAAGATTGATGCCGCCGCCACCATGTTTCTCCGTTGGGGTATCTGTGCATGTTAATGTGTGAAGTTTGATATATGTCAGTAAGATCTGTACTAGGTAACATGAAAACAAAAGCCCAACTAATTTACAACTTTATTACATGACATTATGAAACCCAAAGGCTGTGCTGCAGTAAACCAAGTCTTAAGATAGACCTCCTGATTTATTACTTTTCATATTGTGGATGGTCTGGCTTTAGCATAATGTTTTCCTTAGACGCTGTAAGTGAAACAACAGTTTTTTTTTTTTTTCTCGATTTTTCTTTTTTTATTTACTCATATATGTCTTACCACAGATTGTAGGGTGGTAATTGTGTAGTGTCTCTTTAAGATACTCTGGTATCGCTAATGATGCCACCGCTTCTCCGTGGAGAGCGTGGAAGAAACGTGCTACAGATGGACACATGGACTGAGACGGACTTTTAGCTCCCTAACTTTCAGTGACGTTACGTGAGGTTTGGCTCATTTTTATGCTTGATAATATAGCAGCCGTGCATCTGGGCTTTGTAAGGTTGGTGAAGAGTGTGTTTATTAAAGGACAACACTGTAGAGTTACCAGTGTGGTTGTGAGTTTTTGACCTCCTTTCCTCCCTTAGACACAACCCAAGCGTTACAGTACAATAATCCTTAACAAACATCTGAACTTCAAGTGCTTTCATAACTTTTAGTCCAATTCTGCAATTGTCCAATAAGGACCGCCAGGTAACTCCTAACTATTTATTTCCATAGGATTTTGAAAATAATTATTTCTTTCAGTAGATCTAAATAATTCTTCACGGTTAATGACACAGTCATCATTTTTCTACCAATATCTCTCACTATTCAGTTGGATCTTTTTCCAAATGAGGCCTTTCTGCTCCCATCAGAAAGCAGCTGCCTGTTGATTCGGCTGCAGTCATGTCGCTAGCAAAGTTAGCATATGAGATCATCGAGGGTGAACATGTTCCTCCTAAATTCAACGACTCTAATGCAGAACTAACACAATTGCTAATCTAGCCGAAGCCTCGAGGATTGAAAGTCGATCAAACCAAATTGGGCATTTTCGGCTAACAAGGTTAAGACTTGATTGGGAAGGGAGGAGAAATAACACGTTGGCAGGCAGCAGGCGGACGAAGAGAAAGAAAAGTGATTTAATTTAGTTGTTGTGTTGTTACAGCCCAGCCACCAGGGGAGAGCCCTTTTCAATTTCTTTGTCTCTTTTGATCAAATTGTCGGTTCAAGTGGGCCGCGACTGGCTGTGTGAGATGACAACAGATCAGGCACAGACGGGCAACGCTCCCGCTGATGAGGAAAAGGAATGCACCAAAGTTGCAAAGTCATTGTGCTTCGTCAAGTTATAACAACAGGAGCTGCGGCAGGAGAGGTATCTCAGCAGAACAGGCAGGAGGTATAATAGGTTTCTCCTCCTCTCCTGCTGTCTGCATTGCATACAGTCCGCTGCCTTGCGTGCGCTCGCATGTGTGTGTATGCAATGTTCACTTCAACATGCCTGCTGATGCGTGCAACTCGCTGATGGCTGCCGGCGCAACAGATTTTGTTTACAGAATCCACAACCAGCCTTGCAGATGTCCATAAATTTGTGAGCGTGCTGTGTCTGGAAAAGATGAGGGAACCTGTGTTCTGTGGCCAGCTTGACAAAACAAACCAAAAAACCAATTTGGGGAGAACACAAGTAGCATCCCAATTTTATCCAACAATTTACTCCAGCAATTACACATCGGAGGGGTGAGAGCGGGGCACGTACCTCGGCTTTGATGAGAAATTGCAATTACGAGACGAGGAAATTTTTCTCCGTCTACTTAAGCTTCACTATAGACCTACTGTCTGTACTTAACTTTGTGAAGTGGTTACTCTTGTTGTTTCCTCTGGGGGAAAAAAAAGAGCCTTCACGGCAAAGATTAGGCAGACGTAATGAGAAAAGTAACGTAAAAAACAAGACAAAAAGGAAGAAAAATCATTCAGAATAACTTTTAACAAGATTTTCTCCCAATGATAACTCCCCAGAGCCCTTAATTTCAGTCTACTTAATGTACTGCTCACTCCTATTTTTTTTTTATCTGTAGCTCCTGCTTTCCTATAAAAGTTGCACTGAACCATTCAATTTAATTTTACTTATTTAAGGGCTCAATTTAAGGGCTTTAGGAGGAATTGTCTATAAACATAAATTAGTAGCAGAGATTTGTGATTTTGTAGATGGCTAACTTATGTTCCAAAAAAGTTACATTTAACTTGGACGGTTCTGAAAAAAAAAAAAAAAAATGTATTTCTGATATCTTCTTGATTTGTTTGTTAAAAGTTTCTCAAATCATTACACAAATTTCAGTTTCAAACATAACCTACATAATCAACATTTTGTTTTTAAATACTGACTTCATTTGTTGAAGGAAAAGCCAGTCCAACCTCACGCTGTTAAAAATGATTCATTTCCATGTTGAGTCACAAAGAAACTGTGACAGTCATCATTTTGGTATCATTTTGGTTTGGTTTCAGGACTCAAACCCAGGCGTTCCCTCTGACCGACCTGGGGAACCAGTAAACGGCTGAAAGAAAACCTGTGTGGCAGCCTGAAGTGGGCTCAAAGATCAGAACAGACAGAATACAGAAAAACGATGAGAGAGCTTCAGGAGCCACTTTCACCAGTCCGGGTCAGTGTTCACGATTCAACAAGGAAAGATGCCGGGAAAAATTTAATCCAGGGGAGAGCGCTGAAGAAGAGAAAAGAAGAAAGAAAGAATGAGAAAAAGCCGACAAAGGCCTGCCTCAAATTCGCCAGAAAACATCTCGATCATCTTCAAAGCTTTTGGAAAAAAAATATTCGGTGGATTGACAAAATAAAAGTGGAACTTCAATGAAGTTGCGTGTCGTGTTGCACCTGGGATTAAACTAAACAGTCAAACACGATGGCGGCAGTGTGATGGTCTGGGCCCGTTTTGTTGCTTCATTCCAACTAATACGATCGTTGTTTTTGCTCTTTAACGGACAATCAAAACGGTTGAGTTGATCCCTCCTTTAGTTAAAAAAAATACATAAATAATTGAGGGTTTTGGAGAGGCAGAGTCAACGTCTGGGTTTAAATCCCGTAGAGATGATGTCGTCTGACACTACATAGATTTTACAAAGCTTGAAAACCCACCAATGAGACGGCATTAAAATAATCCACTGGGAGGGTTAAGGTTTCTCTTCAGCGACTGAAAAGACTCATTGCCACTTGGTAGTTTTAGCGGCCAAGGGTGGCACAGTACTCTAGGGATTACTTTTTCCAAACATCAGAACTCGGTAAGGAACCAAATACGTTTTCCGCCCAACACTGTTACACAAATAACTTTACAGCTTCAAGCTACTATGCAGAACTCTCTGCGGACTGGAGAACTCGGCGTACAGTGAGGATGCTTCCCATTTCAAATGCTGCTCTGTCAGCAGCGCTGAGGACAGCGGCGCGTAGTGCAACACTGAAATGTGAGGAGCGACTGAAAGAGAAGTGTCACAGCAAAATGGCGGCTCTTTTTCACAATTCCAAACAGAGGGAGACGAAGAGGAGGGGGCAGGAGTCGCAGGGAATCTTCGGAAACTTTTTAATCAGAAAGTTCGCCTGTTGACAGCTCCGACAATCAGATCAGATCCTGAATTTGCATTCAGATGTCTGAGACGCAGTGATACCTTTTCAAATGGTGATTATAATTTCTAGTCACAAATGAGTTCGAATGTCTGAGAGGAAGCTTAGAAAGAAAGCTGTCTGCCTGAAACACGTATTTCTGTTTGATTTTAAAAATTGTTAAATGGCCATTCATAGCCATCAACTTTAACATAATCTGTATTTTTTTTTTTTATAGAAACCAGATTCGACACATTTGAATGGCGCACAACTTTTTATGAACTGTGCAGTGTTGTGAGAGCTCGGGTACAGCCAGCTTTTCAAAACAAAACCAAAACCACAGCATTGTCCACTACTTCCTGTTGTCTTCTTCGTCATTTTCACCAGTAGCAATTTGTGAAATTTTATAGTTAATGGAAACGCAGCTACTGTCTCATTTTAAGACAGAGCAACTGAACCCTTTAAGTACTAAAGCTACTCTTTCTGTTTTTCTTTCCCATAGAAAGTACTCCTGGCTCTGCTGAGTTGTGTCTCCTTCCAAGATGTAGCTAATTTGTTTATTGCTATTCCAGCCATTAACCCTGATGTATTCTCCTAGTTAATGTCTCCAGAGAAAGAAGCCCAGAGTCATTGCTTCAATGTTTAGCGGTGTCACTTTCCTCAAACGAAAACATTGATGGAGCTATTGCGGTAGTTAAATATGTGTACACACTTTGTAATTATCTTTTCCTTACTAAGTATCCCTGACCCGGTACGCCCATCCTTTCCAGACAGCAAGAACTCCTGCTGCAATCGAGATCAACTTACTGGAACAGATTCACGCCGTTCTTCTTGATTGGAAATTGCGTAATCAAATAAAAGCCACACAAATTGGGAGGGCATTCAAATTCTGCCTCTCATGTAAACATAAAACCATGACAGCCCTTCACTAGAGTAATGCACTTACCTTCAATAGGGCAATAACGAGTTACTGCATCAGGCATTAGCTGGCCCTCTTTGTGTCGACAGTAGACTTCAGCAATCTGTTGCCGGCACTCCTTGCTCTTGGCTCTGGACAGGGCAGAAATGGCTTCCTTGCCGCTGATCTCACATTGCGGCGGCTGATCGTACGTCACCTCCAGTGTTGGTGTAGTTGCCTGTTTCCTGTGTGGATGCTGATGTCTGTGCTGGGACTGGTCAGGCTGGTCAAGTGAGGCACGAGTGTGCTGCTGCTGCTGCTGCTGCAGGACTCCGGCGATGCCCTGGCCACCAGGATAGGAGGCGTTGTTTCCCAGTTCTAGCGACTGGTGGCCTATCGGCAAAATCTCATTGGAGCTGCGGCCCAGTCTGGGAGAGCTCTCGTGCCAGGCCTGCTGCTGGGTGTGGGGCTTCCCTTGAGCACGCTCCCGCTGCTTGCTGCTGGTGGCGCCCACAGATTGCCGGTGCGAACGGGCACCGAAATTACTATTATCTATGTTCTCAAAGTCTTTCGGCACCGAGTTCTCATTGTTGCTGTCAACTCTGCTTTTCTCCTTCGGCCGGTGGGAGTAGTACCCGTCCTGGAAGGAGACAGGTGGAGCAGAGGAGGACAGAGACGAAAGGAAGTGTTGGGAGAGAGAGGTAAGAGAAAGAGCGAAGGGGGGACACAAACAAGAAAAACAAGATCAGAACTGAGCGAGCACCGTGCATATCAAGTGTTGGATTAACAATCAACATGGCATTAATGACTAGGCAGCTTGGCTCTAAACCACGAGCCATGAAATGAAGCAGCAAGGCACCACAGGGTGCTACATAACTCAAGGTGATACAGGTCTAAGGACTCCGTTGCTCCGTGCCGTCATCAGATTAGCCCTTGGTTTCAATTAAAATCTCCTTCGAACAGACCCAACGCTCCGCAAACAAAACACCAAGAGGGAATAAAGATGCAGAACATGGCTGAGCGTGAGCGTGGATGAGCAAGTGCACGCGCGTGCGTTCTTCCTTTTGCTTGAGACAAATAAAAATGCAAAGAAATTACAGAGGCGTGGCGTCTGACTGCACTGCTCGGCACTGCATGGCTGCATATTGGAGATAGTCTCAGAGTGAACGGGATTGTTTGCTTGTGCCCGTCCTCTGTTTTTCCAGCAGAATGGGCTGAAAGCATAGGGGAGCACGGGGCACAGCAGCACAAAAATCTGCTAGTGAGTGACACAGCGGTGGAGGATGAAGGAGCACTGGCACATGGTGCAAGCTATGTGGATTTTCTCTACTGAAATGTTCTGTGATGCATGAAACGGGGGGACAGAAAAAGCTGCCGCCAACCTGCTGTAATGCACCCTTCTACAGAAGCTAATCAGAATTTTGAAAGGGAAAAAAACAGGATGACAAAGAGCAGCTGGGGAGAGACATATAGGGGGCTTTCAAACCTTTTAAATATTTTCTTGGCTTATACCCGCAAAGTTTTTATGAATTTCACAAGGATTTTAAGTGAAACATTAACTGAAAGTAGCACAGAACTGTGAAGTGAAGCTAAACTTCATGAAATTTGTCAAACTATTGAAAAAGAAACGTTAAAATGTGAAAAAAATTACCCAGAGTTTGGATCCTTTTTCCCAGGCACTATGACGGCAGGGATCATAGATATGTGTGGGAAATAAAGCCTGTGAGAGAGAATCGGAACCAGGACAGGTGCGACGCACGGGAGAAAGAAGCGAGATTGGTTGAAAATGCCTTTCCACCCCTACAGCCAGGTCTGTTATCGCCCCGTTGACCTTTCCTCGCTGTAAACACCTTGTACTCGCACAATTACAAAGGTGGGACACTTTCACGCTCAAAGAGACAGGAGGGGGGGGATGATATTATACGGCGCAACGGAAAACTGCAGGGAAAACGAGACGGGGGGACAATGCTCTCATTGTCATTTCCCTCTAAGCTTCCTCCTTGGCGGAGGTCTGGTTCTCACTAAATTAGATGCGTTAAAGCTGCCTGCCTCTCTTCTCCTCTGAATCTCTGCCTCTTCCCTCGCTCCTGCCCTTCACACTTCTCTTCACACATCTCGTTCCCTCCCCTCCGCTCCACTCCGATCATTCCTCATCCTTTCTTGCACATCTCCCTCCTCTTCTCTGATCATCTGCTACCCATTTTGCCTCTCTCACACCTCACTTTCTCCCTCTTCTCACCTCCTCTTTATTAATCCACCACTTTGCCACCTCTCCTGCCTGTCATAACCTCTCCCCGTCTCCCCTTTGCCCTCGTCTGTGACTACTTTCCTCCCCCCGCCGTAACCCCCGCAACTAGTTTAAACAAGACTGTGTTTCTTGTGAATGGCAGAACTTGTTAATCCTGCGTGTAACAGCTGCTTAGGCCGGTGATCACCTAAAAAGAAATCCCTGCCTCGGAGTTTCAAAGGGAATGCTTTAGGAGACTAATCCACGCAGTGCAAGTCACTGGATGTTTCCAGAGGTAAAATGAGGCTGTGTGCAGTCACGATTATGCCTGTAAAGCTCGTGCTTGTAGAGGATTTTGTTCAAAACGTGCACGACGGAGAGTGTTGTTCTTTGTTTAAGGCAGACAGAGTGAAGTCGAAGCAGCATGTGTTTGCCCTGGAGGCACTTGTGCTTTGATCCCTGCTGAGAGAGATATGAGAAGATGAGGGACACAGTTAAATTGGAAAAATGCCTGGGAAAAAAAAAAACAAAAAAAAACACCACCACAAGTGTGTGCCTCAACTTAGTAGAAGACAGACACGACACAGAAGTTAGAGAGGTGAGATGCCAGTAGTTAAAAGCTTTTCTTGCTTTTAACATAAGACAGGTTTTTTTTTTCCTCTTGTGTTCTCTTGTTAAATTAAAAATGACAAGTCTGGCATGTGGCGACGATGTGTTGTTGGACTTGTAAGGCACGTACTCCCCAAAGCAAAGCTAATGGTAGAGAGTCTAAATCTTTTACAGTTTGTGGGAGAGCATAAAATCCTTTAACTACGCTTCTAGGAAGACAAGCTGGGGCGTGATCACGCAGACAATCCAACAGGAGAGGATCTAACGTCTTCTAGATAACACATCGAGAGATGCGGTGAGCAGAATCCTTTCTGATTTCTGATCGCAGGTCTTTGGAAAGCTTTGACCCGGCTTCCTGCAGTGGTTGATAATCAATTATTTATGTTGGTGGCAGTGAGGCCGCAGGGTGGAGCAGTGGGTTGCGGAGCGCAGAAGGAACGACGAAGGTGTGAATCTCTGGAGTTGGAAGATTCTCTCCCACTTCAACTAATTCGTTTTCACAGGGTTTCTGTGTAACTAATGGCTTTGAGGACGTGGAAGACCTCTGACAACGCAACAGAAACATTTTACAGATTTTTCAGATTTTGAATAATGCCATACAAAGACATTGATTAAAATTGTTCTTCTTTATAGAGTTTGAAAAGCTTATATTGTTCCAAATCTTTGCGATTTTGATTTGAGTTACCAAAACCAACACAGTGAAGCAGCCCCGTGTGGCCTGAAGTCCATGTGTAAGCAGAGGCTGAGGAGATTCCTGTGAATCCACAACCTTCACACGGCGTTCCTCTCTTCCTCCGTCTGTGAGCAAAGGACTCCAGTAGCTGTGCTGCTGTTTAATCTCGCAGGCCGCGAGGAAACTGTGGGACACAGAATTAATAGCGGAGGCACTCACTGAAGATAGAGCTGCCTTGGACTACAGCTGGGGCATGGAGCTGCAGGGAGCTATCGATTGTTGCTGGGGTGTGTTTTCCGCTCCCTGGGAATGTCAGGGAGGCAAAGCGGGGATTGCCTGGCATATGGCGAGGTGGCTGTGCAGACACACACAGGCACAAATGAGCCACAAGCAGGGAGAGCCCTGAGCTGTGCTGAACAGTGAGGAAATGCAGAGGGGGTAAACACAAAAAAAAAAAAAAAGAAAAGAAAAATCATCCATCACTGGTAGGTACATTTAGAGAGAGGCCCAATGGAGCTGGGAGTTTCAGTTCCCCCTCTGGGGATGGTTTAGTCCATTTCTCAATACTAAGCTGGCCCTTTCCACTTTACCTCATTTCCTCTCCCACTGGGGGAAATAGTTCACCTGTCCTTTTTTCTCTGTTTCTCACTTCCTTTTGCCTCGATCTCCTGTGCGGCAAAGGGGAGAAAAAAAAGCACATATCTGTCTTTCAGCACCTGTCCAGCTTCACCCTCCTCCTCTTCCTCCTATTCCTCCTCTTCCTCCTGCTCTTCTCTGGCATTTTATTCCTTGCTCTCAGTAAAAAAAAATAAAAAATACTGTTCGTCTGGTCCACCCTACTCCCTTCTCCTTACGCCATCATTTGCTCTTGCAGTCCCAAGGAAGATGTGAAGGCCCACATGATAACAACACAGATCAGATTCGCCCCATCATTTCAGTTGGCTTTTATTTTGAAGGTATAATTAAAGGGCTCGTTTTCATCTAACCCTGGAATAGCTCTTGAGTTGCTCCGCTTTGCTCATTGAGGTAAAATGCAAATACTTCAGACAAGTTGCAAAAGATTTGAGGCCATTTTAACACAAAACTGCCTGCCATATCAGCCTGCATCACATTGTCTAAGAAGCGTTTTGACGAGACACAAGTGACTCACCGGCTAACCTTTAGCTGCTATGCTAACGTTAACATCCGCTTCCAAGATCAGGTCACTCTGGGTGTTTACGTCACGTCTCTAGCAACATAGAAATGGGATGGTGGAGCTGATGGGGATGATTTGTAAGCATTTTTATTGTGACATAAATTAAGCCATAACAAAGAGGGATTATTCTTAATGCTTTTCTTGGAATTAGGACCACTTTAGAAAGAGATGTATTTTTATTCTACGTGCGGAAAAAAACAAATTAAGGTGAACTCCTGAATTTCAAAACCATTTTGCTAAAATTTGCCTTGTTGTCGTCAACCCGATGCCATGCATGGTCACGTTTTGTGAGCTGGATCTGAGTATAACCTTCATCTGATCAAATTGGCCCACCAAACCTGATTAGCATCCTCATTGTTCAGACAAAATTTCGTCTGGACACTTGGCCTTAAAAATGTTTACTTTAAAAAAAAAAAAAAAAAAAAAAGAAATTCCTCGTGCAAAATACAGAAAATAAATCGCTTGTTTACGAATAGATATTATTGGATGTTCTATTTTTATAGAGTTTTGATTGAATTTTACAATTAAGCTAATAAAAAAAGCAAAAAAAAAAATCTAATGATGTTGAAGATTCCCAGTGCACGTCTACAAACAATGGACAGCCATTACAAACCCAACACCAGAGAACTGACCAAACCAAAACAACAACAACAACAAAACTCCTCATAGACTCTAAAAACCCCAGAGTCACCATCTACGGGAGAGTGTGTGTGCTGCGTTGCCAATGTCGAGAGGGTGGGCAAATCTCTGCACAACCTGCCTTCCATGTGGCTAACGAGCTCAGATTAATTACCTGAACCAGTGGCAGCAATTCTCTGAGCAAGACGTGGCGTCTGGCGCGACATGGAAGACTGATGCAGTTGACAGACTTGGTGCACAGCTGCTCCAGCACCTGAGGACGCCTCAGTGAGAAATGAGCCAGAATGGAGTTAAATGTGTCAATGAGGGGGGCCCCGAAGTGTACCAGTCAAACATGACAAAGATTTGTAAGAGACTAAGTGGGCTGATCTCTCAGTTTGAATAAAAGCTGAATGTTCTTCATGTAGTAAACTTCCCAGCAGGTTTTAGGAAGAACAAAAAATGTTCTTGTGTGGGAATGAGTATGTGGTGGTTATTCCTCAGAAAATAGATTAAGTACTCATCCCTGCTCCAGCACAACAAACAGGATCTAATAACTGTTTTACCTCCTCAACATGTCGTCGTGTTAGACTATAGTTAGACTTCTCTGTTCTAGACAAAGGTTGCTCGTCACTGGTGAATAAAAATTTGCTTGCAATTTGCATCTGCTCCTTTTTTTTTCTTTTTTTTTTACTAAGGTATTCATTCATGTTTTTAATTTGTGAAATTCATGATGGTAGATGTATGAGGTGCAGCCCAATAGAGTAATAAAATATGAGTTTTCAAAAACACTTGTCCATTAATACAATACCTCATTTTCTTGTGTCATTTACAATCTGCTTCATTTTGTTTTACCTCTTATGACTCTAAAACGGTTCAGTTTTTTTTTTTTTTTTTTTTTTTTTTCTGCTATTCTATTTACCTCACCCAGTGTAGACATGCTTTCTGAAAAACAGACCCGATGTTTTAAAGTATTTTTTTTTAATCCAAAATCTAATGCTTCACAGCATATTTCTAAATCTCTAGTCCTTGACGGACTCTTGCCTACAAGTTTGAGTTTGTCTCTTGTCCAAAATGTATTAGCATTTAAAACTTGTTGATTGATGACTCCAATCAACAATCCCTCTTTCAACATGAGGTTTGATCATAGGACCCCATCTTTCAGATTTCACAACTCAAATAAGAACCAAAATAAATGGAAACAGTTTAATTCAAAGATAATCACCAAACAGTGATTTAACTCTGAATCTAATCTTCTGAATTCGTGAAGATACTTAAGAAGAAAAACAAAAGAACAAATGGTTTGTAGGTTTATCCACAGTTGTGAAATCAGCAAAGAGGAGGATTGATGGAGAACCCACATTTTCTTTTCCCACCGTCTGCCTATTTGTCACCAATTACTGCTTTTAATCAATAAAGTGCATATTCCTGCCTGGGAAACATTAAGATGACACATCTTTTTGGCTTCTGGAAACACAAAGTAGTCTCTTCACTGGCAACCAAGCTGTAAGATTTCATTACTTTCTGTGTTCTGCGTGTTTTCCAAGCTTCCTTTCTCTATTTCGCCCTTTAGACATTCTCTTAAAACCCGCCTTTTTTTTTTTTTACCACAGGCCAAAACTGGAGAATGCTGGTCACGTGTATGGTAAAAGAAGGAGTGTGTGCATATGTGCAAGCAAATGCAAGATTAGCACACGCAGCAGCAGCTCCAAATGACCTGGGTTTGGTGTGCACAGAAGCTGCTTGTGTGCCCTGTGACAAGCCCTGGAGCTGGAGTGTTGGAGGGGAAGCGCGTCTTTTCATCAGAGTGAACGTTAGTAACGCTTTCTGTCTAGGAAATTTGAGGTGGACGCATCGCGTGTACTGAGAGCAAAAGTATATTTAAGAATCAGGCAAAGATTTTGGTTAAAACCAAAGAGGAAAGATTTTAGAGTTACATAGACTAAGATCAAGGGGTTTCACTGGGACCAGAGGTCAAAGTTGAGGTTTCAAACTGATGCGTAATTCCCATTTCATCCGATTCTGCTGTTGCAACTATGTGGCTTCGCAAACTGTGTTTGCACATGTGCATTTTTGCTTTGTCAAGATACTAAAATGCCCAGAAAGACAGAATCATTCCCACAGACACTGTAGTTTCTATTCCTTAAATATTGCAAAACTGCACATAAACTTGTACTCATAACGAAACATTCATTTTGAGACAGTTTCTACAGGCCCTTAATGGTATTAAAAGTGAAAAGTTTATTTGTTTTATTTGTTATTAGTCGAGGAAGCTGCAGGTTGTGATTTTTTTCTCTTAGATCCAGGCTTTGTTATATTACTGTTAATGGTTCTCACATTGAATCGTTTCTATTCTTTAATCATCTCAATCCGTACGGCCAGAACCTCTCCGTCTTTTTTCAAGACCTACTGTGGGATGCATGTGTGATATTTAATGACAGCAGATAACCAGGGGATTTTTCACTCATCAAATAAACCTACAGGTTTGTCAAAACAGACTCATTCCTGCCGACTTCTTCAGCAAAGTCTCCAAAAAAGGAAAGTCGGAAAGCACCAACGATGTGTTAACTCAGTTTTTAAACCATAACAGTGCGTCAGGCATCTTAGTCACAGGCTCAACCTTCGAGTTTGTGAAGTATAACATTTTCAAAAATCTAAAATAACAGAAGGGTAAGTCGTTTGTAAATTAGAGCTGCATCTAGACATGTGGCTGTCTGTTTTTTTTTTTCTTTTTGATTTTTACACGCGACAGAAAAGGCAAGGCTGTGTGCATTGAAACAATAATTGCTAAATTTCCCTGTAGCTTTTACAATCGTTTCAGGGTCACTTCTTTTGTTCACGCTGGCTGATTTATGACTCATTAGAGTGCCTTCAGAGCCATTACTGATCTCATTACATATTCACCCTGCACAGCATAGCACTGAAACTGAAAGCGACTTGTATGTTTTTGGATAAAAAGGCTTTTCAGAGTAATGTTTGCACACACACAAAAAAACTACAAAACAGATCAAAGTTTCATAAGGAGCAAGAAACGTATATACATATATATATATATATATTTATATCTCTGACAATAGTTAATTATATGTACATGAAAAAAAGTTGATTGCTGCTGCACATTGGCTCTTATAAACACCAACTTGATAATATCACTATCTAATTTGACCGTCTCTTTGCCAGAAATCCAGGAAATGACTCTTTTTTAAATGTGATATCATAAAAAAAGAACTCCTTAAGGAGGTAAATATGTTTTTATTAAATCAGATTGAATCAGAATTGGAAAGCAACACCTCTACAATTGTGATCCTTACAATGACAAATAGATGGCAAGAACTGAAATAGCATCAACAAGGAAAGCAGCACTGCTACTGATAGAGGGCAGGTTATGCAGGAGTCTTTCCTATTTTTGCAAGACTAAAGTAATGACCTATACCTTTTAGTCTGTGCTTACAATGAAATGATAACAGTCTTGACATGCAAAAAACACTATTCTTGTAAAAATGCTTCATGTGGCAAGACTTATCAAATTCACCTTCGAATGATCAAAGCAAAATATGTTTCTGCAGAAAAAAGAAAAAGAAAAAAAAAACTTAAATAAAAAAAAAAAGATTAAAGGGGGTAATTTCTCTACTTTTGAGACACATTTCCAACCAATTGTGTCGGACCGCGATCCTGATTACGTTCTGGTTGTTTGATGCTGCATCTTCCGCAATTAATTATATTTGTCTTCTAGCAGAAAAGAAGAAGCACATCTCCTGATTACAAAACACAACATGCGCAGCTGAATCTTTGTATTCTAATCTTAAACGCTGAATTATTAAAATCACTGCTCATTGCTTTTTAGAATATAGAAAGTCTGCAAATTCAAGCTAACGCATTTTGCACACATAGGATGTGTGTTTCTGAATAATATCATCAGATAAATGTCATAAAGTGTCATTTCATTAACATCAGCCCTCTAATGTGGAAATGACCTGTTGTGACCGTTACGGAGGAAATATAAGAAAATCTGCGTGGAGACGAACAATATTCACTTCTGAAACTTCTGCACTTGAATTGGATTAAGTAGAAAATGAAGTTGAAAGATGACCCTGAAGATTTGCTCTGTGTGGGATCTCACATTGCAAATTATGTTAGAGCAAAAAGATCTGAAGAACAACGAAATGAATGCAGAGCTTCAGTTTTGGTTCACCTTCTTGGCATTAAGGCAGCTTCCATAGATGTTTTGACAAGCGCAGACACACGCACACACACACACACACACACACACACACACACACACACACACACAC